>CM055197.1:18616640-18627649 GCA_029224185.1 Karalla daura
CATTAACGAGGGGCGAGCGGGATGCTCGTGTTTTACGAGTACTCGTAGCGGTTAATATGCTTTTCTGGACACTGGCTCTGCCCGAGGGCTGGACGGCTCTGTCTGCACCGCTTCCCGGCCGCCGGTCCATCCCCGCCGCTGCGCCGTAAACATGCATTTTTCTGAGGCATTGTGGGTGCCAGCGCGTGGCGAGAGGGGCGGCCGCGCCGGCCGTCACGGGCCCGGGCGATTGAGACGAGATCGGAGCCAACGAGGTTAATTTTTCCAAATGGATGTGGCGGCCCGGTCCCCGATTAATCAATCAGGGTTTGGGCATCGGGTCGGGATGACATCAGCTTCAGTCCTCCTCTCTGTTCTCTTCCCTTTGAATTAGATTGGATTTAAATTGGGACAAGAGGGTCTTATCTGGGCACTTGGGGATGAATTTATTTGACTTTTCCCTCTGCGCTGCCTCCGATCCTCTCACCTCAGACACAGACGTCATTTCCTCTAATGCTCGCCTGTGTGTGTGTGTGCGCATGTGTGTGTGTGTGTGTGTGTGCGAGCCGCGCCAGGCACGGTCTCGGCTCCTTCGCTGCTGCATTATATTGGAGGGCTGCCAGCGAGCGTGTCGTGGCTGCGACCCAAGTCATCAGCGATGAAATTTACGATCGCTCGCCGCTCGCCTCACACCCGCGGGGCTGTGATTGGCCCGGGCCGGGTGTCCGCCGAGGGACGCGGCCATCGGCGGGCGCACGAGATGACGGGGCGGAGCGTCATAAAAGCCTAACACCCCCTCTCTGCCCCGGATGATCACAATAATCAGCCGGCAATCACCCAATCAGACACGACACCCGTCCGTCTGAGGACGCAAAAGTCGCAAAACCCTCTAAGACATTGATTTCGTGATCTGACGAACCAACGAATGGAAACGGGAGACGGAAGCAGCCGAGCTCCGGGGAGACGACCTGACAACCCCAGCTCCTAACCGACCTAAGGTTCTCTGCGATCTGAGGAGTGTGTCCGGGACGGGGCGCGCCCGTCTCTCGCTTCACCCACATCAGGCGCGTTATCGGAAGCACCGGGGCGCGCGCTCACGGACACCAGCGCCACCGGCCCGGGCGGAGGCCCGCGGAATGAATTGGCGAACGAATCATCCGAAAATTCATTCCACGCAGAGGTTTCACCACCGGGGCCGCCCCGCGGCGTGAAAGGTCGCCCCGCTCCCCGGAGCCCGGCGGGGCGGCCAGAAGGCGCGGCGGAGACGCAGGAACGGGCGGGCTCCGGCGATCGGCGACCAGATCGGGGCCCTGCACGACGTCGGGGAGTGGAATCCGGGGGCCGAGGGACCCGGAGGAGCAAACGGAGCGCACGCGCGGCCCCGCGCCGACGGACGGGAAGCGCGTTTCCCGCCCACGCGTTCGTACGCGGGCGCGCACAGGCGGCGCGCGGCCCAGCCTCCCACGCGCGGCGGGAACGCGAGGCATGGGAATCCGACGCGCCCGCCGTCGGAGAGGAGCGCCGGATCGTAGCCCGACCCGCCTCTCAGGTCTGCAGCAGGGAGCCGCGTTTCTCTCTTTTTTCCCCCCCCTCCTCCACCCCTGGAGTTTGACAGGGGAACTGGGCCCGATCCGAGTAAAGCAGGAGAGGGAGGCAATTTAGCATTGAGGCCTCCGCCGTCATTATCTCTTTTAATTATTTCATGCGGCCGCATTAGCCCGTGTGTGCGTGGATGAATGCCACCGATCCTTTGATGTGGAAAGTTGGTCACATTTGAGCCCAGTTCAGCAGGACGAGCCCGGCGCTGCTCGGGGAGCGTCGGGAGGTGGGGGGGGGGGGTGGATCGAGAGAGAGATATAAGGATTTTCTTTCGGAGCGTTTGCACAATAACAGGCTGTCTCGCTGAATTGCTGTTATTATTCATCCGGCTTTGACAAAAATCTGCACTCCCAGGGACATCATACTCCTACATATTCCCACAGTCTGTTTCGACGGCGCCGCACACTGCATTTAATGCTCTTTATGCAGCTTATTAAGACGCGCAGCTGACAAAAACACAACATGTCTTGATTTGGTAGATGGCTCTCGTGCGGTAATGGGTCCCAACTGACTACCTCTGCACGGAACGCGAAGCCACCGGCGTCTCGTCCTGATCAGCCCCCATTCGTCACTTGTCCCCACGCATCGACTGAAGGGCGGATAGCGGCGAACCAGAGAGATCGCCACGTTCTGCTCGCGGTGCGGCAAACCCTCTCTGACTCAACTCGGATATTCTCGAGATGTTTTACGTACAGTCGGGAAACAACAACAACAACAACGACAACTCCGTTGAAATGAAACCCAGCCTGTCGTGCAGCCGTGATAGAGGTATTTTTGGGCCCGACCGATGGAGCTCGCGCTCGATCTGATTGATGCCATATCTGTGCATCAGGACACTAAAAGACGTTTGTTTTATATTGCTCTAGTCCAGCCGTTACCCAGGCCAGGGCCGGCCACAAATACGACGGGACGCATGAGGGAAACTCCCGCGTCTTTCGCTCCCATATATTGCGGTGTCGTAAAATGACAGACGGGTCAAATAGCCCGCGGTTCGAGAAGAGGGGATCAAAGAATAACTTCTGCGGAGGAGTCCGTGGATTATGACAAACCGCAGTCAACAGCGTGGCGCAGGACTTGACGGAGCATTTGCTCTCGGCTCTGGGCCACAGTCGTCCGCCAGCAGCTGTCGAGGGAGGCAGCCCGGAGGCCCCCGAGGCGCAGACGCTTGTTCCGCACATGTGTCCAAACGCGGCCACATCCTCCCTCCCGAACAGACACCCCGGAAAGAGACGCCGCAGTCTCGCCGCGCCCCGACGCTCCCTCACGCAGGGAGCCGGACCAATTGCAACATCACCCGAAACAACCGACGAAAGGCGGCCCCGCCTCGGACCTCTGAGAGAGACTTGCTGTGCGTGTGCGCTGCGGCAGATCCGCGCACGCACCCTTCACGATAGAATAAACCCCGGCTCGCGCGTCCCGCCGCTTCCCCCTCTCCTCCTTCTCCCTCCCGCCTAATCCCCGACCTCTCCGGAGTGCACCTACCTGTTTAGGGCGCGGATTAAGCCCAGGAAGGGAGAACGGACACAAATATATATATTTATATTTCCAAATGCTCCTCCTCGATGGCGGTTTTGTGGCGTTCCGACACCGTCTCCCCGAAGTTTTCTCCCCGCGGGCCTGGGAGCCGGGGTTCCCCCGTGGCGTCCGCGTTTGATCGATGCGGCCCCTCCCCCGTCTACGCGACGTGTTCAGCGATGCAGGCGGTGATGGAGCGAGACAACCCCCCCCCCCCCCCGCCGAAGCCGATCCGGCGAGCAGCTGGGCCCGTGTTCCCCACTCCGCTGTCGCTCCCCCCCCCCCCCTTCGCGTTCCGTTGTTTTTCTTCCCCCGCTCGTTACAACTCGGGGGCGGGGGGGGCGGGTAAATGACGAGAGCCGCTGAACCGTGAGGCACCCCCGGGTTAGAAACCACGCCGTCGCCGCTCGAGGAGGAAATCTGTTCCAGTGCAGTTTGGTTTCGGGAGTCAGACCCCGGGCCCCTCTCGCTGCGCGGCACACAGCACCACCCACCGACCCGGTGCGTTGCTCGTTTCGCGCACGCACGCACACACGCACACACACGTCTGGCCAAATGTTCCGGGAAGGAGGCGGCTGGCAGTCGCACAAAGTGCGGGGCCGCGGCACCACAGCCCAGGCGCGGTGTCCAGAACGTCGTCGGCTCGAGGCGACAAAATCGACCGAGCATCGTATTTACCCGTCGTTAACCACGTGCTGCCACGACCACGCGGACGTAGCCACCGGGAGCCGAATGATGAGGCGGTCGCTACGAGGGGACGGTCGCACTCTGGCCCACGGTCAACGCGTGTTGCTTTTGCAGCCCTGCAGGTGTGCTCCTTCGCGGCATTTCGCCGCTCCGCGAAAAGAGGACTCGATTTTTTCAGCGTTGCGTTCCCTTTGAAAGCAAATTTGCCGTTCCTAGTTAGTCGTGCGAAAGCATAATAAGAAACAGTGCTCAAGTCATTCGGGGGAAACGATCTGTGGTAGCGCTTGAAGGAGGGCGCTCGTGGTCGAGTTCGCAGCCGCTGTCGAGACGGCGACACGAGAGGGGCGATCTCCCTCGCGCAAACTGCGATCTGCAACGCCCGCTCTCCAAATTGTGACATTTCGGCGGAAAGGCCGGAGCGCGCGCGGCAAGTGCCCCATTGTGATGTTAATGCGCCAGGAGCGCCTCGATTGGACGAGGATCTCAGAACCCCCCGAAGGGAGGCGTTCGGCGCCCGGCGTTCACGCGCGATCCGGATTCGTTTGTCGGTGATTGACAAAGACAGACGAAGACAAAAGGACGAAAACTCCGAAAATCCGGGGACGGATTTGGTGCTTCAGAAACCGTCCTGAATGCTGCCCACCGCTGGCCACGCACCCACCTCACCGACTGGTTCTTTTTCTCCTGGGTTTGCAGCGACGCACACGACGGGCGTGGTCTCACGACAGACGGGAGGGAACAGACAGGTAGGGAGACGCAGGAACGGGTGAGGCACGAAGCGGAAGGAGATCTGACGGGGACATTTTGCTCGCATCCTGAACGAGGTGGAGAACCTGCGACGCCGAAATCCACCAATTCGTGATCGCGGCGAGTCCTCACGACCGTCCTCATTTGCATGTCAAGGCCTGTATTTGTACGTCGACTTCATTACCCTGGAAGGTGCGTTGAGTCATCCTCCTCCTCCCCCTCCTCCCCCTCCTCCTCCTCCTCGCTGATATTTTGTCCCTCAGCATAATTCCGCTCAAACACCTGATCGACACATTTGGAGCCCCAGCCTCCGGCGCTCGTGGCCCACAGGTGAGCCGGTTAGGCACGTCGCCACGGACCGGGGGAAGGATTTCCCGTGGCAGCCACCCGTGAAACCTCCCGACCGCTGTCGATCGCCGCCGACGTGTCGGAGGCCCCTTCGGGGGATTGTTTTGCCTTTTCGTCGATGGCGCGCTTCAGCAAAATCAACACTTTCTCGGCCCCGGCTTTCACAAGGGACTTACGCCAATTTGCGCCTCGGCCCTTAAGAAAACCTTGACTTTTGGACGCACATGGGAGGTGAAGTCGTGCCTGTCGGGTGAAACGGACCACGCCTTCGAATCTGGACTTGTTAAACTACCTCCTCGTGGGCCCGGCGGCCGTGTGAGGGCTGTCTAAAAGGCTCGTAACGCTGCAAAGCCCTGTTCAATTGCTGCTATCGATGGTTTACACTTGATAATGACTGCATGCAGAACGCATCAGGGACGGCTGCGCCCCCCCCTCCCCCCCAAGCCTCTCCGCCACGGGTCATCACAGACGGAAGCTGTAGTCGCTTTGTGCCTGGCAACGGTGACAGTGACTTTGTAACGGTGTGTGTGGAGATTCTCATTTGATCGGGTTATCATCGTCCCAAGGAGCTGCAAGTTGTGGCAACTGGACACGCAGTCCAAGATGTTTCTTGGAGACGCTTCTCACCTCCATTCTCCAGATCGGACTGGCTGGTGGAGAAGTCCCGGATTTAACCTCCGTGAGGTCGTTGCCACACTCACTGTAAAGAGCCATTAGCGTTACCTGAGGTTTTGCAGTGAATGGCTGTCACTGGTTTCCATTGAGGCCTGTCGTGAACAGTTTCGAAACTTCCTGAAAGAGATGGTACTGCAGGTAATAGCCCGGTAATGGTCTTACTTCCTTTCGGGAGATTTGTTAAAAGTACAGCATGAAAGAGTTTCATTGTGTGGTGAGCCTGTGTGTCCATTACTGAGTTTTACCCTGCAGTTCCAGTCGCAGCTATTTTTAGGACCACTTCATCTCGCACAATAATAAACTTTGCTCTGCAAAATGTCAGTGCAAATTAGAAACAGAGACAACTCACCTGATTTAGTTTAGTTTTCCGCGCGTTTATTTATTAGGCCCATTTCGAAGTTCATCAGGCTGGAGTTTATAGCCGGCATTAAACAGCGCGCCCAGCTCCAAAGGCCAGACGACGTTGGCGATCAGATGACGAACATGCTGGAGCATTTAGCTTCTTTGGGGGGCCGGATTATCCCATGGGGATAGAATGGCAGAACTGAAAGCAATATTGGATAAGTGCTTGTTAATATTTCTGTCCGTCAGCTGTCCGGCACACTGTAAATAACTTTGCTAACGCATTTGCCATATCAAGCGTTCGGCACATGCTGCCAGTATCACAACTGGTCCTGCTGCTGCCAAGCGGCCGAAAATCTTACTGTTGGCTCGAACGTTGTCCCATCCGTGTTCCTGCACGCCCTGGACCTGTGTTGCGGAGGACGTTTCAGCATCCCCAAACAGCTTAACCGTGCATGTTTTTGGACTGTGGGAGGAGACCAAAGAAAAACCTCTGCAGATGCAGGAGAGTATGCAAATTCGAGGCCTGCAGTGCAACCTGGGAGTCAAACCTAGTTCTTACATGCTGACTGTGCTGCAGTATGATAATTTTGTCTTTTTTTCCACATATTATGAAACATAGCCTTTTGTTCGATAAAAAGCTGTCTGACTCACTTGAACCGCTTATTATTTGTTGTTAATTAAAGTCAGCACACACACACACACACACACACACACACACACACACACTCACCTTCAATGATAACTACTTTGCAGCACCACAGAATTTATCACCCACCGTAATAGACCTCTGGTATGGACCGGTAATACTGGCTACCTGCTTTGAAAGCTCATCTTTTGGGGACAAAATTGGGATTTTATGTCACATGACTTGTTTGGAGCTGAACATTTAAATCAGAGGAACGCGGCACAGTGGAAATTTCCAGCACTTTGTGTCTGCAGAGAGAGACCGGAGCCAAAAGACCTTCCTGGCTTAAGATTTCAGCTCCACTGAAGCAAGACGTTTACTTTACTGTAGGCCCACCTCAGACCTCGTCTGCTTCTTCTGGCTTAAAGGAAAGCGGGAAAAAAAGGAGAATTTTTCACATTTTCATAGGGCTTTTCAAATGTTCAATTTGAACATTTAATTATACCCGACCTGATTAAACGGCCGCTCTCCGCCACTGCAAGGTGACAAATGGATGCGCCGTATTGGGCTCTATCAGAATATGTGCTCCCATTCTCTGCCGAACCTTCAGTCATGAATGCTGAGAGCGTCTGCACGACGAGACGAGACCGGCCTCATAATTAGGAGGGGCTCAAAAGACAATCTCACCCAGGCTGCCTAAATAATGGCGGTATTGAGGTTCGAATAATGGCGACGCCTCATATCGCATTTTTTCCCCTAATATATGTGCGTAGGTGTGCGCAGATATGTATTCATTCTATGTGGCCATTGACTATGCAAAGACTGTATTCCCCGCGGTCGCAGTGAGACACAAAACGCGAGGATCAGGATTCACAAGCTGCTCCGGGGCTCATTATCCTGCGAAAGCTCCAGGATGATCTTTCTGATGACAAAAAGATCGGTTTCGCTTCAGCCCGATTTAAACGTTTCTCGTCCTCCTTTTTCTCCCCCCTGCGCGTGTGTTGCGAAGACCTTGTCCGATCGCGCGTTTATGCGATGCGAAATAAAGCAAATTTACACATGTCAGCGGCGGACACTTCACTGAAGACTTATAACGCTTTATCGGATGACTCTGTTTCACTCGCGTCAAAGTGTGTCGAGTGGAAGTGCGTGTTGTGGTTTCTCGCTCGCGTCACAGTCCCTAACAATGGTGGGGGAGGGGGGGGGCAAACGGCTGTTCTGAGGCTAAACTCTGCCTCTCGCGAGGCAAACCTCTCGCAAAGCTCCCAAACGTCTCTCCCCAACGGGGCACGGAGGGGTACAACGACGAGAGACGGCTGGGGGGAAGCGGCCAGACGTCGGGCGGGGTCAGGCGCCGGAGCGAGGCGCCAAATGGGGCCTCTCAGGGAGGCGAGCGTTACCGGGCACGCGGGCCGAGCGAGGCCGCACAGCATCCAGGAAGGACACGCAGACCACGCCCAGGAAGGACCCCCGGCCTGAACTGGGAGCCGGTCCTCACCACTCTTTCACGTGGCCAATAGTCCGGGTCGGATTTGCCGAAACCGCAGGGATAGGGTGTCGATCGTTCGCCCGCGTCCAATGCCGAGCCCGCATTTCGGCTGGCACGCAGGCAAGGCGACGGCTTGTGAAGGGGGTTCGGCCAAAATATCACAACTATTATGTGCAACTTGATATTTGTGTAAACAACTAAAGGGGGGAGAGACGCGGCCGAACGAGCGCGCGAAACGAAATGCATTAGTGCAATTTGCAAATAGCCTGCAGTGTATTGCGCCCGACCCCGCGCACTCAATATGAGTAATGTCCTGTTTTTCTGCCCCCGACTGTGGTCGGAGCCGGCTGGTTGTTTGATCCAGCCAGCCGCAAAGCGTCTGCATCCGGCGATATGCGATGTTGCTCTTGTTATCGTTTTGATGCGCTAACAGGCCTCGCTGGCATTATCTGCCGGGACGGGCACCAGCCCTGCCATGTCTGTAAGCTGACAGATATTACTTCGTCGCCGAGGCCGACGTCCGAACTTGTCAAAACACCACAGCAGAGCTCCGCTGATGCGCGCTTTATGGCGCTCTGGCTCCTAAACCAAATCACGACGTGGCACTGGAATTGTATCATCAGCTGATCTGTGTCCCAGTGGAAAGTTATGAGCTCGTTTCTCCCCGAACCGACCAAGATCTGTGGGATGGAAAAAAAAACAAAAAAAAACTCTCAAGTGCAAAGCAAAGTCACTTTGGGTCTGATCTTGGCAGCGCCCCCAATCGAAACATAAAATCACTGAAATCAAGCCACTGTGGCGCGGAGGGTTCGGTTTCATTGTCCCTGACTGCTGCAGATGGCAGATATCCAGGTGTTACATATTGTACGTGGCTGCCATCCAAAATTCAAAGAGCTGCGCTAACATGTGTAACTCTTGTTGTAGTTCGGGGCGAGGGTGTCCGCAGTGTACCAGCGCAAAAGCTACGCAGACGGGGAGGGTGGTGGTGGTGGGGGGGGGGGGGGTCAACTCTGCAATACCATATCAGATCAATGCGAGCACGGGATGTTGGGTTTTTAAGTTCATCTCGTGTTTTGTTTACCCGTTTTTTTTTGGCCGCGAGTCGCAGTCAGTGTTTCAGGGCACGTTGGACGTGTCACGCCAGTGCTTTTGAAGTTTAGGCGAGGTCCGGGTGCGACGGCGGTCACGTGCGGTTGAGGGTGAGGGCGGTTTCACCGTTTCGTTCGCAACTAGGAGAAACGTCAGATGAAAGCGCAAACCCGATGAGCCGGGGGAGACGAGGAGGCGAGAGCCGGCGTTTCGCGGCCAAAGACAAAGAGCGCTGTCGATTCAATGGATCGCGAGTTTGGCGAAATCACTTAGCGGCGGAGGCGTTATCGACAAGGGGGGGGGGGGGGGGGGGGCGTCTCTCCTCGTGAATATCTAATTCACCTCATTGAATGAACTGAGTGAGGGAGGAATTCACAGGGCGTCGACTGGAAGTGTCCTCAAAGCGTCTCGTTGAACGATTGTGGTATTTCTGCCGGGCTCCCTCGACTCGAGCGAGGCTGGCGAGACCCGTGTGTGTGTGTCCCGCGGACTCGGGTGCCCTCTCCTCGAAGCCCAATCCCAGACGTAACGCCTGCGATTGTCGGGGGGGGGGGCCTAGATCGCCAGACGTCATCGCGCGGCCCTCACGCCTCGCCCGTCGCGTCTCCGATCCGCGTCCCGTTCGAGCGGCGAGCGTCCGGCGGCGTCTCCCGGCTTCGCCGTTGCGGCCGTTCTCTCCACCGTTCCACTGACTCACTATAGCGGCGCTGACGCAGCGTTTGACCGCAGCGCGTTCCCGGCCTCACGCGTCTGCTCGCGTCGTCCGGAGCGCGGTCGTGGGTCCATCCGAGGTGGATGCGTTTCACACCACGGAGTGCGTGAAGTTAAGTGACAGATGACCTTTTCCAGACTTTACACTGACATCGGGCGTGTCTCAGCGGCCGCGCGCTCATTAAATGCCTGGCCGAGTTTAATCCCTTTCATTTATTCCCTTTGTCCACGTCCGTTTAGAAAAAAACCCAGATTGAAATAAACGGGAAAATGCCCGGGTCTACTGTGATTGCACTCCATCTCCCGGAGCAATCACAACGCATACGTGTGCTCAGTAGAATAAGCAGTTTGCCTCCGGCCACTTGATTGTATTGTTCCCTTTCAATTGATTTGAGGGGGAATCAAAAGGCACCACAGGAGCGGGCCCAAGGATAAAAAATATATATATATATATATATATATGTAAAAAGAATCAGATGCTGCATGAGCGTCCGCTCTCAGGAACACACGAGGCGTATGGAAATTGACTGCTCAACCCCTATTGAACCGTGGAAAACGGCACCTCGGGCTGTGACAACTGCAGGGACATTACAGGGACGCGTCCCCAAGCGTCCCATCCCAGGCAGCGGGCTGCAGAGAGAGCACGCGTAGCATCGCGAGCCCCGCGTGCATCGGGGCAGGACGTGCCGGCGTTGCACCGGAGGCAAACCAACCCCCCCCCCCCCCCGCCGCGGGATTGCCTTCCACTCCCCAAATCGCCGTGCCAGTGGAGCCAGTGGACCCCCGGCCTGACACCGCACGCCCACGCACGCGGGAGGGGGATTGGATGACGGGTCCGCTCGCGTCGCATCGTGACGCATGCGCAGCGTCCCCTCCCCCGACCAGCCGCGATCGCCGAGGTGACGGATGAAGAGGTGCCGCCGCCTGCCGCATCTATTTGATTCCCCCTCTCCACCCCCCTCCCTCGGGCGCTACAAGCGGGAGCCTTCCCCGGCTAATGATCCTTCACAAATTAAAAAGCTGCAGCCCTGAAACCACAGCTCGGCCCCTCCCATCCATCAAAACGTGCCCATCGCTGGACCGGGCGCGATTGAGACGGAGCTAATCCCGCGTTTCTCTCTGATGATGCGACTAGCATGACTGTGACTGGGGGGGGGGGGGGGGGGGGGGGGGGGGGGGGGGAGGCCAATCGATCGCTAA
>CM055197.1:18627749-18632749 GCA_029224185.1 Karalla daura
GGACGCAGCCAAAGGAGAGGCTGTTGCGCTGACGAGGGAGCGCAGCGTCGGCCCTTTGAAAGCTCGGTGGATCGTACTCACTCTTGCCTCCGCGTGCTGTGTCCAGCCGCGGCCCCGCTGCGCGCCGCTAAAGCCGCCCACTTCCCGGGCCGTCGCGTGGCGCGTCGGGCCCGGACCGCCGCGATATGCGAGACCGCCGCGTTCAATTCGAGGAGCCGATCGAGTCAGACGCGCCTGCCCATGAACAGACGGTTAACCGCTTGCGATGGATCATGTCCACGTCCCCTCCTCGACCGATCCTCTCCTCCCGCCCGGCCCCAACGTGGATCGTGATGAATCTGCTCCCTCATTTCATCGCGGGCCTGAAATGAAATGAGGCCGGCTCGCTGCTCGGGGGGGGGCTGCCCGGCCTGTTGCCATGGCGGTCGTCATGCGAGGCGCGCGCCCCTGTGCCGCCGCCGCCGCCGCGGATCGCATTGCTGCGCTCCTCGGCGCAATTACCCGACTAACCAGCTCCGGAGGTGCGGCGCCACACGGACTGCAGGCCCCCGCGCGCTGTTGTTGTCGCCCCCCCCCCCTCCCTCCCTCCCTCCCTCCCTCCCTCCCTCCCCTCCCCCCGGGCGGCATCGCCAGCGTTTGACTGCGGCCATGACATCTCATTACACCGCGGATCCATATATCGAACAGGCGGACATTACTGACATACTGGAGGTGGCACTCATCACTCAGGACGATCGATATCCGAGCATGAGAGCGATGGGACTGTGTTCCCCCCCCCCGCCCCCCCGCCTCCGGAATATATTAAGCGGAAACGGTCACCGGGGAAAAGGTCACGTGAAATGTGACTTCCGTTCCGGTAAAGCTCTCAGCGTTCGGGTGAGGCTCCCGTGCATCTTGTAGTTCAGGTAGATGCGCGGGTACGATAAGCCACGGCGAGAGCGCGGTTCTGCTTCGCAGCCGCGTTTATCCCCCCTTTGCCCGAGGAAGGCAGAGCTGCTCCTCCTCTCCTGCAGCTCTTTGAAGCTGAATGAAATGCCACGGGTGTGCGCCGGAGGTGGATTTATGCGGGGCTCTCTCTCTGTCTACGATCGGCGAGGCGCGGGAGGGGGGAAAAAAAATCCAATGTGTGGAAGGACGTACCAGGGAGGACGTCGATATCTGGTTAGAAACTAAATGTTATGATGATTCGCCGTCCCAAGGTTGGCATCTGCATTCAAACTTGCATCTCAAGGTTAGCTGCTCCATTCAAACTCATGCGTTGGTATGAGTCTTGACTTTTGTGTCTACTAGTCGTTCCTCGGAATGAGCCGGACCGCCGAATAAGGCCGCCTCGTCGCCTCTTGTTCGGTTATTGATCCACGTTTTGACAACCGTAACAAGGTCCTCATTTATCGTCTTTTTCCCCGTCTCCTTATTTTGTGTTCGGAGCCCGATGCTTGTTGTTATTACGCGCGCTCTCTCGAGACTCATTACGGCTGCAGAACCGGAGGATACGAAATAATGGTTTCGCTGGGGAACGCGTTCGCCGCAGACGCGCGCTCTCTGGAATGCGGCGTCCTCGGCCTTTGTCAAGGTGCCGGACTGTGCCCCGTGCCATGTCGGAGGTGTTGCAACGACCGTTGTCATGGATGTACCAAATCGGACAGCGGCTGAGATCGGAGGTTGACCCACATCGAATCTCATTCTGTAACGGCCATGATTGGGCGTCCAGATGCGAGCTGCGGCTTTTAGCGGAGGGCAATCGAAAAGAGCGGCTTTCGACCGAAACGAACCGTGGGTGTTGCGAATGTGCCCCCTCGGCCCCGCGCCCGGTTTGAGAAAGCGTCCGTGTCGCCGCCATGCCGCTCCTTAAGATGCGCGGCGGCTTCGACAGTAGCGCAACAAATGAGGGGACCAGGGCTCCCACCAGGGGCCGCGGGGAAAGGGCCGAGCCGGAGCCGCAGACGGCGAGAGACGCAGTGTTGTCATCTGTAATTGCGATGACCTTACCTGAAACGTGTTGTTCTGCTACGCGCGAGGAGGAGGAGTGGTGACTCATCGGGTTTGCATTTCCCTGCGACCGCGCTTATCTCAAAGCGCCTCCGTTCTGCGGCACAGCTCGCACCTTCCCGTCTCTCTGCCTCTGTAGCTGCGGATTAGTGAACCTTCACTGCCGCCGCCGCTGCTGATTCACACCTCGCCCCGCGCGACGCGATCCGAGACTATTTCAGTCGGGACCGTGTCCGTGTTTCAGCGCGGCCTGCTCGCATGTGCTCCGCGTCTCTCCTCCGGCCGTCTCCCCTCGCACAGGCCCCCGCTCAAGTCTTTGTCTTGAACATTTCCCCGCATGAAAAAGACCAGTTATTTGGGTGATCGTCGGGTGCGTCGCAAAAACGGCAATTACGAGAATAACGTAGCGTTTTTGTTTTTCTTTCCACGGTCCCCTTCGCGTCGGACGCGTGCAAGCAGATAATTTATGGGAGCTGAAAAGCTGGAGAGCCTCTCTCTTCTCTTCTCTTCTCTTCTCCTCTCTCCCTCCCCTGCTGGTTTTCCCTCATCTCGGGCCCGTCCCCCGCCTCTCACTCCATCGCGCTGATGAAGTCAATCAGGAGCGGGGGAACGTTCCTTTTGTGGAGACGCCTCGCTCCGAACGCTTAAAGCCGCCATTGTGATTAAGCAACGGCTGCTTTTGGTGGCCGAACGAGCTCCCCCCTACTGGCCGGCCGGGGGCCGCGCGTTCCCCGGACGCCATCTCCTGCCTCCGTCGGGGACTCCTTCGAAAAAGGCCGCGCCAACCGGAAGCGCCGCGCCACCGGCTGAGTGACAGGACGTGACTCACACCGGTGGCGCTCCGTTTCTCCAGCCCCGGCGGTGTTGCGGTGTTTGCTCCAGCCGGAGCGCCGATCGCCGGCTTAGTCACGTCGTAATTAACGGCCATTAACATGCGACGGATGTGTGTACCCGCGATGACATATTTGCGGCTTGTCTGTTTCCATTACGGCATATTGGCTTTATGAAATGACTGAAAATGTCACGCACCGATTAGCAGACAGCGGGCGAAGCACGCCAGGTCCGTCGTATGATCTCAATCTGACGGATTGTGCTTTTAGGCGATTGGAAGAAACGCCCCGCCGGGTCATTTCAAGCCAGAGGTCATTATTTATGAAACCCTGCCTCTGCCTAACTCTCTCACATATAGAGAAGGACTGACGACAACGATCATTTTACCTCGTTTTCGTTCTACTCAGTGTTGCAGGGGTCTGCTGGGCTAAGGCAGGGGACACACCCTGGGCAGTCCATCTGTAGCACAGAAATCTGTCTGCGCGGACATCCTTTCTTTGCTGTTGACCAAGAGTAACAAACACACCTGAAGCGGAGGTTTAGTTCAAGTCCTACTTTGTGTTTTAGACGGCGTGCACACGCCAGGAGGTGGGATTACATTGCAGCCAGTGTTGCAGCCGGGCCAAATTCAGAAATAGCGAGTCACTAATTAGTCACCTGAATACGGAAAACGCGGAAAACGAGGTCCGCCGAGCGCGCGGCATCCGGCTGGAATCCTTCCCATTTGTCCGGGACGTGCAAAAAAAAAACCTCCGAGCACAGAAACTCCGTTCGCAGAAGTCACCGGCGCTAATTAAAAACGCAATGTAGGCCGAGATAAAAGGAGCAAACGGCGAAACAACAGCCGTGAAGTAATGAGGACGGGGAGTTCACAGCCCAAAAAAAAGTCGGGCACGTCGTTTTCGGGAAGGGATCGTTCAAAGAAGTAGTTTTCCCCGGAAATGTCTCCCATGGTTCAGACGTTAGGCTCGACTCATCGCGTCCCCGTCCTCGACGGCCTCGATGGCGGCTGCTTCGGGCTCCAGCAGACCCCTGCGACGCCGTCAAGGTACGAAGCGGGTGGGACGGGGGACGCTAAGGGCCGTCTCGCTCTAGCAGAACGTGTTTGCTGCTGGCGAGCAGGAAGCAGCGCCTGCGGTTTCGCTGGGAGCGTCCGAGAACCTTCCGGTTCCTGGGAAATCGTTTTTTTCGGAGGGGACACGGAGGTCGTGTTGCCTCAGGACGGTTCAGTGAGGCCAGCGACGATATCCCCCGCCGCGTTGGGTCAAAAGTCAGTTGGACTCCAATCTGACAGATTTTAGTCTAATCTGACAGATTTTAGTCTCCGTTTCAGACAGTTTCCCGGGCTGTGTTGGTCTGGGGCCATTCTTTCTCCTGACATGCCGCTAACTCCTCCACGGCACTCGCTTTGGATGCAAATGCCGCGTAACCTCTGTGTGCCCCGTGGCGGCCCGCGTCTTATCTGCTCAGTGCATTTTTTGAGCCGGTGTTTGGGCTTGCTAATCTAAATTGCTGGTGGAGAAGCTAATACAAGGGTTTAAGATGCCGAATGGAAACCCAGCCTTGGCTCTTTCATTATCCTAATGAACTCATTATGGGTCTGATAATCGTCCTCACTTGGCACGACCAATTGGAAGCAGTTGGCGAGTGATGTTTCACAACAGATTTGTTTTCTATATTTCAGTTGGCTCGTGCATTGAGAAACACTGTAGCATTGTTTGGAGAGCGGAACTATTTCCTGGTGCAGTTGTTCTAATTAGCAAACAATGTCGTTCTCTTGCCGTCGTTGTGGATGCTGCTGTGAGCACAGTTGTGTCAGGATTGATTTCATCTTTTAGCGTCTCCAGCGCTCGAATAGTGAAGAGAGGGGGGAAAAGTGACGAAATCGGTCGAGCCGGGGAAGTGGAACACGCGGCGAGATTAGCTGGATCCATGGGAATCCGCAAATAAGAAGTCTGGGAACAACAGCGGCGCTGGTTATTCAGGCTGGGGATTTGCAGGACGGAGCGCACATGGAAGGGTTAAAGGGTTTGGACAATCTTCTGGCTGATGAATAGAAATGCCCAGAGGAAACGTGGTGAAAAATATCTCCACTCGGTCCGGAATCAGAGATGGAGAGAAAAAGAAAAAATTCTGTGGTTGTAACCAGAAGGAGAAAGGACGGAACAAGAACAACTATA
>CM055197.1:18637749-18999520 GCA_029224185.1 Karalla daura
CCGGCCGCCGCCGGGGCGAGCCCGGCCCGGGGAGCGCCGCCGCTCGCTTCGGGGGGGGGGGGGGGCACGGCGTACACGCGATCCATCACGGGGCCACGGCCATCAGCTGTCCGCCGGCCTCGGCTGGATACGTGCGCCCGCTTGATGAATGTGGTGGCCGCCTGGTGCGCCTAATGAAGCCCCCGCCCCCCTCCCCACGCACCACGCATTTCAAAACGTGTCACGCCGAACCGGAGCGTCTGGGAACGCGCTTTGTGCTCCCTTGGCTTCATCGGGCCGGCTAACCCATTGATAGTGGTTCTGTTTTTACCCCCTGTCGCGCCTAAATTGCGCAACAGCACTGTGGCAGGGGTCGCCGTCCGATTGGATCCGCGCGCCGCCATTGTCCGCCAGCATTGTCAGTCAAGACAGAGAGCCACGCTGTGGGGAAGATGACGAGGGAGGCGGCCGCATTGTCCCTTTGTTGAGCACGAACACGCTGCGCAGAGCTGCCGGGGCTGCTTTTTCTTCTCCTCCTTTCTCCTCCTCTTTCCTCCCCGTTCCGCATTGCCGGGTGGACCGGCGTCGGACGTATGTAATTACCTGGGCCTCCGTGGGCGGGATTAGGAAGAGAATTAGAATAGTGTGGCGCGAGGCGAAGAGGGAATGGAAATGCGGAGGGGGAGGGGGGGGGGGCCAGTCGTAGTGATTACGCTGGGAACGACAGCAGTTGCAGCACCCGCGTAGGTGTGTGCGCGTGCGTGTGCGGCGCGTGAATGGCCCGCGTCGCTGGGGGAGGAATCAAAGGCGGCCGTGGACGCGGCGGAGACGCGAGGCCGTGACACGCCCCCGACTCCGTGACGGCCGCATGCGTCACGTCGGCCTGACCCCGGGGCCGCCTCTTCTCGTTTACTGAGCGCAGTGACCCGGGGCCAGGCGGGAAGCTGCAGATCGCGCCCCCCGTGGTGCGAGAGGGGGGGGAGGGTGAACGCGTCCGGCGTGCGCGCGGACCGGTGACCTGACCGGGGTCCGTTCCCTGGCTCGCCCGGCCCGCGCGCGCCGGGACGGGCCCCCGCGGCACCATTAGAGCACACAGCGGCCAAGATGGCGGGTAGATGGATGGCTGTTGTCAACTCGGGTCACGTTCCGGCTGCTGGGGAGTAATGGAGTTGCGTTCGGAGCATACAAAATGAAAAGTAGCTGTATTCCCGGCGCAGTCGCGGGTTCAGTGGATGGTAACCAGGATATGATATGGAGATGCTGGCAAAATGATGTCCGTGATGAGGAGTCGGTAATGAGGAGTGATGATGAGGAGTTGGTAACGCTCGTGAGTAGGGTCGTTTGGGATCACACCGTTACTTGTAAGACGACGTCGAAGTGACAAAGAGAACATACCGAGTCCTATGTTGGAATGCGATATATGTTACATTTTCTGGCATGTATTCCGTAATCTATATCGGAGAGCGTTTTCACGCTGACCCCCTCCGCTCTCCCCGAGGTGAGAGTTGAGCGGGACTCGAAGGGGTGGAGAGTGGCTCTCGCTGATGGATGTGCGCAGGGATTTAGCTCCCCCGTAAGCCTCTCTGTCAATACGACTTTCGTCTGTGTAACCAAATGTTTCCACAGTGGCAGTTGCAGATTTACACTCGGGTTAAAGAGTCAAGTCTATTGCATATTAACTCGCAGAATTGCTTTTTTTTTCCTCCCCCCCCCCCCCCTCCTACAGTCGGAGGCCGACACAGGCGCGCGCGAGTCGAGTTGACTTCCCCTCCGGGGCCAATTCCTCATCGGCGTGTTCTCGCCGGCTGCTTTCTCCCGGAGCCGGGGGTTTCAGAGGTTTCCCGGACGAAACGGCGCACAGCAGATATACGACATGATAGGACGGTTAAACGGGGCCGAGCGGCGAGGTTCCGTCTGCTAAAAGCTTTCCACTTTATTTCCGGCCCCGCTGATGTGATGGAGGCCGCTTCTAATGCCGGCCCCGTCTGCTGCTGCTGCAGCCGCAGCCCTCGGGTGGGGGACGCGGATGCGATGCCTTCAAGGCTGCGAAAACGCTCGCAAACCACTCAGGTGTGCAATGACACCGCCTAGCTGTTGAGATGATCTGACATCCGTCCAAATGTTTCTTTTTTTCCCCGAGCGTCGTGCAACAGAGCCGCAGCGCTTCCTCCACTCTGCCTCGGCTGCTTCTCTCTTCTGGCAGGAAACCGCATTGACCGCTTGACCTGTTGTAGGCCGGGGATGAGCTGTTCGCCGGGTGTCTGTGTGTGTGCGTGTGCGTGTGTTGGGGGGGGGGGGGCGCTCATAGGTTACGGCCGCGGGAGACAATGGCGGCGCGGGCTGGAAGTCGTCCCGCCCGGCGCCGTCGCACAGAGTGAAGCCGTAACGTACCATCACGCGGCGGCGCGAGTAGCTCTCCGCACCGTCAGAGCTCTGATGGGTACGGATGGCTCGCAGAGAGACGCAATAAACCCAGAGAGGGAGGGAGAGGGAGAGGGAGAGAGAGAGGGAGAGAGAGAGAGAGGGAGAGAGAGGGAGGGAGAGAGAGAGGGAGGGAGAGAGAGAGAGGGAAAGGGAGAGAGAGAGAGAGGGAGAGAGAGAGAGGGAGGGAGGGAGGGAGGGAGAGAGAGAGAGAGAGGGACAGAGAGAGAGGGAGAGAGAGAGAGGGAGAGATGGAGGGAGAGAGGGAGGGAGAGAGAGAGAGGGGGAGAGAGAGAGGGGGAGAGAGAGGGAGAGAGGGAGAGAGAGAGGGAGAGAGAGAGGGAAAGAGAGAGGGAGAGAGACAGACAAACGGATAAGTGCAGAAAGACAAATGCGCGTTTCGTCGCCACTTTGAGGACACGAGGTGGGCGCTGTGTGGGGGGGGGGGGATAAAGCTCACGAAGCCGCTCTTTAATATGAGACCGCGAGCGAGTCGTCCTCCGTCTCCGTCGAACCCGACATACGTCTCTGCTTCTGTCCCGTCGCGTCACCTCCTCCACCCACACGCGTCCACCCTCTCCGGTCGTGTCCTGCCGCCTCATCGGGGGCTTCCCAGGGACCGCTCCCCGTCCCAACTTCACGAGCGGACCGGCCCTGGGCCGCGATGCGACCCCTGTGAGCCGGGAACAGACGGAGACGCGTGCCGTCCCACAAAACTGCACCACAGACTGTGATGGCGGAAGCAGGGGATCGTTGTTGTTGTTGTTGTTGTTGTTGTTGTTGTTGTTGCCCTGCTGTGAGAGGCTTTAGAAGGGGGGGTGGGGGCTTGATAGGTAATTCGCTCTGTCTGTATTCGTATTGCCGTCCTCCTCGTGGCGGCGCATCGACAGCGGGGAGAGATCTGTCTGCGTGCGCGCGGGCATCCGTCAGGCGGGCCTGGAGGGACGATTTCGCCCGCCGACAGCTGTCGCGTGTGCGCGGGAATCAGAGGGGTGACGCGCCCAGGATCCGTCGCCGCTTCGTTTTCCCGGGGGCTCGCCGCCCCGACCGTCCTTGAGTCCGGGTTCGGCGCGTCTTCTCGGGCCGACTCGAATTGCTTTTAGCAGATAAAGTGGGACTATCAATCAGCCGGCGGCATTCGGGAAGTTTAGATAAAGCCAAGTGGGATATTGACCGAGCCTCCGCGAACAACATATTAAAACACCGTGTTGAATCTCCCGACGTCCCCCCCCCACCCACCCCCCCCCCCATCCCCCCCGCCCACCCCCCCCCCGGCTTGAGGTTCCCCCGACGGTGGGGACGGAGTGACGGTCGCTCCACGGTCCTCGAAAAGGTCACGTGTGTGTGGCCTGAGCGGGGCTCCTTGACGCTCTCTAGGTAAATGGGCAGCTAATAGGGGAGGAGGCGGGGCGGGCCGAGCTCATTATTAATGCATACAGGGTTCACAGGGCCATTATTAACGGCCACGGCTGGTCCTCGCACACGGCCAGGACCAGCGCTGAGGTTGCCAGAGAAAAATTGAACACACTGTATATGTGTATGTATATATATATATGTATATATGTATATATTCCGCTCAGTCGATACCACTTTAGTCCGATGGGGTTACTTCGGCACATTTTACTTAATAGCATTTAGGATTTGTTTGTTTTCCTGGTCCGAAGCCAGATGCAAAGCATTAACGAGGGGCGAGCGGGATGCTCGTGTTTTACGAGTACTCGTAGCGGTTAATATGCTTTTCTGGACACTGGCTCTGCCCGAGGGCTGGACGGCTCTGTCTGCACCGCTTCCCGGCCGCCGGTCCATCCCCGCCGCTGCGCCGTAAACATGCATTTTTCTGAGGCATTGTGGGTGCCAGCGCGTGGCGAGAGGGGCGGCCGCGCCGGCCGTCACGGGCCCGGGCGATTGAGACGAGATCGGAGCCAACGAGGTTAATTTTTCCAAATGGATGTGGCGGCCCGGTCCCCGATTAATCAATCAGGGTTTGGGCATCGGGTCGGGATGACATCAGCTTCAGTCCTCCTCTCTGTTCTCTTCCCTTTGAATTAGATTGGATTTAAATTGGGACAAGAAGGTCTTATCTGGGCACTTGGGGATGAATTTATTTGACTTTTCCCTCTGCGCTGCCTCCGATCCTCTCACCTCAGACACAGACGTCATTTCCTCTAATGCTCGCCTGTGTGTGTGTGCGTGCGTGCGTGTGTGTGTGTGTGTGCGAGCCGCGCCAGGCACGGTCTCGGCTCCTTCGCTGCTGCATTATATTGGAGGGCTGCCAGCGAGCGTGTCGTGGCTGCGACCCAAGTCATCAGCGATGAAATTTACCATCGCTCGCCGCTCGCCTCACACCCGCGGGGCTGTGATTGGCCCGGGCCGGGTGTCCGCCGAGGGACGCGGCCATCGGCGGGCGCACGAGATGACGGGGCGGAGCGTCATAAAAGCCTAACACCCCCTCTCTGCCCCGGATGATCACAATAATCAGCCGGCAATCACCCAATCAGACACGACACCCGTCCGTCTGAGGACGCAAAAGTCGCAAAACCCTCTAAGATATTGATTTTGTGATCTGACGAACCAACGAATGGAAACGGGAGACGGAAGCAGCCGAGCTCCGGGGAGACGACCTGACAACCCCAGCTCCTAACCGACCTAAGGTTCTCTGCGATCTGAGGAGTGTGTCCGGGACGGGGCGCGCCCGTCTCTGGCTTCACCCACATCAGGCGCGTTATCGGAAGCACCGGGGCGCGCTCTCCCCATACAGACAGACACGGATACCAGCGCCGCCGGCCCGGGCGGAGGCCCGCGGAATCAATTGGCGAACGAATCATCCGAAAATTCATTCCACGCAGAGGTTTCACCACCGGGGCCGCCCCGCGGCGTGAAAGGTCGCCCCGCTCCCCGGAGCCCGGCGGGGCGGCCAGAAGGCGCGGCGGAGACGCAGGAACGGGCGGCTCCGGCGATCGGCGACCAGATCGGGGCCCTGCACGACGTCGGGGAGTGGAATCCGGGGGCCGAGGGACCCGGAGGAGCAAACGGAGCGCTCGGCGTGCACGCGCGACGGACGGGAAGCGCGTTTCCCGCCCACGCGTTCGTACGCGGGCGCGCACAGGCGGCGCGCGGCCCAGCCTCCCACGCGCGGCGGGAACGCGAGGCATGGGAATCCGACGCGCCCGCCGCAGGAGAGGAGCGCCGGATCGTAGCCCGACCCGCCTCTCAGGTCTGCAGCAGGGAGCCGCGTTTCTCTCTTCCCCCCCCCCCCCTCCTCCACCCCTGGAGTTTGACAGGGGAACTGGGCCCGATCCGAGTAAAGCAGGAGAGGGAGGCAATTTAGCATTGAGGCCTCCGCCGTCATTATCTCTTTTAATTATTTCATGAGGCCGCATTAGCCCGTGTGTGCGTGCGCGCGCGCGCTCCGGCGCGTGCGCTGGATGAATGCCACCGATCCTTTGATGTGGAAAGTTGGTCACGTTTGAGCCCAGTTCAGCAGGACGAGCCCGGCGCTGCTCGGGGAGCGTCGGGAGGTGGGGGGGGGGGGGTGGATCGAGAGAGAGATATAAGGATTTTCTTTCGGAGCGTTTGCACAATAACAGGCTGTCTCGCTGAATTGCTGTTATTATTCATCCGGCTTTGACAAAAATCTGCACTCCCAGGGACATCATACTCCTACATATTCCCACAGTCTGTTTCGACGGCGCCGCACACTGCATTTAATGCTCTTTATGCAGCTTATTAAGACGCGCAGCTGACAAAAACACAACATGTCTTGATTTGGTAGATGGCTCTCGTGCCGTAATGGGTCCCAACTGACTACCTCTGCACGGAACGCGAAGCCACCGGCGTCTCGTCCTGATCGGCCCCCATTCGTCACTTGTCCCACGCATCGACTGAAGGGCGGATAGCGAGATCGCCACGTTCTGCTCGCGGTGCGGCAAACCCTCTCTGACTCAACTCGGATATTCTCGAGATGTTTTACGTACAGTCGGGAAACAACAACAACAACAACGACAACTCCGTTGAAATGAAACCCAGCCTGTCGTGCAGCCGTGATAGAGGTATTTTTGGGCCCGACCGATGGAGCTCGCACTCGATCTGATTGATGCCATATCTGTGCATCAGGACACTAAAAGGCGTTTGTTATATTGCTCTAGTCCAGCCGTTACCCAGGCCAGGGCCGGCCACAAATACGACGGGACGCATGAGGGAAACTCCCGCGTCTTTCGCTCCCATATATTGCGGTGTCGTAAAATGACAGGTCAAATAGCCCGCGGTTCGAGAAGAGGGGATCAAAGAATAACTTCTGCGGAGGAGTCCGTGGATTGTGACAAACCGCAGTCAACAGCGTGGCGCAGGAGTTGACGGAGCATTTGCTCTCGGCTCTGGGCCACAGTCGTCCGCCAGCAGCTGTCGAGGGAGGCAGCCCGGAGGCCCCCGAGGCGCAGACGCTTGTTCCGCACACGTGTCCAAACGCGGCCACATCCTCCCTCCCGAACAGGGAGCCGGACCAATTGCAACATCACCCGAAACAACCGTCGAAAGGTGGGCGGTCGAGGTAAAGCGAAAAATGGATAAAACGGATGAAAAAACAGGCCAGGGCTGCCTCCTCGAGTCTCGGCGGCGTCTTACAAGCGACCCACGTCTTTAGCTCAGTCCGACCTGTGGCGACGAGCGGCGTCAGGCGGCCCCGCCTCGGACCTCTGAGAGAGACTTGCTGTGCGTGTGCGCTGCGGCAGATCCGCGCACGCACCCTTCACGATAGAATAAACCCCGGCTCGCGCGTCCCGCCGCTTCCCCCTCTCCTCCTTCTCCCTCCCGTCTAATCCCCGACCTCTCCGGAGTGCACCTACCTGTTTAGGGCGCGGATTAAGCCCAGGAAGGGAGAACGGACACAAATATATATATTTATATTTCCAAATGCTCCTCCTCGATGGCGGTTTTGTGGCGTTCCGACACCGTCTCCCCGAAGTTTTCTCCCCGGGGGCCTGGGAGCCGGGGTTCCCCCGTGGCGTCCGCGTTTGATCGATGCGGCCCCTCCCCCGTCTACGCGACGTGTTCAGCGGTGCGGGCGGTGATGGAGCGAGACATCCCCCCCCCCCCTCCCGCCGAAGCTGATCCGGCGAGGGCCCGTGTTCCCCACTCTGCCGTCGCTCCCCCCTTCGCGTTCCGTTGTTTTTCTTCCCCCGCTCGTTACAACTCGGGGGCGGGGGGGGGCGGGTAAATGACGAGAGCCGCTGAACCGTGAGGCACCCCCGGGTTAGCACCACGCCGTCGCCGCTCGAGGAGGAAATCTGTCCCATTGCAGTTTGGTTTCGGGAGTCAGACCCCGGGCCCCTCTCGCTGCGCGGCACACAGCACCACCCACCGACCCGGTGCCTTGCTCATTTCGTGCACGCACACGCACACGCACACACACGTCTGGCCAAATGTTCCGGGAAGGAGGCGGCTGGCAGTCGCACAAAGTGCGGGGCAGCGGCACCAGAGCCCAGGCGCAGTGTCCAGAACGTCGTCGGCTCGAGGCGACAAAATCGGCCGAGCATCGTATTTACCCGTCGTTAACCACGTGCTGCCACGACCACGCGGACGTGACCACCAGGAGCCGAATGATGAAGCGGTCGCTACGAGGGGACGGTCGCACTCTGGCCCACGGTCAACGCGTGTTGCTTTTGCAGCCCTGCAGGTGTGCTCCTTCGCGGCATTTCGCCGCTCCGCGAAAAGAGGACTCGATTTATTCAGTGTTGCGTTCCCTTTGAAAGCAAATTTGCCGTTCCTAGTTAGTCGTGCGAAAGCATAATAAGAAACAGTGCTCAAGTCATTCGGGGGAAACAATCTGTGGTAGCGCTTGAAGGAGGGCGCTCGTGGTCGAGTTCGCAGCCGCTGTCGAGACGGCGACACGAGAGGGGCGATCTCCCTCGCGCAAACTGCGATCTGCAACGCCGGCTCTTCAAGTTGTGACATTTCGGCAGAAAGGCCGGGGAGCGCGCGCGGCAAGTGCCCCATTGTGATGTTAATGCGCCGTTGGGACGTCCCCGGGCCGGCGCGCGCCAGGGGCGCCTCGATTGGACGACGATCTCAGAACCCCCGAAGCGCGCCCGCCGTTTACGCGCGATCCGGATTCGTTTGTCGGTGATTGACAAAGACAGACGAAGACAAAAGGACAAAAACTCTGAAAATCCGGGGACGGATTTGGTGCTTCAGAAACCGTCCTGAATGCTGCCCACCGCTGACCACGCACCCACCTCACCGACTGGTTCTTTTTCTCCTGGGTTTGCAGCGACGCACACGACGGGCGTGGTCTCACGACAGACGGGAGGGAACAGACAGGTAGGGAGACGCAGGAACGGGTGGGGCACGAAGCGGAAGGAGATCTGACGGGGACATTTTGCTCGCATCCTGAACGAGGTGGAGAACCTGCGACGCCGAAATCCACCAATTCGTGATCGCGGCGAGTCCTCACGACCGTCCTCATTTGCATGTCAAGGCCTGTATTTGTACGTCGACTTCATTACCCTGGAAGGTGCGTTGAGTCATCCTCCTCCTCCCCCTCCTCCTCCTCCTCGCTGATATTTTGTCCCTCAGCATAATTCCGCTCAAACACCTGATCGACACATTTAGAGCCCCAGCCTCCGGCGCTCGTGGCCCATAGGTGAGCCGGTGAGGCACGTTGCCACGGACCGGGGGAAGGATTTCCCGTGGCAGCCACCCGTGTCGGAGGCCCCTTCGGGGGATTGTTTTGCCTTTTCGTCGATGGCGCGCTTCAGCAAAATCAACACTTTCTCGGCCCCGGCTTTCACAAGGGACTTACGCCAATTTGCGCCTCGGCCCTTAAGAAAACCTTGACTTTTGGACGCACATGGGAGGTGAAGTCGTGCCTGTTGGGTGAAAACAAACCACGCCTTCAAATCTGGACTTGTTAAACTACCTCCTCATGGGCCCGGCGGACGTGTGAGGGTTGTCTAAAACGCTCGTAACGCTGCAAAGCCCTGTTCAATTGCTGCTATCGATGGTTTACACTTGATAATGACTGCATGCAGAACGCATCAGGGACGGCTGCGCCCCCCCCTCCCAAGCCTCTCCGCCACGGGTCATCACAGACGGAAGCTGTAGTCGCTTTGTGCCTGGTAACAGTGACAGTGACTTTGTAACGGTGTGTGTGGAGATTCTCATTTGATCGGGTTATCATCGTCCCAAGGAGCTGCAAGTTGTGGCAACTGGACACGCAGTCCAAGATGTCTCTTGGAGACGCTTCTCACCTCCATTCTCCAGATCGGACTGGCTGGTGGAGAAGTCCCGGATTTAACCTCCGTGAGGTCGTTGCCACACTCACTGTAAAGAGCCATTAGCGTTACCTGAGGTTTTGCAGTGAATGGCTGTCACTGGTTTCCATTGAGGCCTGTCGTGAACAGTTTCGAAACTTCCTGAAAGAGATTGTACTGCAGGTAATAGCCCGGTAATGGTCTTACTTCCTTTCGGGAGATTTGTTAAAAGTACAGCATGAAAGAGTTTCATTGTGTGGTGAGCCTGTGTGTCCATTACTGAGTTTTACCCTGCAGTTCCAGTCGCAGCTATTTTTAGGACCACTTCATCTCGCACAATAATAAACTTTGCTCTGCAAAATGTCAGTGCAAATTAGAAACAGAGACAACTCACCTGATTTAGTTTGGTTTTTCGCGCGTTTATTTATTAGGCCCATTTCGAAGTTCATCAGGCTGGAGTTTATAGCCGGCATTAAACAGCGCGCCCAGCTCCAAAGGCCAGACGACGTTGGCGATCAGATGACGAACATGCTGGAGCGTTTAGCTTCTTCGGGGGCCGGATTATCCCATGGGGATAGAATGGCAGAACTGAAAGCAATATTGGATAAGTGCTTGTTAATATTTCTGTCCGTCAGCTGTCCGGCACACTGTAAATAACTTTGCTAACGCATTTGCCATATCAAGCGTTCGGCACATGCTGCCAGTATCACAACTGGTCCTGCTGCTGCCAAGCGGCCGAAAATCTTACTGTTGGCTCGAACGTTGTCCCATCCGTGTTCCTGCACGCCCTGGACCTGTGTTGCGGAGGACGTTTCAGCATCCCCAAACAGCTTAACCGTGCATGTTTTTGGACTGTGGGAGGAGACCAAAGAAAAACCTCTGCAGATGCAGGAGAGTATGCAAATTCGAGGCCTGCAGTGCAACCTGGGAGTCAAACCTAGTTCTTACATGCTGACTGTGCTGCAGTATGATAATTTTGTCTTTTTTTCCACATATTATGAAACATAGCCTTTTGTTTGATAAAAAGCTGTCTGACTCACTTGAACCGCTTATTATTTGTTGTTAATTAAAGTTAGCACACACACACACACACACACACACACACACACTCACCTTCAATGATAACTACTTTGCAGCACCACAGAATTTATCACCACCGTAATAGACCTCTGGTATGGACCGGTAATACTGGCTACCTGCTTTGAAAGCTCATCTTTATGTCACATGACTTGTTTGGAGCTGAACATTTAAATCAGAGGAACGTGGCACAGTGGAAATTTCCAGCACTTTATGTCTGCAGAGAGAGACCGGAGCCAAAAGACCTTCCTGGCTTAAGATTTCAGCTCCACTGAAGCACGACGTTTACTTTACTGTAGGCCCACCTCAGACCTCGTCTGCTTCTTCTGGCTAAAAGGAAAGCGGGAAAAAAAGGAGAATTTTTCACATTTTCATAGGGCTTTTCAAATGTTCAATTTGAACATTTAATTATACCCGACCTGATTAAACGGCCGCTCTCCGCCACTGCAAGGTGACAAATGGATGCGCCGTATTGGGCTCTATCAGAATATGTGCTCCCATTCTCTGCCGAACCTTCAGTCATGAATGCTGAGAGCGTCTGCACGACGAGACGAGACCGGCCTCATAATTAGGAGGGGCTCAAAAGACAATCTCACCCAGGCTGCCCAAATAATGGCGGTAATGAGGTTCGAATAATGGCGACGCCTCATATCGCATTTTTCCCCCTAATATATGTGCGTAGGTGTGCGCAGATATGTATTCATTTTATGTGGCCATTGACTATGCAAAGACTGTATTCCCCGCGGTCGCAGTGAGACACAAAACGCGAGGATCAGGATTCACAAGCTGCTCCGGGGCTCATTATCCTGCGAAAGCTCAAGGATGATCTTTCTGATGACAAAAAGATCGGTTTTATTTCAGCCTGATTTAAACGTTTTCTCGTCCTCCTTTTTTTTTCCCCCCCTGCGCGTGTGTCGCGAAGACCTTGTCCGATCGCGCGTTTATGCGATGCGAAATAAACGCAAATTTACACATGTCAGCGGCGACACTTCACTGAAGACTTATAACGCTTTATCGGATGAGTCTGTTTCACTCGCGTCAAAGTGTGTCGAGTGGAAGTGCGTGTTGAGGTTTCGGGGCTCGCGTCACAGTCCCTAACAATGGTGGGGGAGGGGTGGGGTAAGGGGGGTGGCAAACGGCTGTTCTGAGGCTAAACTCTGCCTCTCGCGAGGCAAACCTCTCGCAAACCTCCCAAACGTCTCTCCCCAACGGGGCACGGAGGGGTACAACGACGAGAGACGGCTGGGGGGAAGCGGCCAGACGTCGGGCGGGGTCAGGCGCCGGAGCGAGGCGCCAAATGGGGCCTCTCAGGGAGGCGAGCGTTACCCGGGCACGCGGGCCGAGCGAGGCCGCACAGCATCCAGGAAGGACACGCAGACCACGCCCAGGAAGGACCCCCGGCCTGAACTGGGAGCCGGTCCTCACCACTCTTTCACGTGGCCAATAGTCCGGGTCGGATTTGCCGAAACCGCAGGGATAGGGTGTCGATTGTTCGCCCGCGTCCAATGCCGAGCCCGCATTTCGGCTGGCACGCAGGCAAGGCGACGGCTTGTGAAGGGGGTTCGGCCAAAATATCACAACTATTATGTGCAACTTGATATTTGTGTAAACAACTAAAGGGGGGAGAGACGCGGCCGAACGAGCGCGCGAAACGAAATGCATTAGTGCAATTTGCAAATAGCCTGCAGTGTATTGCGCCTGACCCCGCGCACTCAATATGAGTAATGTCCTGTTTTTCTGCCCCCGACTGTGGTCGGAGCCGGCTGGTTGTTTGATCCAGCCAGCCGCAAAGCGTCTGCATCCGGCGATATGCGATGTTGCTCTTATTATCGTTTTGATGCGCTAACAGGCCTCGCTGGCATTATCTGCCGGGACGGGCACCAGCCCTGCCATGTCTGTAAGCTGACAGATATTATTTCGTCGCCGAGGCCGACGTCTGAACTTGTCAAAACACCACAGCAGAGCTCCGCTGATGCGCGCTTTATGGCGCTCTGGCTCCTAAACCAAATCACGACGTGGCACTGGAATTGTATCATCAGCTGATCTGTGTCCCAGTGGAAAGTTATGAGCTCGTTTCTCCCCGAACCGACCAAGATCTGTGGGATGGAAAAAAAAACAAAAAAAAACTCTCAAGTGCAAAGCAAAGTCACTTTGGGTCTGATCTTGGCAGCGCCCCCAATCGAAACATAAAATCACTGAAATCAAGCCACTGTGGCGCGGAGGGTTCGGTTTCATTGTCCCTGACTGCTGCAGATGGCAGATATCCAGGTGTTACATATTGCACGTGGCTGCCATCCAAAATTCAAAGAGCTGCGCTAACATGTGTAACTCTTGTTGTAGTTCGGGGCGAGGGTGTCCGCAGTGTACCACACGCAAAAGCTACGCAGACAGGGAGGGGGGCGGGGGCGGGGGGGGGGGGGGGGGGGGGGGGGGGGGGTCAACTCTGCAATACCATATCAGATCAATGCGAGCACGGGATGTTGGGTTTTTAAGTTCATCTCGTGTTTTGTTTACACATTTCTTCTTAGCCGCGAGTCGCAGTCAGTGTTTCAGGGCACGTTGGACGTGTCACGCCAGCGCTTTTGAAGTTTAGGCGAGGTCCGGGTGCGACGGCGGTCACGTGCGGTTGAGGGTGAGGGCGGTTTCACCATTTCGTTCGCAACTAGGAGAAACGTCGGATGAAAGCGCAAACCCGGTGAGCCGGGGGAGACGAGGAGGCGAGAGCCGGCGGTTCGCGGCGAAAGACAAAGAGCGCTGTCGATTCAATGGATCGCGAGTTTGGCGAAATCACTTAGCGGCGGAGGCGTTATCGACAAGGGGGGGGGGGGGGGGGGGGCGTCTCTCCTCGTGAATATCTAATTCACCTCATTGAATGAACTGAGTGAGGGAGGAATTCACAGGGCGTCGACTGGAAGTGTCCTCAAAGCGTCTCGTTGAACGATTGTGATATTTCTGCCGGGCTCCCTCGACTCGAGCGAGGCTGGCGAGACCCGTGTGTGTGTGTCCCGCGGACTCGGGTGCCCTCTCCTCGAAGCCCAATCCCAGACGTAACGCCTGCGATTGTCGGGGGGGGGGGCCTAGATCGCCAGACGTCATCGCGCGGCCCTCACGCCTCGCCCGTCGCGTCTCCGATCCGCGTCCCGTTCGAGCGGCGAGCGTCCGGCGGCGTCTCCCGGCTTCGCCGTTGCGGCCGTTCTCTCCCACCGTTCCACTGACTCACTATAGCGGCGCTGACGCAGCGTTTGACCGCAGCGCGTTCCGGGCCTCACGCGTCTGCTCGCGTCGTCCGGAGCGCGGTCGTGGGTCCATCCGAGGTGGATGCGTTTCACACCACGGAGTGCGTGAAGTTAAGTGACAGATGACCTTTTCCAGACTTCGCGCTGACTCGTGGACATCGGGCGTGTCTCAGCGGCCGCGCGCTCATTAAATGCCTGGCCGAGTTTAATCCCTTTCATTTATTCCCTTTGTCCACGTCCGTTTTGAAAAAAACCCAGAATGAAATAAACGGGAAAATGCCGGGTCTACTGTGATTGCACTCCATCTCCCGGAGCAATCACAACGCATACGTGTGCTCAGTAGAATAAGCAGTTTGCCTCCGGCCACTTGATTGTATTGTTCCCTTTCAATTGATTTGAGGGGGAATCAAAAGGCACCACAGGAGCGGGCTCAAGGATAAAAAAAAAACTATATATATATATATATATAAAAAGAATCAGATGCTGCATGAGCGTCCGCTCTGAGGTGTATGGAAATTGACTGCTCAACCCCTATTGAACCGTGGAAAACGGCACCTCGGGCTGTGACAACTGCAGGGACATTACAGGGACGCGTCCCCAAGCGTCCCATCCCAGGCAGCGGGCTGCAGAGAGAGCACGCGTAGCATCGCGAGCCCCGCGTGCATCGGGCCAGGACGATGCCCCGATGCCCCCCCCCCCCCCCCCCGCCGCGGGATTGCCTTCCACTCCCCAAATCGGCGTGCCAGTGGAGCCAGTGGAGGGGGATTGGATGACGGGTCCGCTCGCGTCGCATCGTGACGCATGCGCAGCGTCCCCTCCCCCGACCAGCCGCGATCGCCGAGGTGACGGATGAAGAGGTGCCGCCGCCTGCCGCATCTATTTGATTCCCCCTCTCCACCCCCCTCCCTCGGGCGCTACAAGCGGGAGCCTTCCCCGGCTAATGATCCTTCGCAAATTAAAAAGCTGCAGCCCTGAAACCAAAGCTCGGCCCCTCCCATCCATCAAAACGTGCCCATCGCTGGACCGGGCGCGATTGAGACGGAGCTAATCCCGCGTTTCTCTCTGATGATGCGACTAGCATGACTGTGACTTGGGGGGGGGGGGATCGCTAAAGTAACAGCCTCTCTTTGCGCGCCCACTGATTGAGCATCTGTCTTGTGTACAACCGGGGTCTATATGCACTGTATAGACACCCGCGATTATGTGCATAATTGTCCCTTAACTGCCCTGATCGCGCCAGCCAATCGATGCGGATCTGAAGCCGCGCGGCTAATACGCCCCATCAGACGCCACTCGCCCCCTTCCCCTCATCTCGGGTCGGCTCCCCCATCCCCGCGAGGACGGCGTCCCTCCAATGAGAGACTGCGCCGGTCGGGAGACGGGCGGCGCACAGGCGGCGGCTTCCCCGTCGCGCGCAGACCCGTCCCGAGAGCATTTATCACGGGCGGACGGACCCGTTTGCCTGCCCGGGCGCCATTGGTCACGGAGGCTTGAGAGTAATCGGTGGAAAGCCAATCCCTCTTCCGCCGCCATGTACCAGCGGCTCTCACGGGCACCCGGAGCCACTGTAATCTCTCACACGAGTGAACTTCAATTAAATTGAAATTCTCAGGTGTCAGAAATGTGCGAGCGCCCATGCCCCCCCCCCACCCCCTCCCCTGCAACCACCGGTCGGACTGCTCGTAGGTGCTTGTGTCATCATTTTTCCCCCTCCCCCACCCCTCCTCCCCTCGCACAGATGTCACTTCTCGCACAGGGACGGGGTTTGCCTCGCGTCGGACGGATCCGTTTTCTCCGGCGCCTGGGAACGTGACGAGTGACGGCCGTCGTGTATTGGTGCTCGGCTGCGCAGCCATCCCAACGCGTTTCGTTTGGATTTCGGTGGCCTGGGTCATTTGGAAACGAAGGCGGGCGAGCGCGACGTCCGCAAAAATGGGAGGGGAGAGGGAGGAGGAGGGGAAAAAAAAACAAAGAAAAAATCATATCCCCCCGGAACGGAGGCTTCGCGGGGCCTCCTGCGAGACCTAATCTGGAGGCTCGCCTCTGCTGACAGGAGCAGATCTGGCCCGGGATAGATAAATAGCTTGTTTGTCCACACCAACAGAGTGATTTGTGGCCCGGCGAGTTGCCCCGTGATGAAACGCCATTTCTTTGCGTGTGTGCGGCTCATTGTTATTAGGACGCGCCGGCGCCTGATCCGTCGCTTCATTAGTCCCCCTGTTTCCCGGGTCTTAGTTGACTCACCAGCCGGTCGCATGCAGGTGTCTGCTGCGCCGGTTCCCCCGATATCGCGCATCGATCCGCCAGCTGCACCCGTGATGAATGGCGACGCGGACGTAGCCCGCTGTGTGGTAAGAATAAAATCCTTGTGCTGAAATGCACCGCTTATACAAATACAAATGAAAAAGTATGTTGTCTGGTCGCTCCAGGCAGTCATACATACGATCCAATGCCATCCAGGACGACGGCCTGGCTCGACATCCCCCAGTAGCGGACTGCTGTTAGCTCAGCCGTGTTTCTGGCCGAGGCCGCGGCCCACTTCAGCACCTCCGCAGAGCTCGAGTTCGATAGCAACGGCACGGACGAAACGATAGCTCTCTGAACGCCGACAGTCACAGCGGCACTTTTAATTGCAGCAGATTTAAGAGCCTTTGCAGGAGGTGGAAAACGGCAATTACTGTCCGGCGCCCTCTTAGAAATAAAACGGATCCCTGCCTCGGACGCAGGAAGGCGTTCTCGCAGCAAACATTGCCACCTGCTGCCTGCCTCTGTTAATTGAACCACGAAGAAGTTCCTTTTGAACGCCTTCCACCGCGTCACCGTGAAAACGGCCGCACCCGGGCCGACGTTTCACCCCGCCGCCCCAGACGGGCAGGTCACGTCGTTTCGGGGGTGTCGAACGCGGAGCCTGGGGAGCCGCCGATCCTTGCGGTGTGCGCCTTCAGACGCACCAACGAGCATTCAGCGTCCTAGCCCCCCCCGTTTGCGGGGACTGCGTCGGTGGCGAGCGCTCGCCGGATGAACAGTGGAGATGTGTGGCAGATAGCTCTGAGGCACACAGGAGAGCTTGTTAGAGAGGCGGCTGAGAAGGATAACGGAGGCTCCTCCGTCCGCTGAAGGACGCTCTGCGAATGCACATCGCAGCCAATGCGAAAGGGGCCCCGGCGCTGTGTGCACGTCCCCCCCCACCCCCCTCTCGCCCCTCACCTCCCAAGCGACACCTCTGCGCTGCGGAGATGAAAGGCCGCTCTCTGCGGTTCACAGTCCGCATGCCTTTCAGGGAGACGGGCCCTGTACGCGTTGCCCCGGGAGCTGAGAGCCAGAGAAAGCGGCGAGGAAAGCGAAAGTGGAGGTGGCAACCGAGCGGGCGTGTCACCGTCGTCTCTGTCTCCTGGGACGATGGGCCGCGTCTCCCCCCGCACGTGTCCCGGAAGCTATTGACGAATTGCTGCGGCGTAGGAAATGTTTGCCATGCATGAGCCGTGGCGCCCCGACGTCTGCTTGGTGGGCCGTCAGACAGATGTAGTTAATCCCACGGGACTGAGGAGGGGGGGGGGGGGGGGGGGGGGGGGGGGGGGGGCTCAGCGGGGCGCTGCCGCGGATTAATGTCACAGGTTGTAGCTGAGTGAATGTTTACTTGCCCACTTTAATTGAATTCCTCGTGCTTCATACGCAGCCATTACAGGCCCGAGATGGTCTGATTAGTCAGCTCAAGCCTGCAGCCCAGAGCTCAGTGACAGCTCCCTGCCACAGCCGACCGTCCGGCGTAATAAGGAAAGATTCTCGCAATCAGTACAAATGGAGACTTTAATGCCATTGGTTCCCAGGATGACTCGGAGGTCTTTCTCCCCCCCCCCCCCACCCCCCCCCTCCCTGCTTAAAGTTGCCTGACAGAACAGAGCGAAGGTAATTGGTTTCAGTGTGTTGGTCACACACCGCGTCCCTATCATGGCTCAGCTCAGAAGAGACACGCGGAGTCTTCAAATGGTTTATTAAAAGCAAACTCCGGAGATAATCTCCAAAGTGTAAACAGGCAGTGCTGGGGAGGCGCGCAGGGAGGGGCCTGCGTGAGCTGAACAGCCAACCTCATTGGCTTATTTGGGGTTGCACTTTGCCGAGCTCAGGGAATTATTGTAAAGACAAAACATAATAAAAAAAAAAAAGAACCAAAGTTATTACTGGAGTTTCAGCAGAGCTGCAGTAACTCTAATACCTGTGACAGCTCTAAAAGGAGCTTTAATAGTGTGGAACCTTCTCTGCAGCTGACAGGCCGTGGGGATGATAAGCTAGAAATGCTGCATATGCTACTGAATGAGATGTCTGTGGAGGAAGTGTCCGACTGGAGGGCAACAGCAAGGTTCTCCGAATGCTGCAGAATCTCTAATTCTCACAATATGTTTGGTTTTTTTAGTAGTCCCTCGGTGGAAGCTGAGATGCATTGGGACATGGCCCGGGTCGTGGTGAGCATCTCGTCTCCATTCAGCTGCTTGTTCCCGGGCCGCCTGTATGCCTCGACAAACCGGGCGACGCTGTGACAAGCGCAGGGTCCGAAACCCGTCCAGAGCAACAAACCGAATACCCCCCCCCCCCCCCGGATGCAGCCGGCGCAGGTGTCTTCCCGCCCGTCCCCCCAGAGGGAGACAGACAGGCCGCCAGACGCAGAGCGCCGTCACAGAGCTCGCCTTCTGGCCCCCGCGCCCGTCTTGCCGACGTCTATCGAAACAGCCGGGCTGCCTCCTGTTGTACATGAGTCGGGTCTGGAGCAGTTTGGAGGAACACGTGAAGGGACGGAGCAGTTCTCCATCGGCTCCTCTAGACTGTCACTGCTAATCCGGTTAGGTCACTGTGCACAGCGGTGCCGCATCGGGGCAAGAGGTGGGGGTGGGGGGGGTGGTTGGGGGGGGGGGACGTTAATACCGCGCGGCTGCTTAAATACTCCAGTCTGTCCGACCGCATCAGCATTCCTCTAAAACATCTCCTATTGACTGAGGGGATCGGAGTACTCAGCAGTGATGATTAGTGCTAAAAAAAGATCTAATGGATCCCATCAATCAACAAACGCTCCACTGATTTGCCGGGGATCTTTTCTTCAGGCGGGGAGGAGTTTAACGTGAGGCCCTCCTCCGAATCAAGCCGCACTTTCCGGCACGTTCTGCTGCCTTTAGCAGCAGATGAGGCCTTTGATGCGATATTAATTGACTCGGGGAATCGGATGATATCAGGGGATGTATTAAATCAGCGGACGGGGGGGCCGTGACGGCATCAGTTCGGTGGTAGATGCCTCGTTCCGCTCTGCCGGCCAGTCGCCGATCACCCCGCGCGCGACTGCACAGTGCTGACATGTCAGGCCTTCAAAAATGCCTTTTAAACGAGACGCTTCGTCTTCATTTGACCTGAACGTGCATCTTTTTTTGGGCCTGAAAGAGGGAACCAGAGTGGAGAGGAAACGTGTGCAGGTGCGAGGAGAACGTACGGACTCCAGGCGGACAGGCCCCCGGGTCTGTGTCAGGATTCAGGAACTGTGCAAAAATAAATGTTCAGCTGGCTGCAACTTCAAAACGGAAACCAAAAAACACTGCGACCAACTTGGAAATGAGTTCCCCCGGTGGCGTCGGGCCCGCCTGGTCCTCGGTGTGCTCTCAACGTCCGAAATGAAGTCGGACGGGAGCTCGAGCTCCTCGCTGTTTGCAGGCGGGACTTCACCTTTTAATTTTTAATATTTGTTACTGTGGGCTGACCTTCAGTCGGCCACTCTGCAGCGCGGCCGCCGTCCCGATAGCCGTAATCGTGTCCCGGGAGAGGCGCTTATTATTGTAAAACGAGCCCCCGGTGGAGGAGGAGGAGTGCGGGCGCCTTGATTTATTTGACTTGGACGCTGATTGTCAGCGGGGCCCGTCCTTTTACGATGCTCGGGGCGCGCTGCCGCATATCAAAAGTGGGAGTGGGGGGCGAGCGGACGGGCCGAGCCACTGTCAGCCTCGCGTGTTTTTCTGCCACCTGAGAGCGAAGAGGTCGACGGCGCTGGTCTTCCTGAGATCTTTCGAGGGGTGGACGTAAGCCGTGGACACTCTGAGGGCCAGCCCCCGCCACCGCGGTTTCCTTCGGGCACGCGCTCCGGTCCCGGGGGGAGGCGGCGGCGCTAAACGGGAACGGCGTTGATTCGGGAGTAAAAGCTCTCGCGCAAATCCCACCAAGTCGGCGAACCTGGGCCGGGGCCTTTATCACCTGGCTGTCCCAGGAGAAAGGGGTTTGTCATTAGCGGTCAAAGATCATCCCAGGCCCCGGTAACGGCGACCATTAATCCGGTTTTAAGGCGGACGTTTCGTTTACGCTCAGTCCTCGGGTGATCGGGGCGCCAAAGTGCTCCGGCAGAACATCGCCAGGCTCATTTCAACGCCGCCTTAAAGATGGAGGAGTCGGCCGTTTCCCCAGACTGAAAGATTTGTCTCCGAATGTCATCACAGATTAGAGCCTCGGCCAACATGGCTCTATATTTAGCGCGACTGATACTTGACAGTGTCAAATCCAGAAGGCGCACAACTGCGGTCCCCCTCGTGGGCGAGGTGGCTCGGCGATGATCCGTGACTCCGAGACAAACCTGCAAATCAGCTCTGATGTTTCTCTGAAACCTCTCTTTCAGCGTCTTGGTGGAGACGACATGCGAATGTCATCTCGGATCGGATTTTCTCCCCGAGCGTTGCCGGCAAAAGTCTGCCTCGGATGGAGGCGAGGCAGCGAGGGAGGGGAAGGAAACGAGTAACCTTTCACTCCCCTTAACTGTACGTGCGGCTAATTGCTGTCTTGGATGGACAGAAATTAATTTTTGAGAGGTCCTTTGAAGTAGCTCCAGCGGAGCTTTTCCGCCCTTTATATTCCATGTGATTGCTTTGGCAGCCGTATAAAGTCCTCTGATGAATGACTGTCAGCGTGGAATTAGGCTTTAAATCAAGCCAGGGGCCGGGTCCGACACGTAAAGTTATACGGACCATGGTCAATGGGAAGAGAATCACAGTGCACCGGCCCGCTGAGCAAACGACAGCTGCGGCGTCCTCTCTTTGCCGGCGCGCCGCCCGCTCCCTGGAGGCTTCCCGTGCGCCGGGGTCAACGCTGAAATATCGCGTTTCCTCGTTGTTCAGAGTCCGTTTCCTTCCTGCCAAGAGAGACACCGGCTGCGGTTGCTCTGAATTCTCTGAGTTCGGGATGTGCTCTTATGAAGCGAGGGCGGAGCAGGGGATGCAGATTGTGTCTGGATGCAGCGGATTGTGTCTGGCCGCTGTTTTGTCTTGGCGCGAGCGATTCGTCATTTTGTCTGAGTGGGATATAAATCGCCGTCGCGGGGACATAAATATTCGCGTTTCGGTGAAGGCCAGCTCGTCCGGGCCAGAGAGGAATTTAAGCAGAGCACAGAGCGACGTCGTTGGATTCAATTTGTCAACATTTCAAGACTCCTTTAAGGAGTCGCGAACGCGAAAATCCCCTCTCTGGTCACGACAAAGCAGTTTGAAGGGGCTTTCACTTCGGCGCGAGGTTTTGGTTCCATTCATAAATCCGCTCGTTTGGAAAATCACCGTCAGATTACAACAAACAGGGAGCAGCCCCGTGCTCAGACCCAGATTGCTCTCTCTTTACAAATGCATTTTTGAGGGTCAATTCTCACCGAGAGCGGGCCTCGCGTCAGAATGGACTCGGCAATCGTCCCAAGGTCGCAAACCCGCCGCAATTATCACATTTCACTTCAGCAAGCGTCTCTCACCTTGGGGTGCTTCATTGAGCCGAACCCGGGGCGCACCGTGCTGAGAGTCGAGTTTGGGGCGTAAAAAAATCTGAATCTGAATCCCTCCCTGCGTCTCCACGAGTTTATTTGCGTCCTCGTCTTGCGTCTGGGTCCCCGCGAGGCCTTTTGACGTGAACGTGTCGTTGCGTTGACACGTCCGCTCGGCGCTTTCAAACCTTGGCTGCCTCCCTCCGCCTCGATTTCTGGAGCCACACGAGAGGCCCCTACGCCGCATGCTGGGGGAGAGGAGCCGGGGGGGGCGGACGCAGCCCGCGCGACCTGACGTCCCCGCCCCGGACTCCCGACCTCCCGTCGCTGGCGAAATGAAGCCGAGCCAAAACACGTCTGCTCTTCTGCAGATCTTCCCGAGATCTGCTCCTCTCTGCTCCAGCTGAGCAGGGGGGGGGGGTGGGGTAATTAGAGTCGGAGGAGCGGGCGGACCGGCCGAAACCCTCCCTGCTCAGTATTTAAATGAGCTTTCGGTGTTCGGAAAATGACTGATGATCCCTGTGGCGGCCCGTGACGCGTCCGCCGTCGGATCTCGCCGACGTCCGCCGGCCCGGCCCGGGATGCGGGCCGGCTGATGAGGCGGAGCGCTCAGTCTCCGAAGACATCAGCAGTCTTGGCACGTGGGAGTGCAGCCCGGGCCTCCCCTCGCTGCGGAGCGAAAGAGGGTGTTCTCAGGCCACGGAGAAGCCATGATGCACTGAATCGCTGATTTGTTTGGGCAGCGCATTAAGTTAAACCAGTGCGGCCGGCTCAGAGCATCTGGAAAAACTCTGCAGCGTATTGATTGAGCGGCGGCCGCTGCTCCGCTCCCGAGTGCGCCTATTAATTACAAGGATCGTGCTCTGACCACTTTCCCGTTCGCCGTGGGTGGAGGGAGAGCGCTCGGCTTTGCCCACGGGCGACAGACAAAGCCCGACACCCGGATTAGGTCCCTCTCGCCGGACGCTTGACATGTGGGCCGAGCGGAGGTCACCCTGGTTTGAATCCCTTTCACAGATTACCGGGACATCGGCCAAGAGAAAAGAAAAGAGACTGTTACGGTTTTTTGTGACAGATTCAGGAACATGCACAGATGCAGACTTTGACGTTTCTATTGTGACCTCGTTACAGCGCTCAAGTGAAGAACGTTCATGGCAGAAAACTGCAGGGCTCCACAACCTTGTTCCAAAATGATGCATTTACAGAGTGTGGTAATTTCAAGTTATCACCTTCTCTCGACTGCACGTTCTCTGGCTGACGTGAACCAAGTGCTGAGTCAGTGTTGGGGCACGCGCGCCCTGACATCTCCACTGGTAACGTTATAGGGCTGTTAGAGCGGATCCAATCAATATTCTTACATTAACAATGGATGAAAGGAGGACATGTGATGTGAACGTGGGCGTGCATGGTGATGAACCCAGAGCAAACGGCCGCTCTTACTGTTCCCCTGTTTTAGCATATTTCGGGTTATTGTCAAACTGTTCATTATGGTCCGCCTCTGACATCCGCCTGTCAGCAGATTGCATGCGGGACAAATGCCATTTAGAAGATTCAGAAGCAGATATATTGCACGCAGGAGCTCAGGTATGGCCTCTGAGTCTGCCGGATGCCTCAGTAGACAGACGTCCCCGTGTGGGAAAACAACACTTTCCTCTACAACCTTCAAAGAAATATTGAAACAAATAGTTGTTATTATTACCCCGAATTTCAATTTGAGTGTGACTCATGCACACGAATGCGTATCGATGGTGAAAACACGGCTACATTTCATAGGTTTGCGCTAATTCGATTTGGGAAGCCTCCCGGTCGCATTCAGACGTCCAGCAAGCCAAAACAAGCCTAACATGATGAATTCGCCATCGGATATGGGGTGTGAAAGCTTTCTCCATCCGATACGTTCGACCGTGTAACAGACTCGGGCATAAAAGTGTTCCTGTTGGTGTTACTCAATCACACTGATGACACGACTCGATGATGTGCTGCCTTCGAACCGGACACTTCATTTCCTGCTCCCAGTGATTAGCTGGAGCTGTCTGCCGGGGCGAGCGAGCGCAGAGAGTAGGCCTAAGTAGCCTCCTCGGCAGCGTCCAGGTCCGTCTGGTTTCTGTGTGTCAGACGAGGGAAAGGGCAGCACTCTTTGCCGAGGACGGGTGCAGCTGACGGCCCGGCCTCTCGGCTGCTTTCTTTGGTAACAGTTGGAGGTTTTGTTCTTTTTTTTAATGAGGCACCGGCCAGCCTCGCTGCAGGTGCAGGATTGTCTGGCCCCCGTCGCAACAGCAGCGCTGCGCGGGCAACGCCGGGCGGGTTTTTCGGTTTCGACCGGCTCCTGGGGGAAATATCCCTTTAGCTGCTCCGCTGTGCTCGCCTGCTGTGGCTGGAATTAAGGCTACGAGAGCGCTGAGACTGAACCAAAGCAGCCGAGTGGCGGGCTGGCGGGAAAGAAACGGGCCGCAACTGGCTTTTAATTCTGCAGAGTGAGGGAGCGCCACATATCTGATAGATGATCTACGGGCCCCTGTGGATTCATCACTGCAAACGAGCTCCTTTGCGCTTTGATATCGTCTTCACCTTGCCCATTTGTCGCAATATTAAGGATCAGATATTGTCTCGCTCGCGCTTCTGGTTTACATACGTCATGACTGGTGAGGTCTGTGCCAGAGGGGGTCTATGAATATGTCAGGCCAGCCTCTTCCTCTTCCACTTAAAACTGGATCTGGAAGGATGAGAAACCAAAGCGGATATATCAAATGCAACACAAAACATCTCAAGGAAATCAGTAATCAATACAATACCCGCAGCACCTATTTGGAGGCCTCAGAGGGGAGCTAAAGGAAAGGACGAGGCGAGAAGAAGCAGAGATGGATGGAGAGGGATGAGAGGAGGAACATGTGTGGAGAACTGTATGGGGGTAAAAGTGTGTGTAATTAAGAGAGATGTGTGGCTGGAAAAGGAAGCCGAGACAAACGGGAGAGAAAGGGTTAATCTGTGTGCTTTAAGTGGTCCTGGCAGGCGATTAATGGCAGGATAAAGAGAGATCGCTGGGCGATTAAAGAAAGCTGAGATAAACAGGGCAGAATGGGTTAATCGGTACGCAGTCCTGGCAGGTGATCAGAGGTGCGGCCGGCGTTGGTTTCACACTTCGTTTCGAATGAGCGCGGGTCCGAGCAAATCGGTCTCGGCGCAGACGGACACCTCTCGGGGAGGACTGAAGGCACCGCAGGCCCGCATTCTGCCAACGCACAGGCCTGTCCGGGAGTTGAAATGTATGCGGGAGAACACATTAATAATTGACGCCGTTACAAAACGCATGACGGGGGAGACTGCATCAGGATGGAGGACGGTGTCTGCTGCAAACTTTTAAGGATCGGCCCTGGCTGCATCGACTCGGAGCCCGACACGTTCTGATCCTTTAATGGCCCTGATGAGATTATTGAGATTGCCTGCATTTGACTGTGTAACCGCATCACGCGTAATTGTGACGATGAATTGACACGTTGGGGGAAGGACGACGGCAGGCCGTGAGCGCGCCTCCGTGGCCGAGGAGGGCGCCTGCTTTGGAGTGGGCTGCGGTGCGCTCGGTGGGAGGGCCGTGAGCGAGAGACACTGCGGCGTCTCACGGCAGCGTCTGTTCCAGCTTCGCCGAGGAGAGCGCCAAGCCGTTCCTCCAGCGCAGCACAGATCGCCGTGCTCGGGCGAGGCAGCTCGATCTCAGTGCGGCGCTAAATGTGATGCTAATTGGGAATAGCCGACATTTGGTATCTGGAAAATGTCAACTTTTCGGGAACCGAGGACGGCCTGGTTTTTAGCGCCGTGACCACACATTCGAGATGTCTCTAATGGGTCGCGATTTGGTCGAAGCGTTTTTCTTTTTGTTTTTTCTCCCCCCCCACCCCCCCCCCCACGTCAAGTAGCGCTGGATTCTCCCGACGCTGAGAGAAAGAGTTCTTGAAGCTGGAGTTGAAAAGTGTGTTGCGCGGCACGTAAAACTGTGACGCGTCCTGAAGGCCCTCCCTGTACGGAAACGAGCAGCACACCAAACCAGAGTGTTAGAGGTCATTTGATTGAATAAGTTTCCGTTTTCCTCTTTCCTCCTCCTGCCTGAGCCATCCGCACCCCCCCCCGCTGTGGGACTGGGCCCTGGCTTCCCAAATGAAACTGGATCTGGTGAATTCAATGTGCCCTCTAAGATCTGAATGTGGATTGGTTGTTATAGCGGTCGATCACTGCTTCCCAGCTTCAGCCCCCCCCCCCCCCCCCCCCCCCCCCTCCCTCGGGTGCGAGAAGGAAACCAGACCCAGCCTCACCCTGCCTGCCTGCCTGCCTGCCTGCCCTGGCTCGTGCGTTCAGTTTCAAGTCAGCCACCCCCGGTCGCAGGGTCGTATCCAGAGGGTCAGCTCCGTACCAGGGGCAAATCGCACCGCTTCACGTGGAGTAATGGGAGCCCCAGAGGAGGAAGCGACGCGTCCGCCCTCCGACATCACGGTTTTTTGGGGCCAACTGCACCCTGCATGGCCTCAGCCACATCTTCCTCCCCGGGGGAGTGACCATCCGGCGGCTGCTTTGGGCCGCCGCCTTCTGCTCCTCCCTGTCCATCTTCCTGTTCCAAGTGGCCGACCGCGTCATCGAGTACTACGGGTACCCGCACGTCACCATCCTGGACGAGATGGACAGCCCCAGCATGTACTTCCCGGCCATCACCCTCTGCAACTACAACAGCTTCCGAAAGTCCCCAGATCCGGCGGAACGACATCTTCTGGATGGCCGGCCTCCTGGGCGTGGAGCAAGGGGACTTTGACGACTTCATGGCCGCCGTGGGTCAGCCCACGGACCCCAACAGCAAGTTCTTCCCCAGCAAGGACCTTCAACATGCTGGAGTTTGTGCAGAGGACCAGTCACAACATAGAGGAGATGCTGCTCGACTGCAAGTACCGGGGCAAGGGACCTGCGGCGCGGAGAACTTCACCACGGTGAGTACGGCGGCGGGTGAGTTTTAGAGAACCGGAAAAATCTTTCCTGTGATCAATACGGACTGATGGAACGGATCTGATGAGTGGGTTCATTTTCCCGCTCAATCTCTGTGTGTGCAGCCGTCGGCCACCACGTCTGGTGTTGTGGTGTTAATATATAAACACGTTGCTGCCCGGCCGCCTCGTTACAGCGGCCGTGTCCGAGAGCAAAACAGCTTCTTGACCCGGCCGGAAAAAAAAAGGCCGAGCTACGACAAAAACAGATCGATGCAACGCATTCCCCTCTCCTCGGATGAGTGCATGTTTTTAATTTTCAGAAATGATTACGTCTGTCCCCCCCCCCCCCCCCGACCCCATTTCAGCCTTCGGATGCGAGGTAACATCCCGTCGAAATGTCACCGTTATAATCGGAGCCGAAGAGCCTCAGCCTCGGCACGGCCCCTATTCATCCGCACGCACAGACTTGAGCGTTTGATGTGAGACGGAGACGTCGATGCGTGTTTCGGTCCAGGATGCGACGCACACAGCGGCCTGTGAGCCAGCGACTGTGAGCTCTTTAGTCGTCATTGTTGTTCTACAGTCCTTCGGTCTGCCCACGGTGGAATGTGATCCTGCATGAGTCAGTTTATGTTTATTAACACCGGGAGGCATTACAGCAGAGATCTGCTGCAAGGGCCGTTCCTTTTTATAAAACCCAGCGCCCGTCACGATGAGACATACGTCCAGATGGAAAAAGCTAGGGCAGAGACGCCGTTTTAATTCAAAGGGCAAAGCTGTCGTTTTGCTTTGAGTGATTGTCCCCACGATTCCCCCATTTTAAATAAGCGATGGGATGTTTGTATGATTAAGGAGCTGTTGGGGGGGACAACAGGTATGGGGTGTGAGACGGGTCAGATTTTCTGAGGAATACTAATAAAGCGATGGGTTGTCCTCCGTTTGGAAGAGCTGGGGCCAAAACGTTGCTCCTGCTCTTCAATGGACATGCCGGGATTCACACCACGTCCCGTTCTCCGCTTTGTTGCTGCGACTTCGTTTCGTAACTGGAAATAGCCGCCCCTCTCGGAGGAGAAAGGAGACTCTCGGTCCCTCGGGAATTGTCCTCAGAAACATGTAAACCACCCAGGAGCCATATGGTTCAGCAAATATCCACTGACACCATGCGTCATCCATTATGAAACGAGCATATGCCGTCTCGAGACCGGTGGAGTCTCAGCGTCTTGTCGCTCGTCCCTCGTCAATACCTCAGAGGAGGGATCATCGTCTTCGCGTTGGCGCCACGTTCTTATCTCGCAAAAATCGGAAAAAACGCGTTATTTCAAAGAGCAAATTAGTTAAGGAAAACAAAAGTGAAGGCTTTCGCTTCGGCCAGATCCCATCTCTTCCCCTCAATTCGCAGGCCTGCAGCAAAGGGATGAGACTGCGTCAGCGGAATCTGAGCGCAACTCGATGGTCCCCGGCGCGGAGACGGGGGGAAGGGTTGTGTTTCGATGAAACGGGCCATTGATCTGAGCGATGGACGCGGCCGGCGCCGCCGAGATGGGCCCGTCACGCCGCGCGGCCTCTTTGAGGGACCGGCCGAGGCACATGATTTATATTAATTACTCGCCGGTCCTGCGCCGGCCGATACTATTATGTTGTTCGAGGGGGGCCCGTGATTAAAGCTGAAAGATGGCGGGGGAGGAGGGGGGGGGGGGGGGCCCGGCCTCCGCTGCGAGGGGCCCTTGTTGCCGGGCGAGCGGCCCCCCCGACTCGCAGCCCCCCGGAGACGGAGCGCGGCACGTCGGCCCTGCGACGGCCCGTTGCGACGTTGCCGGCGCTGGGATCGGGCGACCTTGGCCCCCTCTCCTCCGCGGGCACAAAGGGCAGAATCTCAGCTAAATGTCAGAAAACTGGAGATGCTCCGAGGGCCTAAGTATAGAGGGGACTAATTAAAGATTCATGGAGCCGCCGAGCTCCCCCCTCCTCGGCCTGGCTGCTCTCACTGTGGGAGGCTCGGAGGCAGGTCCTCATCGGAGCGGAGGATGAGACGTGATGGGATTGAGATCGGCCATTATGCACTCCAGCGACGTCCCCGCAAGATGACTCACCCAGGGTCTAGACAACATCTGACAATTAAGCTCTCCCGCATGTGGAGGATATCTGCATCAAATCACCCGAGCGCCTTTTCCCGATACGAGTGTTGTGCATTGTGATGCGGCACGAAAAACAGTCATTTGAGTCAAGGGGGCCGATGTCCTTTCACGTCGAAGCCTGGGACTGCGAACTAAGGCTGTGATCCGCTGGAGGGACCGCGCCCTTCTACTGCAGAACTTGCCTTCAAACCCGCACGACCCTTCCATCTTTGTGGTCTTTTTTTTAGTCGCTTGCCTCTCCCCCGGATGCGCCATTTTCCCTGCCACAGTCAGGACAAAGGAGGAAGTCGGCGGCGGGGAAGACCAGATGTTTCAGCTAATGAGCTGGATGTGGATGCAGTGATACTGAGGAATCCAGGAGAGGAAATATCAGGGCCCCCAAGTGCAATTATTCCCTCTGCATAAATGATTTCTTTTTTTTTTTTGGGGTGGGGGTGGGGGAGAGGGAGGCGTGGGGGGGGGGGGGTTTGAGGAAGGAGCGGAGGACTGTAATTCACTGGAGGAGAGCGAGCCTTGGATATTAAAAGACTGGCAGATGGTGGGTGCTGGAAATTTTTTTCCCACCCACCGCTATAAACATGTACAGTAACGTAGCCTTGGATGTCTCCGCATCGGTGCGGGTTCACCATGGTGACGAGCGCGGCTCGCCTCACGCCCGAGGAGCGCGCACGTTTGTGCGTCTCGGACGGAGCGCGGCGCTCGCCATCGCTTTCAAGCGGAGCACTCGGGCGGATCGGGGAGGATTTCTGTCGGCGGCAATCAGGACGAATCCCCCGTCTGTCGCACCGCGCCGTACACGTGCGGCGACCGATCGCCTCATCAGTGGGCGAATGTGCGGGCGGCGCGGCGCAGGCACGCTCCTCTCCGGACTGAGCCCGGGAGATTGGTGGGGACTACATCAATCAGTCGGCGTGCGTGTGCGCGGGGTGCACGCGGAGGTTTGAGTAATGTCGTTTGAATCGATCGTTATCCCCGGCGCTTATGGCGGCGTGCGCCAGTGCGCATTCCAACGCATTTATTCTCTATTGCTATTCTCTCACTGTTGATGTCGCGCCGCGCAATTCGACTTCCTGCCGAGGCGTCGGCTCGTGCTTCTGTCCGTGGTGTTTGGGGATTTGCCCAGGCTCTGCCAAAACCGAAGCCGGGGATGCGGCGTTTTCCTCTCTCCGCTGCGGTGCAGTCTGCGGGCTCGGGGGTGGAGGTCAAACAAAAGAGAGAGGCGAGTGAGGGGAGCAAAAGCCAGGGCTGAGCGCCGCTCCTGGAGAGAGAGAATGGGGTCCGGCCGCAGACGGAGGCGGCGTGGAGTCGAGGGGAGGGGCAGCGGGAGATGGAGGGAAGGGGGAAGCGGAGCTGAAGGACGGAGCGGGGAACGTAAGAGGAAGGAGGGGGAGCCCTGCTCTGCCGTGCGGAGCATGGGAGGGGCGGGTGGGAGATGAGACGCAGCTCGCGGCCGCGCAAACAGCGGAATGAACAGATGCGAGGCGGCGGGCGCGGGTGACAGGGCCAAATAGTAAATACCTGATGTGTTTGTCCCATTACTCGGCGTCAGGAAGGGCCGGGCGCAGGAGCCACCGTTGCTGTAAGTGCCGTATTGGCAGCGCGATCAATGCCGCTGAGGAGGGATAGTGAAGGGATTCATAACGGCGGGGGCGCGCGTGCGTGCGTGCGTGCGTGCGTGCGCGTGTGGGGCGGGGGGAGGCCGTTTTGCTGACTCGCACATCGCAAAAGCGGATACGGACCAGAGGCAGGCGATGCAGGTGCCAGTCGACGAAACCTCTTAAGCTAATTGGCTTGTTAGGTGGAGACACCGGACACGAGCGCCGCTCCGTCCAAAACCAATACCCGCCACCACGTCGGGCTGCAGACTACCAGCGTCATCCTGGCATCCTGCGACATCCGCCAGTAGATGGCCTGCGTCGGGGGGGGGGCACAGACCGGGGGCTCTGCGCGTCCTGGGTCCATCGGCCTGTGAGATGGAGACGCCGGACACGAGCATCCGAAGCCAATGATTCCGCTGTCGCGTGTCCCTCCGATCCTAGTTCGCCCGCCATGCCCGCGTTTAGCCTCCGTTTCCACCAGTGGCACCTGGGATCCGCATCTCCACGCTCTCCTCGCACCTTGTGAAGCACTCTGCCGCGACCTCCTTTCAAGCAAACCGAGATTCCCCCGGACGCCGCGGGGGGGGGCCAGGTATGGCACATGGCGGAAATCATTTCCCCCCGACTGTGACTGACGATGCAACTCAACCGCGTTCGGATTCCGTAACGACATTTCTTTGAGAGCCGGAAAGGCTCACCCTCAGAGGGTGAGGGTGGGAGGGGTGGGGGGCGGGGGGAGGGGGGAGGGGGGGTCTGTGCGGCCCCGTGGATGTTCAGGGGTGCGATTTGCATTCCGAATGCGTTGGTCTGGCAGCGGCGGGGGGGCCCTGATGGGCCGGCGTTTTCCCGCCTCCCGGCAGGAGCTCACTTTGCTTGACTGCTGGCCAAGCGGGGCGCCGCCGATCCGGGGGGACGGACACCGAAAACCCCCAGCTGAGTAAACAAGATGGGAGCATGTTGAAACACGCGCAAACACGCGCCCTCTCTCTCTCTCGCGCACACACACACACGCATACAAAGTCACACACACACACACACAGGCGTTTATCCCCCGCAAACGAACGCGCCGGCACGGGAATTTGAGGAGCGAGTTCGTCAAAGCGCGACCGCGGGGCTGCGGGCTGAAAGCTTGAGTGACGGGGGCACTTGCGTCTCTCTCTCTCTCCTCCTTTTCTCTCTCTCTCTCGTTCTCTCTTTCTTTATTCATTTTGGTGCCGGCTCCTGCCCGGGAAGGGGCGGAGAGCGAGCCGGCGGGTGCAGCAGGCGACATCTGCCGCGTGTTGGCAGGGAGCGCGGCCGCCCTCCACCTGAACGGCGAGGGAGGGGAGCGCGCTGCACGCACGCCGCGGTCGCCGCACGCGCTGCAAGGCGGGAAAAAAAAACCCCCCAAAAAAACACGCCATTAAACAAACAGGAGGATAACGCAGCTCGTACGCGCTCTCCCCGTTCGACCGGCTTAAGTTTCCTCACAGAGCGCGCGCCCAGTGTTTTTAACCTTTTGATGAATTTTATATGAGGCGTTTCAAAGTGTAAGCCCCTCTTAGCTCAAAATCCATTCTTGCTTCCCTTGCATTACGCGAGCTGCATGCAGAGCGTGCTCTGCCGCCGGTCGGGGGCTGGGGGCTGGGGGGGTGGGGGGGGGGGGCGGTTAGTTCCATTTAGATGTAGGCCACCAGAGGTCTCCCTCCGCCAAAGAAGCTGCCCGTCCGCCGCTCACAGCCCCGTTCGGCTCTCACCGTCACTCCCAAGCTTCAGATATGACAGAATCTCGCAGATCGGATGAGAGATTGAGACGGGGCCTGTGTGTCGGTGGCTCCTGGTTGCCTGCTCACCTGCTCCAGTCATTAGGATTTGCATCCAGCAGATGTGGACAGCAGTACAGATATCACTGCATGAGCTGAAAACTGCCATTGAGGCCACCGACGTCCTCGCAGCTCCGCGGTAAACGGCTGCTTTCCCTCTCCTGTTGCCCCTTCGTCGAGGGTCATTACATTTAGGAAATCATCTGCTCTCGTTAACATCAAGGGAATAAGCGATTCAACCTCAGTGGTACGCGGTGAATGTCATACATCTCAAAGTCCAGTAGATGGTAGCTGAGTTCAAAAAAACAACCCGGCTGTAGAAATGCAGCCACACCACAGTCGCAGATGCCGGCTCGTCGCTCTCCCACAAGCGTCGGCTTTGTCGGAGACACGAAGCCACATCATTTGACGCTTGCGCACAAGAGCCAGCCGTGATTTACAATTATGTGATGGGATCGGTGATTTCGTCCGGCTCACAGATACGCGCATCATAAAAGAGTGACAACCTGACTTATTGATTTATCCTTCTCTCCTAATTTGGCCCGCTGGACGCGAGGAAAGTCTAATGCATTCAGATGTAACAAGAAAGTAGGAAAACAAGAACCAGTCCGACCCTTCAAACAACAAAATCAGGATTGTGTTTATGGCCGACGTATGAAATCGGTCCCTGAGCGACGGGCAGATGGATTCCCGTCCATCCATTATCTCCCGCTCTTTGTGCTTTAGCGGCGCCGTGGGAGTCTGCTGGAGCGCATCCCGGCGCAGGCAAAGGCGGGGAACACATCCCGGTCGGGTCGTCAGCCCATCGCAGCACACACACACACACACATACACACACGCACACCAGTCACTCTCACATTGACACCTGGGGGCTATTTAGCCCCTAGGCTTAGTCACATCCTTCCGCTAGTCTCCTGTTCTCTGGACTGCGGCTGGCCGTTGCCTTATCAGGCAGCCGCACTCTGAACTGTGTACAACAATTCCGAAATCACATCCATACCTTAAAAGGACTTTGTGTCATTCCCTGATAAACCTCAAAAGATCCATGCCCCTGGTGGGAAGTGAGCCCGGGCTTTGCCCGCTCGTTTCCGCCTGTGACTCCTCTGCCAAACAAGCTGATCTCGTGGAGCAAAAGGCTCCCGGTTTCTCTCGCTCCAAACAAGCCATGTGTGAATACAGTCGAGTTTTGGCCCTCACCACCAGTATATTAAACGACTAATCAGCTAAGGAGCTTCGCTCCACAGTGGCTGGACATTAATATTGGATATATTCTTTTTCATCCTCCTCTGTCCCTTTCTGCGAGGTGTTTCTGTCTCTGATGTGCATCTAATTGCTGCCAGTATTTCATTTGGTGCCGAACATTCTCACTGGCCCTTGAAGGAGCGCCTGCCTTGACTCAGTCAAATCTCTGCTCCTCCTCTAATGAGACCTCTGGGGCTCGGCTTGGCTTTGACATGAAAGAGGATGGTTAGTGTCTTTCCGCCGGCCAAGCAAACGTGCAAATATGTCTTTCGCATACTTCCTGCGATTCCTTTCCATCAAAATGCAATCGACTGCTCATTTCAATTTGCTAAATGTTATTACACCCTGATCCTCTAATTACATGCTCGAACACTGAGACAAAGATGGAATGTGTTTGCGTCCCCGGGAAGATAACAGTGGAAAATGTGTGAGCTTCAGCAGCGTGTTTTCAATAAGCAGGATAGCAGTTTTGCGGAAGAAAAGTCATTAACTTTTGCCCGGAGCTTTTTACATTCTGGCGCGATTGCATCACGGTGTTGAGGGGGATATTTTAATCAAATTAATAATTTCCGATGCGGTTTCGGCGATGAATGCGTTTCTCATGAAGTCTCAGTCACGCCGAGTGTCAGCCACAGCACGGAAATCCAAGGAGATGGCTGCGATGCACTGCTGCACCGCAGCCACCCATCCAGCACCTTACCTGGACAAGCTGTCAGTCCCTCTCGGGGTGCACACACCATTCACTGTAACCGTCGACTGAAACATGCATGTTTTTGGACTGCGGGGGCGAGTACTGTGGGAATATCCACACAGACGGGGGGAGAACAGGCAAACTCCACACAGAAAGGCCTACGGACTGACCGGGATTCGAACTAGCGCCCTTGAGGTTACAGCCTTACCCACCAAACTACGGTGCCAGCCTCAGGTTGAATGTCAGGCGATAAGACAAAGACGTACAGCACACCCAGACATACAGTTACACCGCCTTTTACCTGCACACTCAGCACATTACTAAGACCATTTATGTGGTCCAATATATCTGCTTAAAGTGGCACTAATCAATATTTTACATTGATAGTGGAACCTCATAGCACACTGCGGCAGAACTGCGCTCATATACCCAATTTCCTGCAAGACAAATTTGAGTAGGTTTTTTTTTTCCCATTTTGTGAGCAAAATAATGTTGTTGCTCAAATCCAGAGCTTAAAAAAATCAAAAGAAATCCCATAACAGTAATCCAACATGAATACACATTGTATGCTAATTTGCGTCTGCCGCAGATAAGAAGACAAGGAAAAAAACGAGTTCATTCTAATTATCATAACGGCATTGTGCGCCCTGATTTACAAAACCAAAAAAAAACAGCCTTTTTAGTTCCCCCTATTACGTACCAGACTGTGGGAGGGAACCTGAGTGCCTGGTGAAAACCCATTAACACGCGGGCAGAATATGCAAACGCCACACAGGTCTGACCAGGACTTGAACCTCTGGAGCTGCGATAGTGCGACGGAGCTCTGGACTCAAGTGCTGACATGGGATGATTCAGAGAGCGGGAGAGCCTGGCGGCCCCGCGCCCACACCGAGCTTGTTTTGCACCTCAGCAGTCAATCGTGCCTCATATCTGTCGACGCGTTCCCAAAGAAACCCAGAATAAAGGAAATCGATGTAGCCGGTCAATCAGCGGGGAAAGCGGGCTGTCGGCTGTAACTCTGATAAGGCGGCACTGCCGGAGTGATTTACTCACCTGCCACTCACGCAGCATTAGTATTTCCCCGCCCCTCCGTTTTCCTCTTAATATCGGGTGCCAGGCCCGACGCACCTTTGGCCGCCCGGGGGCCACAGCGGGGGCCGTTGTTCACCGTGATTGGAGCTCTCCCCGGCAAAAGACGATCCTTAATCCGACCATTTCAACGGGGCCAATCCACTCGTTTCCCAGGGTAAAGCGGCGCGGCTGAAAGAAAGGTAATTCCGGGCACCTGTCCGGGACCGGGCGACTAAAAAGAAACAGGCGTGGTGTGGACGTGACATACAGTAGCTGCCGGGGGACCCGGATCCAGGCAGTTCATTTTGTTTTGCCGCCGGGGAGCCCTGAAATAACTATTAGCGTGCCACCGAAGGCCTCTCTTTATTTTCCAGTCGCCAGACATTCATTACTGCTCTCAGACTGCCATTAGCTCAGGGTTTGAGCGCCGAGGAGACCGCTTTGCATATTGTTCCCCCGTCTCTCGCCCGGCGGAGAATTAATTCAATTGCAATTTTAAACTGTCTGGGGAGGACCATAAATGTCCCGAAAACGGCCCTCACTTCCACCGACTTTTGTGTGCCCGCTAAAATAGGAGAGACACTCGGTGTGTCGTCTTCATATTTCCGAAGCCGCTTTTTTAGTAATTGTTTCCTCGTGTGGCACGTGCTTAGACACGTTCAAAAACTCTTTTTTTTTCTTTTCCTCACAAAGTTGCTCAGGTTTTGGTTTTGATTCAGTGGAGGCTCGTTTTGAAATGAAAAAAAGCAAGACGGATCGGCGTCACCCATGCTACCGGTTTTAGCCTATGCTAAGCTATGTGCCTGCTAGCTGTTGCTATAGCTAGCTATAGCTATCACGCTCACAAAAGACTGATATTGATATTCTCAGCCCAATCAGCAAAATGTTAATTTCCCAAGATGTGGACCGGTACTTGACAAGCACATTTGCTCTCCGTATGGTTAATGGGTTTGGTTTTTATGGTGAGGTTGCCACAGGGGGTTGCTCGCTCGCCTGCACAGTACATTTAGCATTAACACGTCTTTTCTCACTAATGTGCAAACGATCAATAAACCAGTAATTGCCGTCCAGCTGAAGCATCCCCGGACCGTTCTGCGTCGCAACAGTCCTGGGGACACGTCCATCCACGGTGCTCATCAGTTAACCCATCATGTACACTTGCAAATGACACCGCCAACCCCCCTCCAAGTGCTCACAGTAATCCAACTTCCGAAGCCATTCTTCACTTTTCACAACCGCTTTTCGCAGCCATACATCACTACATCTGTGATCGGGTTACCAAGCCAATACTCGCATTACACACTGAAAAGATTCCAGCTAACATAATGAAAAAAGAAATAGTCTCAGTGTGAAGCAAAGCCCACTGCCAAGCAGAATCCTCTGATCTCGCATAAACGGAGCAAAGCACCTTTAATATGAGCCAGAGCCACATCTGCATGCAGCAGGATGTTAGCCCTCATTACACTCCGTTTGTGAAACCACATTTGAAAGTAGAACAAAGGAGGACCCCTGAAAAGATCGTGTAACAGATATTTCTCCCACATTTAGCAGGGGGTTTTGCTGTGTTTTTCTCCGACCAGTCGGCTGCCCTCGGCTATCAATTATATAGATTTATTGATCCCCAAGCAAGCTGCAAATCCCCCCAATGTTAAACAATTTCAGAGCTCATCATTTTCTCTGTTGCGGAATTTCATTATCACAATTATATTTACTTTGATTGATACCCACCCCTCCCCCTGCCTCTCTATACCACTGGAGGTCTACTTCATCACTGGAGGAAAACAATTTCATCCACTGGCTCCACCTCATTCTCCATTCGACTGTAGAGCGAGAGTGTGGAGGGGGGCAACAAGCTCTATATTCCCTTCTGCAGGCTGCAAGTCAACAGACTAAAAAGCATCCTTTCAGTCTGTGGGAAAAGGGAGGAGTTGGGTTCTGGGCAGCTACTGCACAAAGAGAGAAACCACGGAAATCTGCAAGTATTGTCTGGCAGTGGAGAGGGAGATGGAGGAGTGGAAGATCTGAGCAACAGGGGTAAGCCTCTCCGGATTTTCAAAGTGATTGCCTCTGGGAGTGGAGCCGTCGCTTACATCTGCAATTACCACGTCCATTTATCTGTTGATGAAGGACTGGTGATGGTTACGCTCGAGAGTTTTTGTTAATGGAGTGATTCAGCTGTTTTTCTCATAAAGGAATCATTATGTAAATCAATTTTTACCTCCCCCCCAGGAGCTCACATCCTTTTGTTTGTATCTGCACGGGGAAGGAATTTCTTTTTTTTTCCACCCGCCTGAGCAGAGGGACGGCTGCACGCTCGGACTCCGGACGCTTCCACCTGGAATCCGTGCTACGCTTACCTGAGGATGGTTGTGGAGAGAGCCGCCGTGCGCAAATTGGGGGGGTTTTCAGGGGTGGGCTGCTAAGTAACTGCGTCTGGCAAAGGAGCGGCTGCCTCGACGAGAGCAATTATGGTCGAAGCGCCCTCGTCGGAGTCGGTCGCCCTGGGGCCACACAGACCGGACGATGCCTCCGAGGCAACGCTCAAGAACGAGTCCGGCTCGCTGAAGCCGACGTGGAAGGAGATCACGGTGGATTTCATAACGAGGACCAAGATCCACGGCCTGAAGTTCATCTTCTCCCCGGACAAGTCCAAGCCGCAGCGGGTCGTCTGGATCATGGCCTTCCTCGTTTGCCTCAGCCTCCTCTTCACCTGGTCGTGGAACCGGATCTTCTACCTGATGTCCTACCCGGCCGTCACCAAGATCTACATGGTGTGGGCTCACAACATGTCCTTCCCCGCCGTCACGCTGTGCAACAAGAACATGTTCCGCGTGTCCAGCCTGACCAGGGACGACCTGTACCACAGCGGCTACTGGATGGACCTCCTGTACCACAACCACACGGTGATGGAGCGCAGCCTGTCCATCCTGAGCGACAGCCACAAGCAAGGTCTCCTGAGCCTGCTCAACTTCAACGACTACGGCGAGCGGCCGCAAACGCGCGCCAACACCACGGAGATGATGGGCCGCCTGGGCCACCAGCTGGAGGACATGCTGCTGGAGTGCAAGTTCCGCGGGGAGACCTGCACGCACAGAAACTTCAGCACTGTATGTACAGACCGGGAGATGCTGTTTGTGGGGCGCGGGACTGGATGTTGTTGGCTGGGGCGCATTAATAATTCACGCAGGCATTTGACAATGCACCCTCCAGTCTTCCAGTCCCTCGGGCGGGGGGGGGGGGGGGGGGGGGGGGGGGGGGGGGGGGGGGGGGGGTGTTCAAGGTGTTGATGTTTCAAAGCTGCAAACAAGCCTGCCCTTTTTCTCTTCTCTCCGCACCCGTCAGCCGTGACGGCTTTTCACGTTGTTAGACCTGACGTCTTCAGAAAGTCACTCACAAGGAAAAGCAAATCCATTGCGTTGCTTTCATGTCGCGGGGAGGGGCGGGGGGGGGGGGGGGGGGGGGGGGGGGGGGGGCTATCAACGTCATGTCATTGTCAGTGTCTCGTTCACAGGGATTTTTTTTTGCTTTTCTTCACAGCTTCTGAGTCTCCTGGATCCACCCCGATGGGTTCCCGACTCACCAGTTGCCATAACGCATAACCTGTGACCACATATCGAGGGGAGAGAGATTGGGGCATCAATAATTCAGACGTCGTAAATCAGCTCAAATTAAAGTTTTAAGCTCTCTAATTAAACATCTGGAGGGCACGTGGATTACGTGGTCTTATTTCTCATCTTAAACACAGGCATCCGTCTGTGGTGCCAGTACGCTGTCGGCGAGCGAGCACCGAGCGCGGCACACGGGACGTGGCTGACATTTGCAGACGTGTGGCTGCCTTGGCTTCCATCGCACACCCCGAGCACTGTCCGGTGGCACGCGACCTCGCCGGGGGGGTCTCGGAGAGGCTCGGAGCGGTGGTATTTGCGCGATGCCGGGTGACTTATTCATCTCACAATCGCTAGAAACGATTTAGAGGCGCTCACGAGCTCGTAGATGCACCAGCACCGATCTGTCACGACCTGCGTTCTGTCTTCGGGCGGTTTGAGACGAGAGCTGTCGGACGCCCGCCCGGCGGCCTCCCTGCCCCGCACGGCCGCAGAGGTCGCGGACAGGACGGAGACGATCTCGTCAGGCCGCGTGGCGTCCCGTGTCGCGGCTGCGGCGCGACCGGTGTGAACCCTTGTTTCATTTAAAACCCGAATCTGGGGGGAAAAAAAAACGGAGGAGTTTCCACTCACTCCGCAGACCTCATTATATAGCCGGCTGGGGGAGAGCAGCAAAGCGCCGTCTTATCTGTCTGAACTGCATGTAAGTCTCTGCGAGTCCAGACATGGACCACTGACTCCGATCTCTGGAGATCAGCCCTGCTGCACTGGTTTTTCAGCTTTTGAGTCTGCTTTGCCACAGCCTCAACTGCGCTGCGGCCGTCGGATGACGCCTCCGCCGCCCCCCCCCGGGAGCCGCTCGCTGTTCGGCAGCGGAGACGGATGCAGACGCATCGCCGGGGAGCTGGCAGAGACGTCAACCCGGCGGGTTATTAATTCCTGTCAGGGCCTGGCGATATAGCGGAGGACCTGCCAAGTGTATTTGGATGAGGACGATCATTAATGCCAGGGCCGCGGCTCTGTGTATCAAAATTACTCCTCGCAGCTTTACCGCAGGAGGGGGAGAGGAAATCAAAATGGTTAAGTCCTGCGAGAAGCCGAATATCTGATTCTTACAAGTCCCCATTAATAACTGATGCCGAAGCCCTGAATTTATTCCATTGAAATATTGGACTTCGGGAAGCATCTGTATGAATGTGAAGTGGCTTTGATTTCCATGTTTGACATTTCCAGGAGCGTATTTACTAGTTTTGCTTGGTTTGTTAGACATGGAAGAGGAATTTGCAGGTTGCCCATGGATTTCCCAATTGACTAAAAGCGATTAATAAGTCACAGCTGTTTTTTTTCAAACCCTCCGCGTGTGCGTAATCTGATGCTGTAAAATCCCTAAATGGTGTTAAATGCAAGTGACAGGTGTTTTGAAGTGTTTCTCGACGCTCGCGGGCTCCCTCCGTTGTGTGGAAACGCGCGGGGGGAAATGCATTCTCGGGGTGTCGCGCAGCTAATCAATTCAACAGTTTCGTAGTCTTATCTCAAATTGATAGGCTTATCTTGAATGTGCCCGCAGCCCTCCAGCCGCATTCAGAACAAAGCCGCTTTAGCGTGCGTCCCCGACTGCAGACAGGATTTAAAAACGTCGCTGGCGCTCGCATTCATGGAGCACGTTCATTCTACCTGTTGGACAGGAGAAGGCAGGACCTCGTAGACGGAAAGACACAAAGCAGACGACGGGATTCATCAAATTGACAGATATTCGGCGCGCACATGGACATGAGTTACCAGTGGGCCTCGCTGGCGCGGGTTGGGTCCAAGTCTCCAGGCGCAAATGTCTTTTTACAGTATTTTCCCGAGTGTGATTCGGTGTTTGTTCGCGGGCTCGGCGTGTCCGGCGCGCTCCCGCCTCGGATGTTTTCCTGTTTGACGACGGCGAGCTAGCGCGCTCACTCCGAGTGACTCCGGGGAAATTTGGAGTGAAACGGAGTGAGGATTGATGGCGACTGCAGCCGCTAAGGAGAGCCCATTAATTTCTCAAATCAGAGCCAGGTGCCTTTTCAAAGCGGCCGCCGCTCCCTTGGATGATCACAGAAAGCCCCCCGCCATGATTAGCCGTCCCGCACGATTACCGCCCGACGCGTCTCGCGCAGGTGCGCCGCGAACCCCCCGCACAACGGAAAGGCTTTGACTTCTCACTTAATGCCCCTTGTTTTCTCTCCCTTTCTCCTGTTTGCCTCTGTCTGCCCTCCCTCCAGATCTACACGCGCTACGGGAAGTGCTACACGTTCAACTCGGGTTTGGACGGCAACCCCCTGCTGACGACGCTGAAGGGCGGCACGGGGAACGGCCTGGAGATCATGCTGGACATCCAGCAGGACGAATACCTGCCCGTGTGGGGCGAGACAGGTCAGTGCGAGCCTGTGGGGGGTGTCGCGCGTGGGAACCCCAAAGATCCCCCCCCCCCGATTGACGGAGGAATGCCGGCAGAGTTTAGGGCACGCAGCCAGCATTGTTTAACGCTACGTTATCCTCGTGTGTTTCCCCCCGACACCAGGCCTTAAAGGGACACACCCATCGACGTACTGTCTTTAGTTTACCACGGCAACACTCATAGAGCGCAGCGCGCGTGGTAAACACAGGTTTCTGACAGTCCGGCGCTTTCTGGAGGCCAGCGTGGGGGCCGAGGGCGCCCGCGCCTGTTGTCACATGTTCTGGCCTGCTGTATATCCACAGATGAGACCTCCTACGAAGCAGGCATCAAGGTTCAGATCCACAGCCAGGACGAGCCGCCCTTCATTGACCAGCTGGGATTTGGCGTGGCCCCTGGTTTTCAAACTTTTGTGTCGTGTCAACAGCAACTGGTACCTAACGTTCAGCCTCCTCCCCTCCAACGCCGACCTCCTCCTCCGACCTATTTTCATCTATCTATCTATTTATTTATTTATATATAATTTTTTGTGCGCCGCTTCATTCTGTGTTTGTCGCCCAGCGCTCGCCAGCCGCAGACCGCGACCTGTGTGTCACGCACGCCCCGGAGCAAAATCATAAACCACCGCCCTTCGGTTCACCTCGTGTGAAAATGCGCGACAGAGGCCCAGTTTTTCTGGCCTTCACCAAGCAGAGGTGTTCATGCGGCCAAGGAGGCCGAGTCACGACTGGATCCAAGCACGTGAGCGTTAAAGCGAGCCAACGGGAAGCCAGACGGCGCGGCGTGCCAGGGTAGCTGGAAGCTCAAAGTGCTCGTTAGACTTCTCATGTTATTTTTAGCGTGGGCCCAAAAAAAGATGAAAACGGCTTATTTGTCCGCCGTCAAGAATCGTCTCTTGTGGCGCGTTCAGAGGGAAGGCGAGGATTCGCACAGCCGCGGCGAGCGGGCTTTAATTACCACGACATTAACTCTGATTCCTGAGGAGCAAAACCCATTGAAAGCCCTCAAAGTAAGAATTAGAATTGGCGCTTCATAAAGGAACCATTAAAGTTATATGAAACATAACAGACAATTTTCCCTATTGAAACGGATGCTTCACAAGGCGCACGGGCACGTTCCTCATAAACAACCGACCTTCGACGATTCCTTATTGCATCTTTAGGGAAAAAAATGTTAAAATTACTGTCACGTTTTTTCACGAGGAAGGGAGCTATGAAAAGAAGCCTCCCGCACCTGTCACCATATTGGTTTATTTCCCAGTTCCGCTTCATTAGGCGCGAAGGATGACCCACGGTGGTATTGAAGGCGTATTTCCAAATGGACTGTGATTCAGGGACACATTAAAACCAGGCTTTTTTCGCCTGCACAATAGCAGAAGGGAGCCGGCGTATAATAAGATCCCGTATCTCGACTTGGCGGAGGATGAAAAGCGGGAGAATGCAAGAGGTCTCGCAGAAAACTTTGCAGGGAGTTGCCAGGATGACAAATTCGATTTCTCGAGAAAACACAAGCTCAGGAGCGCAAGTCGCGAGGAAATGGCGCCCGTTCCGCCGAGGGCCTGCGGGTTGTCTGCGGAGATCACCTCCGAGACGGAGGACGCGGACTCCGGCGGCTTGATTGCGTTCGGTGTTCTGAGCGACCAATAGAGGCCACTTCAGGGTGATTTTGCTCCTCCACCTCTCGGCCTGGGTCGGCAGAATAACACGGGACCAGCGAGGCAGAGCTTGGTCAGACACATGGACACCACAAGGATTGACAAATGTTGCCGTTTTTTTGGTTTTCTTTTGGGTTTTTTTGCGAAGCGAATCTTTGACACATGTAACGTCTCTGTCTCCCTCTCCCTCTCTCTCCCTCTCCCTCTCTCTCTCTCTCCCTCCCTCCTTTGTATGAGTGTCGTAAAACGCTCCGAGTGTACCATCATTCAGCCGTCTCGGGGGAGCGAATCCGACCTATTAATCACCGTCGCCGAGTTCTCCTCCTGAAAGCGTGAAAAAAGACGCATGGTCTGTCATTTATAACGACGACACCGGCGCGCCCCCCCCCCCCCCCACCGCCGCGGGTGACAGCCAAAAGACGTGTTTACGACCCGGAGGATGGGCTGGATTAATTAGGCCGCCATTAGGGTCTGGCCGGCATTCGCTTCAGTCGTACAGCGACACACCTGGGCCGACGTCACCCGCGAGGGAGGTGGCTGGGAGCGCCTCGGACGAGGGGAGAGGAGGAGGAGGAGGAGGGCTGAATGACCGCGCGGCAAACAAGTTGCTGGGCCGCTGGGAGTTGTACCTGTCTGGCTGCTCAGCTGAACAGCAGGCGGGCGGACCGCTGTCGCTTCTGATTTCGATAACCATGTGGGCTGTGTCCCCCCCTCCCCCCTCCCCTCACCCCTCACCCCTCACCCTCACCCTCTCCCTCCCTCGCCCCCCCTCCCCCTCCCCCGTCCTAGATGAGACGTCCTATGAGGCCGGCATAAAGGTACAGCTCCACAGTCAGTCAGAGCCTCCTTTCCTCCATGAGCTGGGCTTCGGGGTCGCCCCCGGCTTCCAAACGTTCGTTTCCACCCAAGAGCAGAGGGTAGCGTATGACTGTGTGTGGGCTTGCTGCATGCCACGAAACACTGTGTTGTCGAAGCTGCTCCACGCCCATCCTCAAGTTCCTCACTCTCATGTGCTGGTACACACCCCCCACTCCCCCCCCCCTCCTCCCTTCTCCCACTCCTCTCCTCTCCCTTCTCCCCTCCCCCGGGAATGGATCCATCAGCCCACCCCAAACCCACCCGTCCTCCTCCTCCTCCTCCTCCTCCCCTCTGTGTGGCTGAAGCAGCACCATCCGCAGTCTGTCTCTGTCGCCAGTGTCCACTCTGTCTAATGGTTCACCAGCGCGGACCAGCGAGCGCGTCTCACCCCCCCATCTCGACGCCGAGTCCGTTCCCTCATCCAAGCTGCTGTCTGGCGCTGCTCTCTCACGGCCATGTACAGTTTTGTTTCTTCCCCTTCGTCTTCTTCTTCTTGTTTTTTTCTTTCCTTTTCTCCGTCTTGCTTTTTATGTGTTCCCGGGGCGATCCACCAGACCGCTGCCTAATGTCATCTGCGGGGACCAGACAACGTGATTCATTAGGTTTTATGACCCACGAGGACTCCGGCATCGCTCTGAAGCCCAGCGTTTATGGCGTCCGGGTTTTATCTCCGGCGCGGCGCCGCCTGCGACGGTCTGCGGGGGCCAGAAACGGGACTTCAACGAAAGGCCTGATCGCGTCAGCCAGTTTGAGTCCACTTCCTCGGCCACTTCCACTCCATCAGTGTCACCTTCGATCGACCGAACGGCGGTCTGATCGTCAGAGTTGGCCTGCTTATAGAGCCGGCAGGGATTTACAGTGAGCCGGGGGGTGGGGGTGGGGGGGGGGGTGGGGGGGGGGGGGGGTGTAACCCTAACGATAGAGTCGTCATTTCCCTGTGAAGTTTGTCAGGAGGAAGCCTCCGCCATCGATTGCTGGCTCCCTCCCTCTGCAAAGCCAGCAGCGGCTGCGCGAGTCGGGGACGACTGCCGGGCCTCGGTCCCGAAAGTTAAGGGGGCGATCGTCGCCTGAAATCGCCGTCGAACAAGACTCTCGATACAGGCCGAAAGTCGTGTCTGTGCTTTATGGCCGGCGTGTCCGGTATGCTGCAAGGACTCGGCTCTTTTCAAGTCCTAAACACACACGCGCACAGGGGCGCATTATGAGACGAGCGTCATGGGCACGGCTTAGCACGAGCGGAGAGCTTCAAATCGGGGCCCTAAATATTCCTCATTAGCGGCCTCATTTGAAATTCCCGGAGTCGCTCACAAACGGAACGACCTGCTCTTCACCCCCTAATGAGACTTTTACCTCTAATGAGCCTGCACGCCGGCCGCGCGCCGCGTCCACACTTCAACTGTTAAACTCACGGGCTAATGCAGGCGGGCCGCCGTTGCAGCCGACCCTCGTGGCGTTTTTCCGAGAGGAAAATCTCAATTTTTCATTGACGCGAAGGAGAGATTAAGAGTGGGATTCATTGGGCTGTGTTTGCTGCCTGCGTCGACGCCTCTCTCCGAAACGCCTCCTCGGATCGGCCCGACTCATGTCTCTGTCCATTTGAAGAGTGTAAACCATGTGCTGTTCTGTTCCCAGGGTGGTGAGATTTGTCCGTCGATTGTGGTGTCCTGTCTGAAACAACGTCTCCTCCAGACTCCCCTCTTACGCTTGTCTCTATTCCCGTGGTATTCTGCTTCCTACCGGGGACTAGACCTGCATCAGTACTGTTCTGCATGACGTCCTGCTTGCCCGCTACACATGAGCAACAGTGTTGGTCTGACTGGACGTTCCGTGCCGGTGTCGTCTCACGCTGCACCTCTTTCTTTGGTTTTCTTTTTCCATTGAAGTGCTTCCGTGCGCACCCTTTCCGTTCACGTGTTTCTTTAGTTTCACATGTGGAGCATCTGTGTTGGGTTTTGTCAGCCTGTCGTCCTCTCCCCCTCGCACACCTCCGCTGCGCCGGGCCCGCATCATGCTCCCCTCGGGCGATCCCGCGCGTCGACATACTGAGGGGAAAAACATGTGCCGTTTGCTCTTGCAGCTTCAGTACCTCCCCCCGCCCTGGGGAGACTGCAAGTCTACCCCCATAGACTCCGAGTACTTCTCCACGTACAGCATCACCGCCTGCCGCATCGACTGCGAGACCCGCTACCTGCTGGAGAACTGCAACTGCAGGATGGTCCACATGCCCGGTACGGCCTCGTCAAAGGCGCGCGCCCCCTCGCGCTTCCCCACGCGCTCCGCCTTTAATCGTCTGTGATGTGAATGTGAATGTTTCAAACAGGGACCTCGACGGTGTGCACCCCCGAGCAGTACAAAGACTGCGCTGACCCGGCTCTAGGTGAGCCCACGCACTTTGCATGCGTTCAGAGCTAGCTCGGATACATTCCTGCCTCTGTGTAGCTCCTCCGTAGCCTCGCACGGGCGCAGCTTTAATAATAAAGTGGAATTACTGTTTAGAGCCCCCGCTGTAAAGATGTGTGATGTGTCCATGCTCCACTGATATCAAATCAATCCTATGATGCTCCCCCCCTTACCCCCACCCCCACCCCCACCCCCCTCCCTCTTTGTATTTTAGCTTCAGTCATTATTTGCTTTCATGGAAAGTGAACGATGGCAGCGAGTGCGTACTTTTTTTTCCCCCCGTGTGTGTCGCATGCCGATGTATTTTTTTGGGAGGAGCTGAAAGCCTCTGTGTGCAGGTTTGTTTGATTCTCCGCAGTGATCACATCATTATTCAATGACTTTGATCGTCCACAGACTTTTTGGTAGAGAAAGACAACGATTACTGTGTGTGTCAGACCCCCTGCAACATGACTCGCTATGGCAAGGAGCTGTCCATGGTTAAGATCCCCAGTAAGGCATCTGCTAAATATCTGGCTAAGAAATTCAACAAAACTGAACAATATATTGGGTAAGTATTATCTAGCTGCAGTCAGTTATTCAGATCTCAGCCTTTTTCTTTCCCTCTTTCTTTTTTCTTCTTCTGTTCAAGGATGGATGTACTGTGGCATAGCATGACCTGGGTCTCCATCGTTCACCTTCAATGTAACAATAATGAAAGAGACGCGGGAGGCGTGACATGTCATTTGGCTTAAATCTCGACAAAGCCCGAAATAAACCCCCCCCCCCGGTTGTGCTCTTGTCTGTCCTCCCTCCAGGGAAAATATACTGGTGCTGGACATCTTCTTTGAAGCTCTGAATTACGAGAAGATAGAGCAGAAGAAGGCCTACGAAATCGCAGGGCTCCTCGGTAAGATTCCCCCGCCGTCCGCAGGCCCATTGTGACGGGCAAAATGCGTTTGGCCGCGTCAGCATCGGCATTCTCAGCCAGCTTTGAGGTTTCCCTCTTTGAACCCCTGCAGCGGGCCGAGCACATTTTCATAATCTGATGCACTCGCAAGGGCAGGCGGGCCGGCTGCTCTGACGGGGAGCTCGGATGGACACTTTTGACAATTCCGCTCAGATTGCTCGGCGAGATAGCGAATGGGAAGTGACAGCTCGGGGAGCGGTGTCACGCGCCATTGTTCAATTACTGTACCTGCCCATATCTGTTAATCTCTCTCCTTGCAGGTGACATCGGAGGGCAGATGGGGCTGTTCATCGGGGCCAGCGTTTTGACAATACTGGAAATATTTGACTATCTGTACGAGGTAAGGTCACGCCTTCCGGTTGAAGTGCAAAGACTGACCCAAACTGTGCAGTTAACACTAACACGAACGGCTCACTGATTTTTTTGTAATGATTGATTCCCATGCGTCCTTGAAAATGTCCAAACAGTTAAGTGTTGCAGAAAAGCACCCTGGTATCCCTTGGACATGTCCATACTTGTTGTGTTAAATCTGGCTGAGACTTTGCATCAGACCGTTTCATACCTTTGAGAAAAAGCTTGTTCAGATATTATATGAAGCACTTACTCGATGTGAGGAAGAGAAAAAAAAACTGGCCTGGCTCTGGATCTGAAGACAGTAAAATGTAGCTGCTCACCTCTAAGCCTCACTTATTCACATCTTATTTGGTCCGTGCCCACCAAGCTGTGACCACTTCGAACTGTGGCTTTATCGGGGGTTTATGTACTGGACGATCTGGCCCGGGAGCTTTAAATAAGAAATAGTTTTACACCAAGAGGCGGCCATACAACCCCCGACCTGTGTCCAGTAAAGCTCTGCACAGAGTCGGTGAGAAAGCAGAGAACTGCATTCGTCCCTCCCTCCCCCCTCTTCTCGGTCCTCTCAAATAAGCGTAGCTATATATAGTGACTATGCCTTCAGTGTGTGAGTGACGTGCGTCTGGTGCTCTCTGCTTGCAGGTCTTCAAGGATAAGGTCCTGGGCTACTTCATGCGCAAGAAACGACCACAGCGCTGCCAGAGCGACAACCTGGTAATTTCCTGTTTCGGCGCGAACACGAGAGAGGAGCGCGGCGCCGGCCGATCCCGGGCACGGGGGGAGAGCGGAGGAGGTGGGGGGGGGGAAAGAGCCTGCGAACGCCGGGAAATGCTTTTAATGAGCAGCACCGGGGAGGAAGTGAAGCCGCGGCGCACTATGTCATCATTAGTGTCAATTTCGCGAGCGGGAAAAAAAGAGGCATTGTGCGGGAGACGCACACGCGCGCGCGCCCCGGCCTTCATTCACATATCGAATATCATCGGGAATCGGCACAAATCATTCCCCCGCCTCGGCAAAAGTTCACACTTTGCGCGCGGGTGGGATGCAAAGCGGCGTCAGCTCGAGGCGCGAGGGCCGACCCCGCGTCTGCTGTAAGTCGGGGTCCGTCGAGCTCCCCCTTTCGACCCCCACGTGGCTCGCGGTGCGGGGCCCATTCGCCGCCTTTAAAAAAGTAGTACCGTATACGCTGCGGAGCGGAGGCTGCGGCTCGCGGAGGAGTGGGAAGTGGCGCGTCTGAGCCGCTCCCGTTTTGCGTGATCCGTGGAACCTCACCGGATCCGCCCGACCGAGTGTGTGCCCAGCGTGCGGCGTGGACTTCAACTCCACTCGTTGACTCACAGCAGTGAAAGCTGCGCTCGTGCCCTGGGAGCCGCCGCCGTCAGAGCCAACCCGGAACGGATCCACGCCGGGGCCGCAGAGCGAGCTGATAAGCGGGGGAAAGATGAAGAGGCCCGGGGATTTTATTAACATTTCATGACCAACCCGTTCCTGGAAGCCCTCGGGGCGACCAAAACCTATTTTAACTTCGAGACGAAGACCGGAGTGATGTGCGGCGTTTCTGTCCTGCCCCAAATCACGGCACTTTGTCGAGCCCAGCGGTTCGGCGCCGTTTCCGGAGGCGCCTCCTCCTCCTCCTCCTCCCCCTGCAGACCGTTGCGTAAGCCTCGCGCCGAGCCGCTCAGAAATTATTTAGGGCCGAGAGGTGCCTCCTCGATATCAGCAATCAGCAAGTGTTCAGCGCATTCTGCTGAATCACACGTTTGCCAAAAGATGGGAAAGTCTGCAGTGCCTCATAGTTTCTTTGCCCCCCTCCCCCCCTCCCCCCCAAAAAAACACATACGGGCAATATGTTAGCACAAAACATTAGCTGAGCCTGAAGAGCGCTGGACTTGAAGATCTGTATGATACGACACGCCTCTGGAGATCTAAATGTATCAATGATAACATTCTCACAGGAAATCGAAGCTTTGTTGACAAAAGCGGCAGTTCCTCAGTAGCGCCCCGGAGCCCAGAAAAGCCTGTACGTCACGGCCTCGATCGGCTAGTTCGTGTTTTGTCGTGCATTTGGCCGCTGAGACCCAAACCGGAGTAGGGACCCCACGCAGACGCGCGGAGAGGAGGGAGGCTCTCAGTCCGTACAGTGGCAACAGTGGCGTCCCATATCTGAAACAATAAGTGAACTCTCCTAAACGGAGCTTAGGCTGCTAATCCAGCCCGCCGCTCACTGCTCCAAAGTCCAAATCGTGGCTAAAAGCCACGAATCCCCCTCTGCCCGTCCGCCCTACACGGGAGGACGCTGACAAAAGGCCAGAAACGTCCTCGTCCCCGCTGCTGTCTGAACCGAAAGCACTTCTGCGCGGCGCAGCCACTTCCTCTTGTTCCCTCGGTTCACCGCATCCGCTCGTTTGCATCCAGTCATCGCGGCAGCGGCTTTGAAACGCCGGCGCCACTTCTTTGTTGCGTGTCGCACAAGCCCACGTCTTTTTTTTTTCATCCGCAACAATTCGACTTCGAGACCCCACACGCCCACCCCAACCCCCCCTCTCTCTCTCTCTCCTCGCTGCTCCTCAAACGGGTGAAAAAAAGCCATGGGTTTGCCTCTGCGTGCGGACTGTGTTGCATGCGCGGTCGCCTCGGGTCCGGGGTTTGGTCTGGCTGAAAGTGGAGGAAAAGATTAAAAAAGGGGTTGCTCGCTCTCCTTTGAAGTGCACATCCTCTCGTCTAAGGCGGCGCAGCCGTGGAGGCTGCCGTCGTCTGGTCTCGGCGGGGTCAGCAGACGAGGCACTGACGTGGCGGCCTGTGATTGACATGTCATGCTTCGACTGCATAGTGTGATACCGACTGTGTTCTGCCCCACTCACGTCATGTGCTCACCTGCTTGCGATTGATCATCTTTTCTCCTTTTTACTCCCTTTCTCTCACGCTCGATAACCGTCTCCCAACTAGTCCATAGTCACCTCTCCGGTCAGACAGCCCGTCAGCGACGTAACGCCTTAGCTGGTTTACCGCACTCTAGCGGCGGCCGTCTTAAACCTTTGTGTTCCCTGCTCACCTCTTATTTTGAGCCCTCCTCCTCTACACATACATGACTTCACAGAGGGGAAGGCGCTCTCCTTCTCCAACTTCTAGCATTTGCATTGTGTTTTTACTTTCATTCCAAGTCACCCTCACCCATCTTTCTTTTCATCATGTCTATTCCAGGAGTTTCCAGAGAACCCTACCAGCCCTGGTGTCACGCCTAATCATGCCCCCAGGTAGCACACCCCATTGATAATAGATGCTCCCTCCCATGCTGTCCCCCTCTTTCATACATACTTGATGCCATCTCATACATCATCTCCTCGGCGGCTGCGAGCGCTCTGGTCGGCTTTAGCTGACGGTCAACCAAACCCGGGGTGGTCATCCCACTGCGGTGGGCGTTTCGCAATCGGGTCGGCGGCCCCTCCTGCTGGGTCTCTCTGTGTCATCAGCTCGACTGGAGACGCGAGTCGGCTGGATCCTCCAAGTGTCGACTCTCCACGACGCGCAAAAAGCTCCCTGCGAGCGATAATCGTGCTCTGTGTCCCGTAGGACGGAGTGCGCAGTGCCCCTGCGAAAACAGATCACGCCTTTATCGAATTGTTGTGCCAAAAAGAGAAAAAGAAAGCCGAACCACACGAGATCTATTTGCTTCCCTGCGGCACAGAGGTCCGTTTAGAGGCAATGCATTTGAGGCTGAAGCCAGATAGCATCACTAGATGCATTTCTTTGTGATGCTATCGCAGTGTTCTGCATGCTGTGAGTTTGCACAGAGGAGATTTGGTTCTTTGTCTGCCGGAATAGCCTTTGCTCGCCAACGGGACCACCAGCGGTTGTCACCCTAATCTAACCTGCTATCTGATCTACTCGCGGAGCACACACAGGGAAATGTAGACATATGCGGATGCCTCGACTTCCGTAGCTGTAGCAATTTGACGTGCGAGTGTAAAAACAGGACTAAAAATCTGCTGTTTTCTTTCTCTTCTCCCCCCTCCCCCCCCCCCCACACACACACTCCTCTTGATTTTGCTCCAAACTTTCCTTTCACCGCCTGTGAAAACATATGCGATGTGGCCGATCTCGGCACTCCCAAATTTGTTGTTTTCATCACCGCATCGCCGTCCGCATATGTTTCTGTCCGTCGACTGTTCTCCCTCGTTCTACTCCTCGTCCTCGCATCTGATGCACAAATAACCATCGTCCTCATTCGTTCGTCTGTCCTCGCTGAAATCCCTCCTCCGCACGTTTTTTTTTTGTTTGTGTACGTGTGTGTCTTTGTCACATCCCTCCACCATACCGGCGGCTCTCATTTTACCTGTGACTCATTCCCTTCGCCCCCCCACGCCCCCTCCATCGTCCCTCCCTTAACCTGGTTGAACTCGTCTTCCCTCCTCCCCCTCCCCTCCCCTCCCCTCCCCTCCCCCCCTTTCCTCTCTTGTTTTTGCAGAGCACCTGTGACACCCTCCGGAGTCACTCGGACAGTCTCGGATTCACGCCGAACATGTTACCTCGTCACCCGACTCTAGGCAACTTCGAGGAGTTTGCTTGTTGACAACATAAAGTAGGGGATGGGGGGGGCGGGGGGCGGGGGCGGGGCGGCACATCCGGGGACTTGACAGCAAACTGTGAAATAATGTATGTATTGAACAGAAAACGGTCGAGCGTAAGGCTCAGCATACATATAGTAGAGTTTATCAATGCCTGAATAGAAATAGAATACTATCATCCGAAGAAAAAGAGACCACTTCCTAAACAGAACTCAGGTTTAACTGCCATGTCAAGGCATCAGTGTTAAGTTGTCCATGTTTCATTCCGTCCATTTGTTCCTCCCGTGCGGTCACTCGAGAGCGTACAATCATCATCGGAGACAAACGTGTCCCAGAGACGGGTGTCCGACCTCCGTTGACTTGCGTAGAACTGTTGTGCTAGTTTGCTGTACACCAACCCCCCCCCCCCCCCCCCCCAAAAAAAAAAGCAAAACAAAAGAGAAAAAGATGCAGATAGGTATGTGTAGCATTGCAGTTTCTTATCAGTGTTAACTCCTCCAGCGTCTCAGAGATGCTGTCTTCAGTGACCTTATACTTGTCACCGGTTGTTGTTGTTGTTGTTTATCCCCCCCCCACCAATCTGCTCGACTTTAATGAGCCGATTGTCAATTTGAAAGAGCTGCTCGGTCCTGAACGAGGTGTTTAAAGTTGCCTTCCTCTGCCACGATGAGGCTTGGAATCGCCTCGTTAATTTGACGACTGCGCTCGCACAATTTTTCAGAGACGGACGAGGGATTCAATTATTTGTACATACGCCAGCATCTAGTTTCCGCCGAGCGCGGATCCCGGGATGGCAGAGGCGACCGGATTGGACGTTTTTGCTTTGCTCATTTCGATCACTTTCCTGCGTAACAGTTGAGGAAAAGAGAATCGGGAGGCCCGAAAACGAGGCTGTCGATTGTATCTTTTTATCCTCACATCTCTTCCATCGCGCTCGCATCTCTGCCAACGGCCGCCAGCATGCTCGCAGAGGCGGCCCGGCCCAGACGTACGTTCAGCTCATTGCGGAGGAAATGACGAGGCTTTTCCTTTTATTGCCTTTTTGATAATTAGTACGAGTTTTTCATGACGGTGTCTTAACGATGTTCATCAGCACAATCCCGTGATAGTAATCTATTCTCTATGGAACACAAGTAGAGTTAAAAAGGCTTGTCGATGACATTCCTAAACTTGACAGAAATGTGTAAATACCCACAATCAAATGCCATGAAGAAATTCTATACCACTCATGTGAGACATTGATTATCAATTATATACATGAATATATATAAATATATCTATCTACTGTAAATAGAAATATTGATAGATATAGGTTTAAAAAGAAAAACTGTGTTTCTTCATCTGTTCTTACACCAGAAGGAATTTGGACTTTGTCCGGGTGGACCGTAAGTGTCTTTGAGTTCCTGGTGATTATAACATGACCGATGACTGAAATAGACTTTATTAGATACAAGAGAATTGCCTCAAAGCATCAGAACCACCTCAGCCCCATTCAGTTCAGTTGATTTCCAACAGAAATGCATTGTACAATTTTACCATTGTGTCCTTTTACTCTTCTTCTTATTATTCCAGAACATGTAATGAGTCACAAATAACAGTTTGTGATGTATAAATGATCAAGTATAATAAACTCTATATTTACCCATCTTACTCACGTACACAATTTTCCTTCTTATCTCCGTGTGAGTCTGTTTCCTCTATTGTTAATGTTCACTGTTGTTCAAGTCCTTGACGCTGCAGTAATGGACACGTAGGCACATATCCTCACTATGAATACTGAAACTTCAGAGAATATCCTGGGTTGTTTTTTTTTTGTTTTTGTTTTTGTTTTTTTTGTTTGTTTTTTTTAAATATGTGAAATAAGTATAATGCAAATCAAGTGAATGGTGTTCATGACACTAGCTTTATTACTCTGTTGTCTGTGTATTAGATGACTGTTGATGTGAAGCACAAACCCTTGGAGATCAGCCATCACTTGAGAGCCAATGACTGGACGCCCACGGTTGTGACTACCTTTTATGGCACTAGTTTGAACACCGCACAGCATTACATGCGTGTGCTTGCGTGCGCGCGTGTGTGTGCGTGTGTGTGTGTGTGTGTGTGTGAGAACGGGAGAAAGAGCAAACTCCCGGACAGGGCGGAGTTCACTTTGTGAAGAGACTTTATCCATGTGGAAGTTTTACCCTTCAGGAAACATACACAACAGGTGAATCGGCGTCACAGGCATCAAGTAGACTGTCAAACTGTTAGCAAATTTACATAAAAAAAAAAAACCATAATAATTTGGGATTCCCCCATTTTCAATTCACTGTGTTCTCAACAGCTGGAATGACAAGAGACTGAAGAGCTGCGTAATGCAACATGGATGTATGATATGATGACTGTATGTTAACCGTCACTGGCTCAATAAAGGGACACAAATGCCAACTCATGCTACACGATGATGCTGTTCTGAAGTTGCTGCATTGCTGTTATGATTTAATGAAGTGTGTGTGCGTGTGTGTGTGCGTGCGTGTGTGTGCGTGTGCGTGTGTCATGCTGTCGGGGGTGGAAACGGCAGAGAGTTTACTCAGCATTCGCTGCAAACTGCGGATGAAGGATTTGTGAAAATGTCTTGGTTCTTTAACCCCCCCCAGCCCTCCACCCCCCCAGCCCTCCACCCCCCCCCGCCTTACTTCCTGTTGACAAACAGCAGAGTGTATGTGAAATGGCAGAAACTATTACTGAAACTGCTCGTGCTCACTCCAGGTAGTCCTCGACTGATATTCGCCGCGTAGTTATGGCCACGTAGAGAACCGACGCTCCATATATTTCTGTCATCCACCGGCCAGGTTTGAAATGCTTCATTCCTGCAGAATAATTTATGTCACATCAGCCCATTTACCTCCCTGCATGACCCACTGTGTGCTCCTATTATCTCTGGTCCCTTAATGTAAGCTTAGCCATGCTATTCACTTTGTATGGTCCAAAATGTATTTTGTTTTTTTTTTTCCCTTTGGAGCCAGATGAATCAAAGCGGTGCTCTCCACATGCACATCTTAAATCTATAGGACGTAAAAAGCAGAAGGATCCTTCCCCCCCGGGCCAGGCTTGGGATCGTGCGATGGACGAAAAGAGAGAGACGAGGGGCTGTGAGGAAGCGGTGAAACTGCAATATCTTTTTATCAATTTCTTATGGATTAGCGGGCAGGACGTGGCTTGAAGTGAGACTAAAACGTGCCTTCAAGAATGGTTCTCGCAGGTGACGGAGCTCTCCATGCGCACAAATACTTGGGGCACTGAATTTCTTTCATCTGGCTCCATGTGTTTAATGTGCATTTTATTGTAGATATGTGATTTTAACTCTGAACTCTACATTAAATAGATAATACAGACTCGCCTGTGTAACGTAGTCAGTCCTAGGTCAAACTCACAACTCGCATACATGACTCAATGAGTGGTGCTGAGAATACTTCCAACTCCTTTGTCCAGAATTAACCTTTAATGTAAATTTCCGAGACAGCGTGAAGGAGGGCGCACGAGCGCCTCCATTCTCCATGAAAGCAGATGAGGAAGACCGCGTGTCCGGGACGGCTCATGAAAACGAACCTCGTGCCGACGCAGTCCCACCCGAACGTTTCCGGGGTCGAGAAGGGACTTCCCGTTCCCGAAAGCAAACATGGATTCATGTCTTACTGGCTGCACTATACACAGAAGGAATCAGTGACGTCTGTCCCAAACACGTAATCTAACAAAGTGCAAAACTCTTCCGCTCTTCTTTCGATGCTGCGTGAAGCAAACTCTACAGCGGGTGCTCTACGAACTCCTGTCACTACAAGATGCTGAAGTGCTGAGCAAATGAATCTGTGTTTTTGTTCCATTTTAACTTACTCCCACAACTCACACACACACGCACACACACTCACAAACTTCATACGTTTGAAGTCCAGCTATATGCTATGGGTGGGAATAGCGCATCAATCGGAAGAGTTTCGGTACCAAACGAGACTGTTCTACATTGAAACAAATGCAAAATAAGAAAAGAACAGAAAAAACAATTTGAGCAGACATTCCATCATTAATAAATACATGCATCCACCATCTCGTCTACATCGGCAAAGTGAAAAGAAACCAAATTCCCTATGAACACGGTTACTTCAAATGAATCATTACGTTATAGGAGTAAAGTAACACTGCAAGCTGTTAATCGTGTGAGAAACCAGAATGGAAACAGCTAATGGTGCAAAACAATCATGAAAATACAGATTATCAGTGGATCTTTTTTTTTTCCATCTCTAACCATTACAAAAGCATTTAAAAAAAAAAACAAAAAACAAAGCCAAAGACATTAGTAGAACAGTGATAAAGGAAAATAAAAGCTTCACTAATGGTCCACTAGTCAATAACGTGTGTATACATTTGTGTGTTTGTTTATATATTGGCCCATTTATTGATAACCGGCTATAATCCTGGCTGTCAGTGTTCAACATGTCTAACAATATTCATACGGACTTGAAAGTAGAACTGTCAGTTACAAAGTGCACAAAAAGACAAATACAAAATGGGAAATAAAAAGCCTGAGAGAAAGAAAAAAAAAGATAAATTAGCTTCCCATGCGATAATACAATCTTGTAATAGGTAGTGGGACAAAGAGTTGGAACTTTTGGTATATGAAACAACAGTACTGCAAGCCTGTTCTGGTCGAGAAAGAAAAACAAACAAAAAAAAACAAAAAACAAGATGCATCAACAAAACCTGGAGGCGGAGACATGGGTCCGTCCTCCCCGTGGGCCCACCACCCACAGGGAGCGAGCCGCAGGTGGCAGAGGAAGCCGGGGCGGGGGGGGGGGGGGGCTGGCCAGTCCGTTCCCCTAGTTATTACACCTGACAACTCCTGCACCACCTCTCTGCAGGGTTAGGAGCCTGTGCAAGAGGTCGAGGCTCCGAAACAGAGCTCCAAACACAGCTCTAGTTCTCCTTATTGATGGGGGCTGGACTCTATTTCACCAGGTGAGAGGCCAGGGGCAGGCCATGGGCCAACTCACAGCTCCACAGTGCTTTGCTAATGTGATGGTGTGAGTTCGCCCCAGAGGGTGAAGCGGTTCTTCTGGGGGACTCCGGCGCTCGACAACAGTGTGACCGGGGGGAGTGGCCCACCCGCTCGCAACCAAAGTGGTATGCAGCGGCACCGGGGCCGAGAGATCAATGATCTACTGTATAGTGGTATCAGCCGGGCTGACCCTGGAAGCGCTGGTCGTGGCACTAACCCCTGAACCTGTTGGTTGACCACGGAGGTGAAGGGGGGAGGAGGGGGGACTCCTTAAAAGGCATGGCTGGCCCGCAGGAGTCCTGAAGCAGCCGACAAACAGCGCCAGGCAGAGCCATGCGCAGCTGCAGCCGTCAGAGGTAAAGCCCCAGCGAAACGCAAACAAGCCTTTGGTCGGCCCCCGGAGAGATTCTGGCCGAGTGTCCAGGTCTCGGGAGGGGAAAGCCACTGCGAGGGCGATGGAGGGGATACTTTGAGGATCTCCTCCATCCCAACAGCACGCATTCTGGGGTTGAAACGAGTTTTCTTTTCTCCACGGGGTGGCTCAGCTCAGCCATAAGCTTTAGAGAATGAGGTCGAGGAGCTTAGGAGGAGGCTCAAAGTAGAGTCGCCGCTCCTTTGCGCGAAGGAGAACCAGCTGAGGCGGTCCAGGCATCTGGCCAGGACGCCTCCCCGGAGAGACGTCACGGGCACGTCCATCTGGGAGGACGCTGGGGAGGTGATATCTCTGAGCCGGCGTGGCATTGTCCCAGGATCCTCCCAGAGGATTTGCTGCTCGTAGCCGGGGAGAGGAACGTCCGGGGCGACCCCGCTCCCACTGCTGCCCCTGCGGCCCGACACCCAGACAAGCGGCTGACGAATGGACGTCAAAACCGAACAGTTGACATTGTGTTTCACAGGTTCCCCAAGAACTTTCTGGAAAGTTTCCGTGTCGGAGATACGCGATTTTGGAACAAATGACAGGAAAAGTAGAGGCAGTGTTCTACCGGTACACAAATCAATCGTCGCTAGTTAACACCCAGTGTGAAGCCAGAAGCTCTTTTAGCCAGTGCAAACGAAAGGTTTACATATCTATTTTGTTCATACGTAAAACCGCATTTCCAACAGAAGCGACTCGATCGGGAACATCGATGTGAACCCCCGGGGGGGAAGCGACAGGCGCGTGGAACGAAGTGTAACAAGGAGAACACAGAATCCCGAAGAGGAAATAAATAAATATTGACCGAAGCCTTTACGATTGCTCGAATGAACTGCCCGCACGCCGGCGGTTTTCACGCGGATCTACCTTAACGAAGCGACGCTGTGGCGGTAGCTGCCCCGGGATCTGTGCTCTCCACTAATGCCAGTGCACATCAGCGGACATCCACTTGTCACGCGAGAGAACGGATGAGAACGGATACTGGCACGTGTGGCGGCCGAAACGCTGACCTTTGAAATCGCTCGATCACTTGATCGCAAGCTGCTGAGTTACCAGATAAAAGTGGCCCTCGTTAAAAATAGCATCGATCGTGGGGGGGGGGCGTGGGGGGTAGATGTCGGCCAATGTACGCGGTTACATTTGCCTAAGACTCTCTACTACTGGACGACAAGGAAAGTGAAAAGAGAATGCGTCGCAGCTACAATCGCAACAGATACCGTGACATGTCCAGAGTTTGCCGAATGAGATAGCCACGGTTTCGAGGAGGGGCCGTTTTCATTGGAGATTTAAAAGGGGGAAAAAAAAAAGCATGTCAATTTCAGTCTTTTCGAGTGGAGGGCCTCCGAGTGGACCTCGGAGTCGGGGATGGTAAAAATGCGTTCGACACAGAGCCTGGCGCCCCCTCCCCGCGTTCCAGCCTGTCAGCGGGCCGGCGCGCTCCTAACCCCACGAAACAGGCTTGCAACTTAAAAAGCTTTTGCAGAGCCACTAGGACTTTGTTCCGCACAGAGGCACGGCAGAATGAAAGCGGGAGGGGAGGGGGAGGGGGAGGGGGGGGGGGGGTGTTTGGGGAGGGGAGAGGAGGGGAGGGGGAGGGGGAGAGGGAGAGGGAGGGGGAGGGGAGGGCTGGGCTGGGGTGATGCTGCCTTGTTGGGACTGGTCCTAATGACCCGCCGGAGTGAAGTGAAGGATGACCCGGGTCTGTGGCTGAGGGGCGAGCGAGAGGCGATTCTTTTCTCTCTCTCTCTCTCTCTCTCTCTCTCTCTCTCTCTCACGGCGCTTAGGGCGGACAGAAGTCGGCAAAGTAAGGGTGCTGCAAGGCCTCCTCCGCAGAGATCCTCTGGACGGGGTTACACTTTAACAGGTTCTGGGTGGGATCAAAGGACACATTCAATGGCGACGTCACACGTCCGGAGAGCCAGAAGGAACACCGGCGAAAACTAAATGATAACTTGCGTATGGAAGGGGTGGGGGGGGCGCGTACCTGGAGCAGATCCCGTCCTGTGCTACTTAGTTTGGGCACCACGTTGACCAGCGAGGTGGTGGCCGGGTACATGGGATATGGCTGCCGGGGAGGAAAGCAAGCGGTGAATCATGGATCCCGGGCTGGGACGCGGGGCGCAGGCGGGCGAACTAGGTTTACCTTGTAGTCGGGGAGTTTCGTCATGGTCTGCCACTGCTCTTCGGTCGGCGTGCCGAGCAATGTGCCAGGCGGTTAAGGAAGAAGCTGCCCCGCCAAAAGCGAGCCGCGAGCTAGCCGCGACGCCACCCCTACCGCCCGCCCCTACACAGCCGGGGGTCGGGGCCCCGCGCACAACGACAAGGATATCTGAAGATCCTCTTCAACTGGTCGTCCACGTCGTTCCCGGGGAACAGCGGCCTTCCGGCGTTAGCCAGCTCTGAGACGCACGGGCAGAGGGGACACAGCATGGGTGGATATCACGCCACATACCAGATATACGCAGATACAGACCACACACACACACACACACACAGGCACACACAGGCACAAACCTGCGAATATGCATCCGGCAGACCACATGTCGATTGAGGTAGAGTAAAGTTTAGCACCAAACAGCACATCCGGAGGCCGGTACCACAGAGTCACGACCTGAAAACAGAAATCGCAGAGCTGAGCATCATGGTGGGGCGGGGGGGGGGGACCAATGGCCGCCACCAACCCGGTGTTCCGACGAGCCGACACAGAGACCGTCCTCCCGCGAGAGCCACCTGGTTCCCATTACGACTTCGCCGACCTTTTAACAGACCGCTGCTTTGTCAGGAGTCGGGTGTTAAGCGCGTTTTTTTTCTGGGATCTGTCAAATTGGGTTTGGTGAGGAACAGTGACGGCACAGAGAGAGAAGTGGAGGGGGGGGGGGGGGGGGGGGGTCCGCTTCCCAAGGAGAGCAGGCGGGTGGGCAGAAGAAAGCAGTCTGAAATGCTCTTGTCCCCGACAGCTGTCCCGGCTCATAGAAGCCGCGCTGCCTACGGTACGGCCATGTAATACGAAATACGCGCAAGAGCAAGAGTCAGGGAGGGCATCACACCCCTCTCGCACGCTTCGGACTCGCAGTGCTCCACATCCCCCGCCCCACCCCGCCCCCTCCAGCCTTTCTGTTTATTGCATTTTCAGATCAGCGGTGTCACCCTGGGTCAACCGTCCCCTCGTGAGATGGGCTCGGGCCCGGGCCTTTAGGTCAGCCGACAGACAGCCCGCTAAACCTTCCTGAGGCTCGCTTTGTCATGTCTCAGCAGCGGAGGCAGCAGAAACGACAATGAAATGAAGCCTCATTTTAACCCCCCCCCCCCACACTGCGAACTGAGCAGTGGTGCTTCGGGGCCGTCCAAGAGGCCACGCGTCCGTCACCGTCCTCCTCTCACACAAACCTTACACATGACAGAATATCTACATCTGATGGAGAAATCTGAAAATGAGGGGGGGGGGGGGGAAAGGTCAAAAGTCCCAGAAAATGACGTCTCCTCTCTCTCCTCCTCTACGCTGCCAGACGGTCCGGGCGTGCGTAGCATATGTGCGCAGTCACACCCTGGGAGCGTGTAAGAGATCGTTTCAGCGATAGCCGTAAAAACCATGAGAGCTGCCTGTGTAATCGCACGGAGCGCGCGGCGCGAGTGCGGGGAAGCGAGCGAGACGAGCGCGATGTGGGAACTGATCGTCATACCGCCTGTGTGCATGCGTCGTGCCGTACGTCATACTGAAAATGTACTGAAAAGGCCTTGGGCGATCGCTTCAGGAAAAGATCCCACTCTTTCAGGAATAGAGTGGGAAAAGAGTGCCTTTTAAACAGCCCAATGGACTTTAGGCCGCACTCACCTGACTCGAGACTAAAGCCGCGAGCCGGGTTCATTGATGAAATACTACTGGGTCTTAATGCTCTATTTTTAGGGCAGGATTCGGGACCGTTTATGTAACCTGGCTAGACGATGTCAAACTCGCACGGCCGCCTGAAAAGCCCCGAATATCGCGGGTCGGCCTTCTCTCGCGGTCAGAACGTCCAGTTGTACAGGACAGGAGGGACGCAAAGTCGCGCGCTTCAGCGATACAGGGAGCCAGTCGGCGAAGTGCGACCTACCTCTGCCGAGTAACATCTCACAGGGATGCCGAAGGCTCGAGCCAAGCCGAAGTCAGCCAGCTTCAGCTCCCCATTCTGCAGACACAGACACGGTCCACACATTCACAGATTACCCCAGAGACTGCAGCGGACTATTAAACCACAGCCTTCAGAGTTTTCTAGGACTCTCTAATAATCATAAACTTAGGTATGGACATGCTAAGCCAAATGAACATCACCTCCTATTCACCAGCCTTTAGACCCGAGTCCACACGCACCCCGACACTTACTCTGTTGATGAGGAGGTTCTGCGGCTTCAGGTCCCTGTGAAGGACGTTTCGACTGTGGCAGAAAGCGAGGCCTTTCAACAGCTGGTACATGAACGACTGCGTAGGGGAGACAGACAGAGACACTGTGCTGGAGGGAGACTCGACAGACCTCAACGTCGACGTCCTCCAAACTCGATCCCGTTTACGTTTTCTCTCACCTTCACAGTTTCAGGATCTAGATCCCCATTGCAGCTGTCAAAATACTTCTTCAAATCCTGACAAGAGGTGAAGACATGTCATAGAGGAATTGCAAACAGTTATTAGCGGGACTGTGAGTTGGGGATCTCTCTGTCTCTCTCTTACCTGGTCACAATACTCAAAAACCAAGGTTAACTTCTTGTCGCTGTGCAAAACATCATGTAGTCTGGGGGGGGAGGAGAACAGACGTTAGTGGATGGAGGTGCATGTACTTCACACACACACAGAGAGTTGCCCCAGCTCACCTGACAATGTTTTTATGCTTCAGCTCCTTCAGGAGGCAGATTTCCCTCAGAGCAGAACTTGGCACACCCTGAAACACACACACACACACACACAGAGCAGCCAGCCTCATCAGCACCGCGAGCAGCCCTCGCACAGCCACGGCGATGGTGGCGACGCTCATCGGGACGTACCTCGTCGTCGTCGTCCAGTCGGACCCTTTTCAGGGCCACGATTTCGTGGGTTTCTCTGTTTTTGGCCTTGAACACTGTCCCGTAGGTCCCTGCACAACGCGCGTACGCACAGTTATGAATGACATAGCGACAGTGGAGAGGTGCAGACATTAGCTAGCTACCTTGCTAGCGTTCACATCGTGAGAGAAGGCGTACAGATATTAACACTCACACACACTGACGTGGGCTATTGCTGCACGTATGGCTTAACGCGTGGTTTACTGTGGTTAACTTGTCTAACTCAACGTCAGCCCGGAGCCTGCTAGCGTTAGCCGTGCATCTAAATGAATGCTAGGGGAGCTAAATATTGACTTCATTTAGAAGAGGAGAGAAAACGAGTGGCTCTTACCCTCGCCGATCTTTTCAAGCTTTTCATATTTCTGCATGTTTGGCCAGTGGAGCCAGCGCTGTGCACGCTAGCGGACCGATGACTGGTAGAAAAAGCCCCTTAGCTAGGGGGGGGGGTCGCTTGTGTTATGATAGCTAGCGTTAGCTTCAAGCTACCTGCGCCGTAGGAGCTGCGCCTGTGACGCTCTGCAGCACAGCGCCCCCTCGCGGCTCCCCCTAGAGGCTCAGCGCGGAACTGCGACTGCTTCCAAAACAGCACAGATTCCCCATACCCCCCACCAACCCATAAAAACATTACTGCATGTGGCGACAACTTCGAGGCCATTTTCTGCCTCTTGAAGACATTTTATCGGACGCATTGTGAGCGAATGCAAGGGGTGGTTACTTTAAATAAGGACTCAGACAAGTCATTTCAGAGTCCCAGACTCCTCAACGTGGCCCATATCTTTCAATAAGGGACATTAGAGAGCTGAAGAGGAGAAACACCTGCACAACACTCAGCAAACCCATTATTTACAAGCCATTTAATGACTCAAAAACTTCAGTAGGGCTACTTCTGTGACAGAAAATCTAGCTTTCTAGCCAGCTAGTGTCAGCAAGTGTATCTCTATAATACAGGAAATAAAGCCTTTACAGGCTTCTAGTCCTAGGAACATAATTTTTCGTCGTCAACATGAATATGTATGTTTTTAGACTATGAGAGGAACCAGAGTGTCCAATGAAAACTAACAAGCACAGGGAGAAACCAGTGGCAGGCCTCGCATTTGGCACCTGTGGGGTACCTTCAGGGGTAACCTATCTGACGTAATCTACCACAATTATAGAATCAATATTTCACAGAAAATGCAATACAACAATATAAAGCATGAACCGATATGCTAGGTATCAGCTATCAGTCCATCCACCAGTCTATCAGTCAAAACCGATCCATCTTCCTCACTGTGTCTAGCTCGTTTGGAAAGATTCACCTTGAAAATGGATGTGTAAATGGAAGTATAAGAGTAATATAAGTGTAATAAGTATATGTATAATTTCAGGATGAGTGAGGGTGATATCGGTGGGTTGTAGGTACACTCCAAATGTTAATTTGTGAATAGTTGCATTGATTGCACATTTCCAGCCAGACAGCCAGATACATTCTTTATTTTTACTTATTTGTTTATTAATTATGGTTCTCATTGATGTTATTTTTATTGTATGTAATTGATCCAATTACAATAAATAATAGAAACTATGATAATGACTGTAGACCAATGCCAACAGTGATTTTAAGGCTGCTGCAACCAAAACAAAAATAAAATGCCATTAGGTGAAGACTGTTGTTGTGATCAATGGTCTTATTCTGGCTCTCTAGAGATGAGTCTGTTAATTGGTAATCAACTACAAAACAAACATAAATGTCTTCAACAATGCAGAAATGGTTTGTGTTTAACGGAATAAGAGCCACAATAACAGTCAAAGAAGGAAAAATGAGTGTAATATGTCTATTTGGGACGTATCCCCACTGCAAGCTGACCTTGCACCAGTTGGATGGCTCCACCCATGTCAACAGCAGGGGTAGAGTCAGGTAGATAGATCGAGTCAGAATCAATTCATCACAGTTGGAAATACACACATTGTTTGGAGTTTTGATATTTGCATTGGATTTTATTAGGTTTCAAAAAGACTCTGTACTGTACTGTAGGGCTCTGTATCCTGTGATGCGTCATTGAGATACATTTCATTCAGGCATTAGAAAACTCATGTCTCTGGTAGCATCACTTGCTATGTCTCAGTTTGTCCGCCACGCAGACGGGTTGAGGTGTGGCTGCTGAGCTGTCTGTCTCTGAGATAATCTGCTTTAAATGGTTGAGCATATCATTGCAACTCAGCGATCATATTTTAAAAACATAGACATGAGTCTTTCCTCATACTCTAGCAAGGTCATGACCAAATGACGACAACTAAATGAATATGTGAACAAATATACCAAAGGTACCGTATCTGCATGTCTACATAATACTGCACGTGAGATGCAAATATATGCTCCATTAGTCTATTCAGTGTATACTGAATGAACTGTGTGTGTGCAGCGTGTAGTCTCACCCTGCCACAGAAACCCCAGGCCTTTAGGGCATTCTCTTTTATGGACCACTAGTCTCGCCCTGGCTGGTTCCCCCAATCCCCCTGGAGATGTATGCACCAATAAGGAACCGCATAGTGAGTCCTTGGTGCTCCTCTGCTCACATCTATATCTTTGTCAGACACGCCGGGCAGAGTTTTCTGTCTTTCTTTGAGCGCAGAATAAATGTGGGTAGTGTACTTGATGTTGACTGACTGCTGGGGCAATTTCAGCTTTACGTTCTTCTTCGGTATGTATACTTTGTCTAGATTCAGAGTGCCGTTCCTTCTTCTGAGCGTATGCTGAAACAGCCTGAACACCTTTTGTTTTCCTGCATGCACACAGATGTGGACTCCTGCAGGTAACAGAAGCTCACAATGGGTTGTACAGTGGGTTGACTGTACAGCTTAATCTACTGGTGCCTTTTGAAATCTCTTCCTATGGTAAATCTCTAGAGCTGGGCGCATAAATACACTTGTCCTGTGTACTGCGCAGTGTGTCACAGTGGCTATTCAAAGAAGCAACACAATGAAGCAAACGTTGAATCTCAAAGTACTCACTGTCTCATATGGTGGCAATTCAAGTCAGGGTAGTTTATTCTGCTGAATGAAAGCCGAATTATATCCAAGAAGCTGCAGTTCTCTTCCTCGTTCTTTCAGATCCACTCTCTGTATTCTATATAGCAGAGCGAGCCACTAAATGCTGAAGAGCAACTTTGTGCAGCCTTAACGACTTAAAGCTGGACGTGAACCTTTGTGAACCACCAGCACCAACATCAACAATCAACAAGCCTCTCTACTATCTCTGTTCGACGCCTACCAAAAGCTGAGTAAAATATGCATAGCACAGCTGTGTGCCACTATTTCTGACTCTCTCCTCCTCCTACAGTGGGTGCACACTCTGCTATGGGCCCTGTCATTATAAGTGTCATCTCTGTTTGCATAAACACTCCCAAGACATTTGAGCATTACCCACCATCACAATATGTGATGTTGACACCGGACAGCCCACGAGATGATAGCGAGACAAAGAGGCTGATAGTATTTAGGATGGCCCTAAACACTCTCAAACACTATTGCGTTTGCTGGCCCTGACGGCCCACCACTGGGAGAAACTAAACCGAATCATCTTTCTGTTTATAAAATTATTACCACAGAGTGGTTGCTAATATTCACCACTGTATCCGTCAGTGTCAAGTCAAAGACCATACATACAAAAAAATGCGGTTCCCAGCAGCATTGTCATTCTTTGTTTCAATGGGGACTTATAGTCCAAAAAAATCCAATATCCAGAGATGGATACTGGCGTTGAAGGACCATTAACAGTTACCACCTGTATGAGGGTAATGATATTTGGGCCAAAGCAGCAGTTCCTCCCCAGATGTCCCATCGAAACAGAATGGATGATTTTGGGGAGCAACTGAAGCACAGAGTGAAAATTGCATTTCTGCTTCCTCTATCCCCCAGTGAGCCAGAAGATTTTAACTGGGAGAGTACTACAAGGAACGGCACTACCCACAAAACATTCAATACTCATTATTTAGGTCCAGTCAACCCTGCACTTGTGACAATACGTGGACTTTGTGTGTGTCACGGTCCATAAAGGTACAGCACGCTGTCGTTCCAACAAAGTTTATTTTTCGTGCCACTTTATAACTTCTCATTCTATACAGCATAGTTGAAACCAGTATTATGAAATTCCCGCTTCAGTTCGATATTACAGTAGTGTATTTGTTCAGTCACAATAGGCTGATCCAGTTGGTCCACTCACACATTCACATTAGGATTTGTCGCAAAACTGGACAGAGCAAATTTGCACTACGTTTTACATTATTTATCTATTCAGGTAAGACTTTGCTATGAATTTCATTAAAAATAAATTCTATTATTCATAGTGGTCTCATTGCAGATCTATAGCTTAAAAAAGAAGGTTTTGTGAAGAGGTTTTGGTGTGCTCATTTTTTCCCCTCAGCTCTTTGCCTGCGGATTAGATCAGCATAAAGTCCTCCTTTGCTCAGCAGCTCCAGGTGAGTCCCAGCCTTAAAAGAAAAGACCAAGAGTTAGATTTATTTAAAACCGATATCGCACAGTCCATGATGTAAGGAACCAATAAATCTGGGGTTCTTTGAGCTTACAAGGTAGCCTAATGAATTAGCTGCGACTTTAAAGATGAGATAGGAGCGCCTCACATTTCCTGCTACCTCACCTCGACGATCCGGCCGTTGCTCATGACGCAGATGAGGTCGGCCCCTTGAATGGTGCTCAGCCGGTGGGCGATGATGAGCACAGTGCGACCCCTTGTGGCCCGGTCCAGAGCTTCCTGTACCACTCGCTCTGATTCTGCGTCCAGGGCACTGGTGGCCTCATCCAGCACCAGGATGCTGGGGTTCTTGATCAAAGCCCGGGCGATGGCGATGCGCTGCTTCTGGCCACCGGACAGCGTCACACCTCGCTCACCTGGGCACGGAGAGATCCAGGGCGAAGCATTTTAACGCCAGGCGAAATTTTAAATATCTTATAAACGCCTTAATGGGTGACACATACCAACCACAGTGTTGTAGCCATCTGGAAAACCCGTAATGAAACCATGAGCGTTGGCCTGCTTGGCTGCATTAATGACCTCAGCATCTGTGGCCTCGGGCTTCCCAAAGCGGATGTTCTCCATAACAGACGACGCAAACAGAACCGGCTCCTGCAAAGAGACAAGAGGAGAGTGAATGAGCACTTCTTATTAGACCGACAGGGAGGACTGAATGACAAGCAGTCTTTACCTGATTGATAAAGCCAAGGACCTGCCCTCTGAACCAGGACAGATCGAGCGTTCGGATGTCGAGTCCGTCCAGCATAACCACACCACTGGAGGGGTCATAGAAACGCTCCAGCAAGGCCGCCACAGTGGACTTTCCTACAATGCAATAACATATCATCATTTACAGGCTCACCGTCACGTCTGCAGCTGGAATTACCAGGTGAGAAATTACCCCCGCCAGATTCTCCCACGATGGCGACGGTCTTAGCCGGGGGCAATGTCAAGTTGAACTTCTTCAAGATCTGGTGGCCAGGTCTTGTCGGATAGCTATTAATACACATACACAAAAAATAAATAACTAAATCATATGTCGTCATTACCTATGTCAATGTTCAGCTTTGTGTTGAAATTACCTGAAGGAAATGTCCATGAAGTCCACTCTGCCGATAAGAGAATGGTATGGGATGCGGCCTCCTCCAGACAGGGGGATGCTGGGCTTCGAAGCCAGGTATTCAAAGACCCGAGCCCCAGAGCTTATTCCCCGCACCACCTGTCCCGGATGTTACAAAGTGGCTTGACGTCTGCACATTTCTACAAATGTGCACAGACTAAACGCCACTCACATAGCAGGCTCTGTTCATACAGAATTTTTACTCACCTGTCCAAAAAGGATAGAGATGCTGGCCAAAGACCTGTGGACAAAAACATGATTTCAGTTACATTTATACAAGGAATTTGGGAAATAATGATAAAACTGTACTGACTGCAGGACAAGTTGTGACTCTTACCTCTGAACTGTCTGGGAAGCAACCAGGAAAGACATGAGGTCTCCAGGGGACATTTCATTCCTGGAAATTAAAGTTCCTCCGGCAAAAATGGTTCCAAGCACAATGCCTGCGTAAAGGAGGCACAAAACGTAAACTTGACTATCCAGGATACTGAGAAACATGCTGACAATCTACTTAACGTTATATTTATCAGGTAAAATAATAACACTCACAGTTCAGGGCGATGTTTGACAGTCCTTGGAAGACTGCAATTCCACCACCAAGGTTTTCATTCATTTCGCAGGATTTATCGACTTCATAGGCATATAACCTGCAGGAGAAAAGGTTTAACACATGACCTCTCGCACACACCGTGTTTGTGCGAACACTGCAGCTATGAGTCTGCAACTTACTGGAGCTCCCGCTCCTCCATCGCAAACGCCTTGACCGTCCGCACGTTGCCCAGCGCCTCGTCCGCCACTCCCGTCGCTTTCGCCACCTTGAATTAAACACAGTTACGTGGGGGTTGCAGCCAGACGGAAAATTAATCTTTGATTTATTGCGAAATGTTGCACGAGGAGAGGGAACAGTGTGTCTGCCGCATTCAGAGAAATGCTCTGCCGACTCACGCCTAAAGCGTTGCGAAATTGTGATTTCGCTCAGCTCGGCGCTCGGATTTGCAGCCCCCTCCAGATAACCGGACCCTGAGCAGGGGGATGAAAACCTCTCACCTGTTCCTGAGCCAAACGGGACAGCTTGCGGAGGAACGAGCCCATGAGGGCGCCCGCTCCCACCAGACACGGCAGGACCACCACTGTCAAGCCCGTGAGCTGTGGCGAGATGATGTACAGAGACACAAAGCACCCAACCGTCTGCGTCAAACTCCGCAGACCCTGCAAGAGGCCAAACATGTGGGTATCAGAAGAGCAAAGGTTTGCGGCGCAATACTGATGACCGTACGCTGCAAATAAGGCAAGTCACACCTGAGAGATGACCAACTTGAAGGATGACTTAAACTCCTGAATGTCAGCAGTCAAACGATTCACCAGCTGCCCGGTTTTATTGGCGTCAAAGAAAGCCACGTCTTGCCTGAGACAGAAAAATAGCTCATGGACATGGACTACAAATGGTACTCACCCTCAGATACGACTGAGGGTCAGATATGACTCAAATTGTATGTTTGTTGTCAGGCCCAGCCTGTTGACTTTCGTTTCTTTCAGATGAAAGCCTGTACAAGCTCTGCCAGGTGTATGCCCCTTTAAGAGTGAACTACAAGTGACACTCTGAGCCCGAAGGGAATATGTACCTCAGCAGGGATGCAAAGAGGGTCTTCCTCATGTCTGCTGCCACCCTCTCTCCCACCCTCGAGAGGAGGATGATGTAGCCGGTGGTCAGCAGGCCCTGAGCAAAACAAATGGATAACAGCCAGTGGAACGGACAGCCGTGACATTTGTGCATTTTCATGCATTTTCTGAACGAAAGCGAACAGAACAGAACATGCAGATTCATTAGATTAACAATTATCACAGCACAGATTAAACTGAAGCTCCCCGAGCAATAAACATCCACAGCCACGACTGCTCACAGTGACTGAGTGGGGTTGCAGAGGGGTGGGACGTTTCCGGTGAATTTCCAGAAAGTTTTCGGACAATTTTCATGGAAACTTAGAGTAAGCTCTGGAATTTTGTGAATCTTTGTTTTTTGTTATAATTAACTTTAATGTAAGTAAGTGAATGGTAAGTAGCATTGAGAATCGATGGCTCGGGAGGCATTAAGAGGACCCATGGGGACCAGGAACTTCTTAATTCAGCAGGAGGCACCTTGATGTACAAGTACACTTCCCGGTCATGACACTATTTTGAATGAATTAACATATTTTATTCACACTTGGTTGGAGACGTAACACTCAATCCTCTCAACTCAGGGGGGACACTCCAACCACAAGACCACTGAGCCAGTATAAAATCATCATCCTCATCAGCCACTATGAAATAAAACTTGAACATGAATAATAAACTTATAAAAATGCACAACACATCCTAACACATCATCATCAGCCACTAGAGTCTAGTCATGTAAGTTTTCATGAACTGATTAAATGAACAGGGGGTCGACATATTTGATGGTATTTAAGTTTACCTTAACCATAACTTTGAGTTATGGACACATTTGAGGTTAACTAACAAATACTCAGTTACATGCTCAGTTAAATTCGGATTAATTTATGAAATTTCCTGTGGAAAGTTGCCAGCTTTGAAAATTCATATAATCTCATAACCCTACAACTGAGAATAAAATGCGTTCAGCGCAGTTACACTTTACAATGTAATTTGTGAGTTATTAGTGGCGTGGCCTGGTGTGGAGCAGCTGAACAACACTTCTCTGGCATGGTTTCAATAGAAATACAATAAAACGAGGCCCTTAAAAGTGCTAGTAATTTCAGAGCTGTTTTATTGCACCCATCCCCTGCATTTCTTCACAGCTAATTAACTGAGAAATAAATGTCCCCTACGTTTCCATTATTTTAAATGTTACCAAGAACACAGGGCCCCCTGTGTAAATAAAGCACCTGGCAGGGCAGACATAGTTATACCAGATGTACATATCCCTTTTAGGGCAGGAAAAAAAAAAACCCAACAGCTTGTTGTTTTTTCTCCAGGTCAGGTGGGGCGGCGTAAGTTGCGATTCTGCTTCCGAACGCTGACGGTTTTCTCGCGTACTTACTTGGAGGCCATACATTGCAAGCAATTTCACCGCGGGACCCCTGATCTCCTCCACGTAGTTCCTCGCGTGCTCTCTCAGGTGGCGCGCCACCACGTTCACCAGATCCCCGAGCATCATCGGGATTTGAATATTCAAGATGGCGGCGCCAAAGGCGAGCTGAAAGGACAGGGCCCCGGTTTAATTGCGTAGCTCGTGCCCATATGCCGCTTCACTCGTTGTGTTCGCGTAACGCGGCACGACAGCACGCTCCGCTTGGGCGCGCGGGTTCGAGCTTACCACAACAGCGCAGATGAGGGCGAACAGTTGAGGCTTGACGAACTCCCACAGGACGTGCCATTTGAACTCAGGCACCGGGCCTTTGGCCGCGACTTCCGCGGGGATGTTGTTGTTCGCGTCTGCCTCACAGTAGGCTACATGGCAGAGCAGCCTGGCAGAGACAGTGAGGACTGCTGGTCCCAGGATAAACCTCAGAGCCACCCCGGGGGGTCTCGATGAGCCCTTGGTGGACTGGCGGACAGCTCTCTGGGTGAGGCTCCAAAAGCGGCCGACGGCATTCCCAGGCCGCTGTGATGAGCCGCACACATTCGCTCCAGGAGATGTGTACCACCTATGTAAAAAGCAGAGAGCAGCATTAAGACATCAACACCGAAGTGGTTATCTTAATTATACATGTGCGCCACTTTAGCTCGATAGGGGAGTCTACAGTAGGTGTGGATGTGAGAACAGTGAATGTGAACATTCACTGGGTACTTATTCTTTCTCCTTGTTCTTGTCCTACTGCTACCTCATCTTCAGTCAGTGCTTTAACTCTGTACTACTGCATCCTTATCCCCTTGTGATATTAAGAATTTATTGCTCCACTCCCTCTCTCTTTTGTGATGTTTTTCTCCTGTGTATGTTGGCTTTAATAAAAAATAATCTTCTTCCGAACTAGAAGTCAATGTTGTTACAAAAAATAAGAATAGAGAAATCACAACAAATCACAAATTATGATGCATAGAAACCTTAGTGGAAGGGCAATCCCTACTTGCATCCTGACATGCACAATGACATTTACATTTTTATTTACAGTTGAAGAAGACAAGTGCGGATATGATAATATTTTGGCACAACAGCATATACTGCACACATGTACTCAAGTTGATTACGCCGGGAGGAAAGAAGCATCTTTCCGTTCTAACAAAATGTTCTAACTTTATCGACGTTGCTCAACTCCTGCGTGGCTTATATTACTGATATGTATCCGCTGTCATTTGCAGAACCGGGCACCGGTCACGTTACCCTACCTTGTTAGTTTCCACGTATTTGCTGTTTTATTGCAGCGCGGGTACAGTGGCAATGACCGCGCCGGGGCACTGATGCTTGCTCTACAACACAATAACTGAAACATGTTGCTTATATGCTTCTATCTTTGATAACTAACTCATTAGACCCACATAGTCGTTAAGCCTCCCAGTAATCCACCAGCACTCTGCGGGCTGCCATGTTGACTCTGACCCACGGTGCACGTCCCAGGTCTACCGTGGAGGACGTTTCACTGTGCTTGATGATTTATCGCGATTTATACCACTTCGGGCAATGAATGTGAACGATAACCAATGATTTGTACGATGCTGTGGGGGCCATAAACGATTTTAATAGGGAAAACCCAAGAAAACTACAACCGTCACCCGGAAGTGACGGCAGGGGCAGCGGACGTGACGTCAATGACGTTTTGTTGACATTTGTTTGTGAAAGACAAAAACAGTGGGGCTCGCGGAGGATGGTGTATTTTTGGAGAGCGGGCTGAAGACAGACTGAGCACCGCCGTGTCGCGACTCGCACGCGGCTGCTTCGGTTTGGCGGCGGAGCGGCAGCGGCCAGCGTCGGATGCGAAGCGAGGTCAGAAGTGGAGCGGCAGATGGAGCGAGCGAACAAAACAAACTGTGTCACCCAGACTACAGGACAGGCTGAATCATTGCGAGGCTAACCACCCCGCACGCTCTGGACCCAGCCCGGGCTAGTGTTGTATCGAAACACTCGGCGTTTACTATTTACACCGCTCGAGGAGTCCCCTCTTTGGTCCCCAACGAGCGTCGTCTGCGTTGTTATGGTTAAGAGTTACACAAGCGTTGTCCGTCGGACTAGCCTGTTAGCACGCTAAAGCTAGCCTCGGCTGAGTAACCCCTGTCTGAGGATAGCTGACATGATGTGCTGAGGGAGGTCGCGGGACCGCGTTCGCCTGACATTACGGTGTTTACTTCGAGCAGCTCGTCAGTGTGGGGCAAGCTTGAGAATGTGAAGGACAATGGCCAACTTTGAGGCTTACCAGGAGTATCAGAGAATTGAGGACTTCGAGGAGGACTCGCCGCCAGGGGAGGAGGATTTGCTGGTGCATGTGCCCGAAGGCCTGAAAGGTACCCCTAATATGACTGATTTACCCCGCATTAAGAAAGTCACATCGGGTCACTGGGGTGGGAATAAAATGGTGTCGTGTGTGTGTGAGCTTTTCTAATGACTATGTCTATGTTGCAGACTCATGGCACCATATCAAGAACCTGGATAACTTCTTCACAAGGATATCCTTTTCAATTACAATGTGATTAAATGCCCTGTGTCCCAAAGTGTGTCATTGTATGCCCTGCTGACACACATGCTCATTAAGATGCGTGTCAGCTGTTATGTTTAGACCTTGAAAACCTCGCTCGACGTGCACTTTCTCATCAGCGTCCGGCGTTCACACTTTTACAGTGTTATTACCGCTGTCCAGAGTCTATACCGTGTGGCTTTCCTTAACCGACCCTGTCCACATCTACCACTTTCATCAGAAGAATGGCTTTGCGTGTATGATGATGTCAGAATGCTTCGAGCTTTTGTGAGTATGAAAGAGGCTTGGACTCATAGAACTTGGCCACCCTAGAATAGTGGAAACTGACTTTTTTTTGTACAGTAACTGTGTGCTTGCCCTGGAGAACACCCGGGCCTCGGTTATCCACACAGCCAGTAATGATTCATGTTGTTGTGACAGTACTCGAGTGTGCCTCAGGCCTTGGCATGAACAAGTTCAACCAGATGACTTAAACGGCGTGCTCATCCTATAGCAGCGATGGGGAGTGTTTGTCTTGAGGACGGGAAAACATTTAAAATGTTTTTTCTATCAGAATGCAAAAGTAAAAGTACTTCACACAGCGTTAAGGAGTTTGCCTCGGTTGAAAGTTGCAGTTCATAACATACGAATTTGCGCAAACACTATACTTGTCATCCAATCCTGCTCGTTGAATAGTCATCTCTCTTTGTGGCCTTTCCTCCTGTTCTGGCTTTGAGTGTGCCGCCTCATCTCCCTCTCGCCTCTCCACCTTATCCGAGCAGCCAGTTCCTGTTTGTCGTCACGTTCACCACCTTCCTCGTCAACTGCGTGGAGTACGATGTCTTGTTTGCCAACCGGGCGGTCAACCACACGGGGCCGGGCCACAACCCTCTGGACAGGAACAAGGTCACCCTTCCAGACGCCATCCTGCCCAGCGAGCAGTGCACTCAGAGGTACCGGCGTTCCGCGCCCAGCTCGGTGGAGATGTGCGGAGCATCCGTAGAGAAGGTCTGCACGATCACACGGGGCGGCGGCGTCATGGGAGCCCCGTTATTGACGGGCTTCGGAGGGATTTCATTTGTCTGGCCTGACGCGGTCGCAGTGAAACCCCGTGACTTCATTTCTCACTCTGTGGTGTGCAGACGCGGCCCCAGACGGCAAGATAAAATGGCAGTCGCAGGGAGGGGATATGGGACAGTAGCCCATTTAGCGGTACCCTGCGGGGTTCTTTGTTTACCCCAGAAAAAAAGATCCCGAGAACTCTTTTGTGTTTGTCACGGTGGGCAGTAACTTCTGAGGCTCCTCTGTGAACTGCCGGGGCTCCAAACAGTGATTTTAATGTTCCCTCAGAAACAAATGTGTATCGTATCAAGCCAGGAAAGACTTGGTTCATTTATTTTGAAAGTAAAAGAGGCAGCCGTACGTAGCGCGTTTAAATAATAACAGTTCCCCCTATTGTCTTGTACGCACTTCATCATCTTGAAGATGTACCAACAGGTTATGAGCTTGCGGCGAAACTCAAGTTTGTTGTGGCACAGTTCTGCCAAAGGCGCAAAGCTAAGTCGGGGTGAGTTCAGTAGCGGGGACGTGTCTTTCTAGGAAATGTAGTCCTTTTTCAGGTGTGATGTTTGTTTCGCCCGGCCTAGTGGTCGGCGCACGTTGCGACACTCCGGCGGCTGCTTGGGAGGGGGGGGGGGTGTTTGTGTACTGGCGTGTAAGCGATACCCCTGGTGGAGCAAAAGCGGCCTGTTGAAATACTGACAACTTGGCTTAGCCAGCAAGCTGACTACCACATGACACCCCCCTGAGCTGGCTCCAAGGGAGGGGAGGGGCCCCGTCCCTCCTCAGCTCCATGTTGTTGTAACAACCCCCCACACCCACCCACCCACTCGAGATGTAGCCTATCCTCCACTTGCTCCCCTTGGCTGGTTGAATCAGCCCGTCATCAATTTGTTCCTGGACCCGACCGCGGTTTTATAGTCATTTATTTCATGGTCGGTGACGTCCGTGTGCGCATGGAAGTTTAATTTGGGAACGTCTCGTCCCACACTTTGGATCCACTGTCCTGTTCGTGCCCCCTCTCTGATTTCCCCCGTGAAGCCAGTGTCCTCGAAACATGCAAAGGATTTGTTTTTTTGGTATTTGATAGTGCCCTCATCGGCCACGCTATAAAAATGTGAAGGATCGATGTAAAGGAAATGTAAAGGATATGTTTTTAAACATAGCCAAGGGGTGTCCAGTGTTGTTTTTTTTTCTGTCCTGACCTGGGTTGAGTGTCGGTCTTAAGGACATGCAGTCAGATCAACATTAACATCTTACAAGTTAAATGTTGAACAAGTAGTTTTCGAAGATAAACAAGACAGGTTGGCATAGTTTTATGTACCATTGAAGTTCTGAGTTCCTGATTTCTTGATTTTTTTTTGGTTACAAAAAGAACACCAAGTTTTTGGTAAACGTCCCCACGCTCAAACCGTCGGAACTCCTGTTTACAGATATTAGTCATTCGTGTCTGACTGAGGGAAAGCCCTTACTTTAGCGCGGACATTTCCTTTGTTTCAGGATTCAAGAAAACAGCTGGATCATATTTCTTCTCATCATGGCAGCCATCTTCTGGGTCTATCGACTTGTCAAAGTCTTTTGCAATGTTCTGAGCTACTGGGAAATCAGGCAGTTCTACATCAAAGCCCTGAAGATCAGAATGGTAAGTGGTGCTTCGTCTGGAGACCTTGAGATTACATCCAGCCCAAAAGGTCCGTCGAATCCATCAAAGTCCTGCGCTTATTCTAACCCGAGCACACTCTAAAAGTGGTGAGTCATCTGTCATACACTGTCTAAACTGTTTAAATTGCTGTCCTCCTCCTCCTCCTCCTCCTCTCAGGATGAACTATGCAACGTCACGTGGCAGGAAGTCCAGGACCGGCTCATCAGCCTGCAGCGAGAGCAGCAAATGTGCATCCACAAGAAAGAGCTGACGGAGCTCGACATCTACCACCGCATCCTGAGGTTCAAGAACTACATGGTGGCCATGATAAACAAGTCCCTGCTGCCGGTGCACTTGCAGCTCCCCCTGCTGGGCAACGTGGTGTTCCTCACCCAGGGGCTCAAGTACAACTTCGAGCTGATCCTCTTCTGGGGTCCCGGCTCCCTCTTCCAGAACAAGTGGAACCTGCACCCCAAGTACAAGCGCAGCGGGAACCGGCTGGAGCTGGCCCAGCAGCTCAGCCGGGTCATCCTGCTGATGGGCCTGGCCAACCTGCTGCTCTGCCCCTTCATCCTGGTGTGGCAGGTGCTCTACGCCTTCTTCAGCTACACGGAGGTGATCCGGCGGGAGCCGGGCAGCCTGGGCGCCCGGCGCTGGTCCCTGTTCGGCCGCCTGTACCTGCGCCACTTCAACGAGCTCAACCACGAGCTGCACGGGCGCCTGGGCCGCGGCTACAAGCCCACGTCCAAGTACATGAACTCCTTCACGTCGCCGCTGCTGGCCGTGCTGGCGAAAAACGTGGCCTTCTTCTCGGGCTCGGTGCTGGCCGTGCTCATCGCGCTGACGGTCTACGACGAGGACGTGCTGACCGTGCAGCACATCCTGACCGCCATCACTGTGCTGGGGGTCGTCATCACCATCACCAGGTCAGCCCTCGCTCCGAAACGCGCTTCACCGCAGCGTTGGCCCGGCCACATTTCGTTTCCGTTTACCTGGCCCGTCCCGGATCTGTGTCGTGCGGCTCCAGCGAAATAATGTCTGTGTCTTGTACCCGCCCCCCCCTCACCCGCGCCAGGTCTTTCATCCCAGACGAGCATATGGTGTGGTGTCCGGAGCAGCTGCTGCAGTGCATGCTGGCACACATTCACTACATGCCGGACCACTGGAGGGGCAACGCTAACAAGAGCGAGACCCGCGACGAGGTGGCGCAGCTGTTCCAGTACAAAGCGGTGAGGGACGCGGTCGGAGCGGGAGGGGAGCGGAGTTGTGAACGGGTTTAAATCAATAGAGGTCGATTCATTTTGTGACGAAGCACCTGTGACGAAGACTCGTCCCGGACGCGGGGCGCTCGCCCCCGTGCTATTGGATTTAATAGTTAGAGGATGCGATCACAGGGACTCGAGTTGGCCCAGTCGCTCTTGTGTTAATGTAAACCGCAGAGGTTTTGCGAGTGACGCTGATCGGCGCCGTTTCCCACCCCATCAGGTGTTCATCTTGGAGGAGCTGCTCAGTCCCATTGTCACGCCCTTCATCCTCATCTTCCTCCTGAGGAACAAGTCGCTGGAGATCATCGACTTCTTTAGGAACTTCACGGTGGAGGTGGTCGGCGTCGGCGACATCTGCTCCTTCGCCCAGATGGACATCCGGCGCCACGGAAACCCAACGGTATGAATCTTTCGGCGTTTTTCCTCTCGCACGTCCACCGGGCGAAGGCCGAGTCCAGGCCAGTGACCCGTTCCCTAATCTGTTCGCAGTGGATGTCGGAGGGCCAGACCGAGGCCTCCGTGTACCAGCAGGCCGAGAACGGCAAGACGGAGCTGTCCCTCATGCACTTCACCATCAAGAACCCGCGCTGGCAGCCGCCCCAGGAGAGCTCGGTGTTCATCAGCCACCTGAAGGAGAAGGTGCAGCACGACGCGCAGGGCGGCCCCTCCACCCAGCTGCTGCTCTCCGAGGCGCCCCTCTGCACCTCGCTCCAGTCCAACGAGTCCGCCACCGGGGTACGGGACCTGCGAAACAGCCCGGGGCGTCGCATCGGTGTCGGCACGGTTCCGAGCGGGCCTCCCCGCCTCTCTGTTCACCCCGTCTCTTCTCTCCTCTGCGTCCCGTCCCCAGCCCGACAGCCTGCTGGCCAGCGTCCTGGCCCACCCCATCCTGACGGCGTCGGGCCTCCAGGGCCGGGACCACCGCTTCGTGCCGCCCAGCACGGCCGCCTCGGCCGCCGCCAGCGTCCTGGCCTCGCTGTCCACCTCGCAGCAGCAGCGGCGGCCCCACGGCCCGCTGCCCCCGTCCGTCCAGCCCGAGGGCGCCATGTACCGCAGCGACCGCACCGTCGTCGACAGGTACCCGCCGCCGCGTCCTCGACGCGCCGCGGCCGTCTCGAATCAGTCAGGAAACGCACACGAGGCCTTCTTTTCCTTTTCTCTCCCCCCCCCAGCATGACCAACAGCGAGTGCCGCATCCGGAGCAACGCGCTGCACTCGGAGTTCGCCTCGGCCGAGATGAGCCTCCACGCCATCTACCTGCATGAGGTGAGGGCAGGGGTCGGGGGTCGGGGGTCGGGGGTGGGAGAGGAGAGGCCGGGCTGCGCGCCCATGCTACCTACCGTGCCTTCAACCTCTCCTTCGTCCCTGCAGCTCCACCAGCAGAGCTCCCACCCGCAGAGGTCTTCTTCGGGACACTGGCAGAACCCGGTGCCGCTGAGAGACCTGCACTCCCACGCCGGTAAATGAACGCGGCCTCGCGCAAGAGGCGACGCCGTCCCTCGTCCGTTCCGTTTACCCGCTCCCACTTGAGTCCGACGTGCGTGGGTGGTTTTTTTTTTTTGACGTTTGCGTCAAATTGAAATGACTCCGCGATCCAGACGGGGGTGGAGGGGGGTAAAAGGGCCCCCGGTGCTGCAGCCACGGCTATGACCTAATTCCCTGGCAGTTAATTACGCAGTCCGCTCGGATCAAGAGCCGGACGTTGAGCAGAGCCTCGAAGGACTGCAGATTAAATTGAACAGATCTGAGAAGCACTTACGTCCGCTCTAATATTTGTCACAGCGTCTTGGCAGGGGAGCGCAGCTGGAATCGCTTCCCACCGAGAGTGCGGATCGGGGAGATTTCAGGCCGGATCGCTCCGAAAAGACCGGGGCTCTCGGGGCTCCGGGGTAGCGCAGGGGGTGGGTGGGAGGGAGAGAAAATGGGGAAAATCTAGCTTTATCTGTGTTATCTGTGAGAGAGAGAGAGAGAGAGAGAGCGTGCACGTACGTTCAACAAAGACTTGACCTTGCGTCCGCCCTCTCGCCAGGTTTCCACGGCGGCCTCGGCTCCAGCCTCTCCATGCCCGCCCCCGTTCACCTGGGCCGCTGGCAGGAGGAGGAGGACGAGGAGGAGGAGGACGAGCACGATCACGAGATAAACAGCGGCCCGGGCCCCGGGTCGCAGGGCCCCCGGAGCGGCTGCTGAAGTGCCTTAGTGTCCCAAGGCACGCGCTCCCCGGCAAACTGTCCTCTGACACGTCCGTGCGACCTCCGTGCTCCGTGGCCCTGCGACGTCCTCATCCTATATGGCCTCCCCCCCCTTCCTCCTCTTCTTCTTCTTTGTTTTTTTTCTATAGCGTTTACATTTCACTCCCCTCTACGGACGCTGTGGCCTTAGACGATCTCCGCGGAGGGTTCACAGCGTGGACCTTTTCCAACCCTGGCCCGTGGAGGCAGAATGGCCGGATCAGGGGAACCCCCCCCCCCCCACCCCACCCCACCCCACCCCACCCCCCCTCCCACCCCACCCCACCCCCCCCTCCCACGTGTCTTCTGTCCGTCCCGTCCCGTCCCGTCCCTGGCCGGAGCGGAGCGGCGCGGAGACGGTGTATTCACAGGATCGCCGCGTGATGGTGCGTACGTACGAGGCGAGCCCGCTACCCGGTGGATTCGTACGTACACTTTCGCGTCTTTAACGATCCTCCTTCGGGAAGTCCACGTTTTTTGGTTTTTTTGTTTTTGCTAAAAGGTCTCGCTCTGGAAAAAGACACCAAGTATTGCTATGATGAAAGATCTGCCTCGGTAGTAGCCGTACTACTACAAACACCATGTGTGACTGGCAAAAGCCCTGTTGGGGGGAGAAGAAGAAGAAGCAGAAAGAACACCATGGAACCAGATGCACACATGCTTTGATGCTGCTGTCTATGTTTAGTGGTCCTAGTGATTTTATTCAGTATTATTATTATTTCCATGGCTGACGTATCGAGGGTATCGCAGGGGGGGGGCCCCCAGATGCACTGGTGCGTGAGAATCCGACGCAGATACGAGACGTCCTTTCAAAGTCCGAGCCGACCGCCAGGCCGGCCTCGTGCCTTAACGCCCGACGCGATGAGAGGAGGAAAAAAAGGACGATAAACGTATTCAAATTCTAGGTTTTCCCGTATTACCTCAGTGGTGGTGAAGCGAATCCAGTACTCCGACCGCTACCTCTGCAGTGTATTCACTCTGGTGTAAATATATGGTTGGCGAGGGCACCTTTGTACATATGCATCTTTTAACTGCATTTTGGTTGATTTCGATGGCGGGTGCGAACGGGATCGGAGCTCACCTTCCGTCTCCGCTCCCCTCGCTCGCCCCCGGGAGATGCCCCGGGGACAGAGCATCCATGTTCTGGATTGTCATTCAGCTTTTTTTTTTTTGTTTTTTTTTTTAGAACAAAACAGGGTGGCGTCGCTTTTACAAATCATCATCATCGCGCGCGTTAACAAATCGATTGTTTCCTTATCCTCCCCCCCCCGCCCCCCTTAACAAAAAAAAAAGTATCCTAAGGGCTGATTTCAGGGTGTGGGCTGCCTGCCACAGACATGAGGAGTTGAGGGGTAAAAGCCTTCCCACAGTCATCCGAATGAATTAGCTTTAGCTTTATTTATTCCCCCGCCCCCCATTATTTAATTGAAATGTGCGTACTTTTTATTTATTTGAACATGAAATATCCACGTCTCGCCCGCGTCCGTCGTCAACCCTGGCAAAAACCTATGAATAGGACTTCCTCGGGCATGCCCCCCCCCCCCCCCCCCTCACGTTGACGAATGCGATCCACCCTCTCAAAGAAACCCACCGCGTTCTGCGCCGATCGCCGTAGCGCACGCCTCGCCCTCCGCAACCGCTCCACTTGTGTGCGTTTAGGAGTTGTCACACTTCCTTGCGCGTGCGCGTGTGCGTGTGCGTGTGCGCGTGCGCGTGTGGAGGGAACGTGTTTGGACACCTGCGTAATTATGCTAACATGAACTCGCTAACACGAACTCAGACGTTTTGCACTGAAAAAACAGGAAACGAACCCTTTTTTTTGTAAAGCAAAAAAAAAAAAAACGGGCACGTAGGGCACTTGCGAAAGTCGACTTTTTTTTTTTTTTTTTTTCGAAAGGGCAGGTCTCAAAAAGGGACGGTCGGTCTCCGTCCGCGGCGACCTCTCTCGCCCCTCATCGTTCTGTACGTACATCATCATGACGCCTCGTCGTTCCTACCTTCGGTCAGTAAAAGTTCGTCCCCCAGAGGACAGAGAGCGAGCGAGAGAGCCGTCTGACACGCTCCACGTCGGGGTCGTGCGGTCGCTGTTCGTACGTGCGGCAAGCTTTCTCTCTTTCTTCTTTTTCGTAGCGTCCGGATGGCGGAGCCGGGCCGTCTCCGCGGTCTCCGCATGCAGCCCGCCTCGCCGCGCCGTCTGTCGTTTTACTTTGAGCAGTGCCTTAGCGTCAAGGCGGAGCGCGTTCCCTCCGGGGGGGGGGCCGCGTCGCGCGACCTTTTTGGACTCCCTTTCGCAGATTTAGCGGCACACACGCACACACAGACACACACGCGCGCGATGTACAGTATTTTATGTCGTTTCTGGCGAGTCATCGTGTACAGCACGGAGGACGTGGCGAGGTCGTGGGCGTAGCGTCCGACGGCACGCCCCCCCCCCCCCCCCCCCCCCCCCCCCCCCCCCCCCAGCATGGTGTTTGAAGCTGCACTGTCCTCAGTACCCCGAAGGAGCGGGGGCTGTGCCTTGTGCTTTGGCGGGCGACCTCCTCACCACACTATGGGTTCTTATCCACTAAAACGCCAGTCCGAGGATCACATCACGACTGGAACAAGGTGCTAAGTTTTCATCCTGAAATGTTTAACATGACTCAAGACATTCTTTTTGTTACACAGGTTTGTCCGTTTCGTTTTGCGTTTTTTGTCCTGTAAATTAAAGAAACACTAGCAGAGAAATGCAACATGCCAAAAGAACTTGTTTTCGGCACAGCTTTACAATACACGTGTTGTTTTCTGTGTGTGAGTAGAGAGGCAAATAAATCTTATTTTGAGTGTATTTAATCATTTGTGTGTGCGTGTGCTTAATTGTGTGATATTTATTTGAAACGAAAAAACACATATTTTCTGTACTGGCAAGTCGCCATGTCGGCTGAGGGATCACAGCGTGAGACGTTTCGTGGCCCTGTCGCTTCGTGTGAATGCACTGGCCAGTCAGTTGCCTCTTCATCTGACATTTCGTTTCCGGCTGAACCATCACATCGATATATACCGGAGTCCTCTCGCGTTTACAAATGCACGACAACTCATTAACTCGGCTAACTCGCCTATCGAACACACTCTGACAAGCAATTTGGCGCAGCTCAGTTCAACCTCGTCTGAAGTGCCATGCCGTAACGGTGTCACCATGAGACGCTTTACTTTAGCTACATAGCTGAGGGGAAGCAAAGCCCGGTAAATCCCACATGTGAGTAAGCCGTAACTGCCTTTAATGGTTAGAGATCTCGGGCACAACCAAGGTCAGGCGGGATGGTCCTCTGCCACGACTGCTTAAGCACATTAGATGTCTTAAAATGGTCGGTACTCGAGTGATATCCAACTCTGCACGGCGGCTAAATGAATCCGCAGACACCTCGGTGAGGAGACTGAGGTGACCTATGGCAGCTCCAGTGAGAGTGAGGGCCACAGAGTGGCAGCAGACTCGGGGGGAGGCGAGAGGGATGAGAACAAGAGGGAGGTCAGGGAACAGTCAGTACCTGCCTCCACAGCCTCGATCTGGAGCTGCACAAACCCCCCGCTGAGGCAGAAACTGTTATACAAGGCTTGGCTAGTTAATTTTAGTAAGTCCGTCTGCCCTTGTAGTACAATAAATACTACTTGGATGTACCATTTAAAATTAAATTAAGACCCTTAATCTCATGATGCTGCAAAGTGTCTACGTGTGTGTGTATGAGAGAGAGAGTATATGTTATAGAAGTATATACTATATTATATACTATATTGTAGTATTCGCCCCCATTCCTTGATATGGATTTAAGTCCCATTTTTAACCCCTGGGGTTTAATAAGAGGTCATCCACCCTTTGCAGCCCTAACAGTTTCAACTCCTCTGGGAAGGCTTCCCACAAGGTGTAGGACTGTATTTATGTGATTTTTTAAGCATTCTTCCAGAAGGGCATTTGTGAAGTCACACACTGATGTTGGACAGCAAGGCCTGGCTCCCAGTCTCCGCTCTAATTCACCCCAAAGGTGTTCTCACGCAGGCCGGTCAAGCTCATCCACACCAACTCATCCACACCACCTCTCTTTACGGACCTTGCTCTGTGCACTGGCCACTGTACACAGTCATGGTTGAACAGGAAGGGGCCATGCCCAAACTCTTGCCACAAAGCTGGGAACATGGAATAGTCCAGCATCTCTTGGTATGCTGAAACATTCAGAGTTCCTCTCAGTGGAACCGAAGGGCCAAGCCTGGCTCCTGGAAAAACGCCATAATCCCCACTTCCACCAAATTTTACATTTGGCGCAAAGCACTCGGACAAGACTCGTTGTCCTGGTTACCACCAAATCCAGACTCCTCTGCGCGCTAGGTCACGATAAAAAACATATAGATAGATTATGAAACACAGCAACACCAGATTAATGCCAGTGGGACTAAGGTTATCGTTGGTCAACTCCCCACAGAACATTTTATGGTCTCCGACGCCATCTACTGTCCAGACCTGGCTACACGTTTCCCCGTGTCACCTGATACGCAGGAGTTTTTTTGAGGTAACACCCTTGTGTTTCAGCTGTGGACACGATAGAGCCGCGACCTTAGTCGTGAAATGGCTAAGAGGTCAAGCAGAGTGACAAACTGATAGGTGTATGTTGCACCTCTCTCAACACAAAGGAATGTGTGGCTTTGGATATTACCCAAGTCTATAGCCAGGTGCCGTGTCCCTGCGCCTCTGCCATACTGTGCGTCGGGTGCCATAAGAGGGTGACTGCTGGCTGAGGCGGGCTTTTGAACAGGGGCCAAAGATTGTGTCAATACCATCCATGATGTGACTTGATGCTACTAACTTATCTGGAATCTTGAAACGTAGCCTACAGAGAAAGCGCAGGCAGGGGAGAAAAAAAAGAAACTGCAAGTAAATTAGACTTGTGCGTTATTTGAGTCAGTATCTTTTTTCCCCCTCACACTGATCTTGAACGCTCGATGAGTTAATGTTATGCAGAGTGAAGCCTATTTATTTCTTTATCTCAGTGTCTACCGAGGAACACGGAGGCCAAGCCCAGCAGCCAGGCCAGGATGAAGCGGAGGCGAGCAACAGAGGATTACTGTCTGCTAGAGTTTCGGGGAGTTTAAATCCGGGTCCGGGCGACCTGCTGCTGTCAGTCACGGACACCGGGGGAAAGCCCGCTCTGAAAGACTGCGAAAATACCACGGAAGCCAAAGAATGGGTCACAAAGGCATGAGGCTCGTTCGCCCTAATAGACGTCAAAAGTATTAAAGAATTAAGTCGTAAATCTGGGGTAAAGTAGGGCATAAAGAAGTGGCACACTAATGCTGTACTATCTTAGGATTGTCAGTGTGAATGAAACCAGTGTTTCCATCACGTTGAGGACACCAGGACAGAGATGTCCGGCCCATATTTCCATCTTCCATCTCCACATTTTAGGCTTTTTGCGCCAGATGAAGTCATAACAGTGTTATGTGCCTGGTCAGCTGGTTGAAGCAGGTGCCAGGGCGGTTAATGTGGAAAAACAATGGGACACCAGCTTCGGGGCATGTTCAAGTAATCTCTTAAATCAGATGGGTTTCCGTTCAGCTTAAATACAGGACTACAGCTATGTGGATAACAGCAATTTCACAGATTTGCAAGGAAGGTTGAATGTCGGTCTACAACTGTTTGCTGGTAAGATCAGAGGAGGAACAGCAGAAAATGAAGGAAGCTTGCACGTAAGTCTTATTCGGGAACGGGTCACTCAAATTCAGATAGGAAACATCTAAGGATGCCAAAAATGTTCAACGGCTCCAGGGGGTTACCTTGGTTTTATTCTGTGCCAAACGGCTAACCTCATGACAGGTACCCGATATAGGGCATGGCAGGGATACGGAGCAGCTGCTGTTGGTCAAGAACTCCAGTTGCACAAGTTAACTTCACATTCAGTCACTTCACATTTAATTTGGCTCATCCTCAAGCTCAGCCCCCATGGCACCCCAAAGTAAGTTGAGCCAAAACTTCATTAGGAACACAGAGGTGAGAACAGATCGAGCTACGGGCCATCAAGTTGCACGCGCACGCACACAGAGGCTGATCTTTGCGGTTTTGGCCATTTACATTTTCATCTACAATAGTCCTCCAGCACGTCAGATATTTTTGACCAGTTCCCTCTGGTTGTAATTCTGTACTGACCTCAACACGCCTTATTATACAAAATGAATGAGCAATTAGCCTTCGTCGCACAAATGGTGATCTGCAGTCAAGAGCGGACATGTAACCAACACTTAGTTCATGTCTAAAGGCTGCATTTTGTGGGCCATGTGCCAGACATGTGGACTGAAACAAGGACGGAGGGGTGATGAGAGGTGGGCAGAATTACTCTCACCCACCGCTATCTCCCCTTAACTCCTGCTTAAACTCTACACTTGTACTAGCGCTTACGCTACTGCAGTCTCATCCCGTAGTCTATAGAATGTGCAGCAGTGTTACTCTTACATTACGCCCTTCTTTGTGATGTAGCTTCCCATGCCCCCTTGTCTCCAGTGTAAATCCCTTTGTGTGGAAGTGTCAGCTAAATGACTAAAGATTAATTAATTCATTACGCAGGCCAAATCATGCTATTCCACGGTCAGCATATTGACATTTCTGAATTTATAAACCAGCAAATGGACAAACACGCATAGATACTTTTCAGACTGACTTGTTTTTAAAATGTGTACAGGTTCATTGTTTGAATGCACTTGTTATTAAACTGAATTAATATGGACAAAACATCTCTAAAATTTTCATTGTAAGAACAAGACCTCGAGACCTTCAAGTGACAAACTATGAATTAAAATCATCATCACATGTTTCAGCATTGTATTTTAGCAGAAATCAACTCATTGGGGTTTGTTTACCAGCCACCCGTAGCCCACAGCAGTGTGTGCAGCCTTCGGGGGCAGCATGCAGGCCTGCAGAGGTTGGGGCCAGGGGCCACTCTGCCCTGCTCAGCTTCCCGCACTCTCCAACAGGCCAGCTCCTATCTCCACAGCTAAATGACAAGTCTATTTTGGAAAAGAAGGCTGCGCCAAAATAGGAACGTCAGCTATTTGGCATCATGAGGGACCAGAGAAGAAAGAAAAAATAAGTCTAGTCCACCGCCCACCGCAGGAGACTGGGGGGATGTTCCACCATCCTGGATTTACAACCATTTCACGGATATTTGAACACAAAGAGGACATTTTTTTTTCTTTCTGGTGGGATTTCTAACACCTGGCATTGGAGTCGCCGGAAATCTTTGACGGCCCCCTGACACACATGAACCGGCGTCTGTTTTACCTGAGCGGCTGAAGACTCAAGGTGAAAAAGTAATATTAGCCAAATGAAACTAACCTTACTTGAAGCTCAAGTGTCATTAGTGATATATCTGAGTATCTAACGTGTATAGCATTTTTCCCAGCTAAAATGTGTAACCTTTATTGAGGCATGTACGTAGAACTACAACATCTACAACTTCCAGTTTCCATTGAGAAGAACATGACGCGACTTAAACTGTCATTACAAGTATATTTCCACTGAATTCTTTTTTATTTTACAGCAAATGTACTTCTTGAATCACTCTTACATTTTTGAAATACGTTTTAAAGATCATGTAGAAAAGGAACATGTTAAGAAATGAAGTCTGTTTCTGTAGTGGGGAGCTTTATAAAACAGCTGATAGCCCTTACGCTTCTACAAATGGCAATGGACAGAGATGGGCTCTGACAGCTGAGGTTATTTTTGGGAACAGGCAGTTCAAGCCACAGAGGTGACAAAGCAGGCAAATGTCACTCTTTGAAAGGCACATATCTGAACCATTCGACCTTGTTCTGCAGGGTAATTCACTTGTTGTTGTCGTCTTATCGAACTACCTCCCTACGGGGCGAGCTGCATGATATGAAGTTGACTTTGCTATGATAGAAGCCCGCTGGGCTTGAACAGTGATATGGCGACTGACACCTACTGTAAGTGCAGGCCATAAATACATGCTGTTCTGAACTGCGGATTTATGTCTATTTTCATAACACAACAAATGGAGTGTGACTAAACTGTCACCTCTCACAACTGCTTTTCACTAGGAACCTGCAATTTAATGTGTGATCTGACAGTATTAAAAAAACTGACAAGCTACAATGTTTTGCCTCACTAGTTTCCCTTAGATGTTTGAATATGTTTGGACAGCATTGACAGCTTAACTTTTCCTAGAATTCATATCTCTCCCCAATCTAGTTCAAAAACAGGAATGTATGGTATGTGTTTTCTAATGTCAAATTACCTAAAGGCTACTGCTTGGTACTGTACTTCAAAATTCACCTTTTCTTTGATTCACAGGAACAAACAATGGATCCAAACCTGTTTGGAGGAGTCCCCAGGTTTCTGACCCGCCCAAAGGCGTTCTCGGTGTGCGTGGGCAAGGACGCCACCCTGAGCTGCACGATTGTGGGAAGCCCGACCCCACTGGTTACCTGGGAAAAGGAGAAGCTGAGGCTGACGTCTGGGGGACGCTTCAAGACCGTGGAGGACGGGGACGTTTACCGCCTGACCATTTATGACTTAACCCTGGAAGACAGTGGCCAGTACATGTGCCGGGCCAAAAACAACGTCGGGGAGGCTTACGCTGCCGTGACCCTCAAGGTGGCCCTCCCAACAGAGATGCCGCAGAGGGCCCCTGTTTTCCTCGTTAAGCCGGCCTTGACACGTGTAGGTCTGGGAGGTGATGCCATTTTCCTCTGCCGAGTCGCAGCTCACCCTGAAGCTAACTTTGAATGGGAGAAAGACGGCCGTTACCTCGGGGAAACAAACCGCATTAAAATAGTCTCCGACAGTGACAGCAGCACCTTAAAGATCCAAAGTGTGCGCAATCTGGACGGTGGCACCTACACCTGCAGGGCCCAGAACACCGTCGGCCGGGCACACACCGCTGCCGCTCTGGTGGTGGACGCTCAGGATACCCGTCACCTGGCCGCAGACAAGAACACATCCCTGCTGTCTCACCTTCAGAAGCGCAAAGAGGAGATCTCCATCTATCGCACCGAAGACAGCAGCTCCTCCGTTTCTTCCTCGTCCGTGGTCAACATCAAGGACGGTTTGAGTGTCCTGGGCCTGGAACATGAGCTGAGGGCGTCTGCGTTGGCGAAGTTGCCCAAAGGCGTGTTCACCCGCACCTGCACGGTGACTGAGGGCAAGCATGCCAAACTCAGCTGCTTTGTGACGGGTCACCCTAAACCGCACATCATCTGGAGGAAGGATGGAACAAACATCAGCGAGGGCCGCAGGCACGTCATTTACGAGGACCAAGCTGAGAACTTCATCCTCAAGATCCTGTACTGCAAGCAGAGTGATAACGGTCTCTACACCTGCAATGCAACCAATATGGCCGGGCAGACCTACAGCGCTGTGTTGGTCACAGTCAAAGGTAAGATGGTCATTCGACTACAACAATTGTCAATCCATTATCTCGTCATGTCATTGGGGTTTTCTGGTGCCTCCAGTATTGGACAAAGACAGAGAATTCACCCAGGGCAGACCATAGGCCATCATATATCACACACACACACATGCACACCAGTCATTCTCATGCTTACTCCTATTGTTGACCTACACATGCCTGTTTTTTAACTGCAAGAAAGACTACCCAGAGAAAACCCATGCAAACTTGATCAGAAAGGGTCTCAGATTGACCGAGGCAAAACTGGTTTATGCTAACATGCAGAAGGTGTGTGCTGAAAATAACAGATAAAGTATATAGATTATTGGACAGGACCCTCCCTGGACCAACTGTTCAGCGTCAAAACACTTCCAACTTGTAATTCAGTGTTCAGCGGCCATTCATTTCCTTTCCGCTGTCTTCTTAACCAGTGTCTATATAATTTTAAAATTCATCTGTCATCATGTGTAATATCAAAGAGCCTGAGACCACTAAATGCCAAGGTTTTTCAGTGTAGTCTGAGCAAGGATTAAAAGGTGATGCTGGCATACTTCAATTACTAATAGTCACGATTTCTCTGAAAAACGGTCATGAATTCCTCTGTCTAGGAATATTTTCCAATCTCTCTATTATGTTGGTGGGGTACTATGTTTGTTGCAGACTGTTTTAATCCTTACATGAATACATATTTGGCGCTGGAGTACTATTTTCAACAGTAGGATGTGCACTGTATGTGTAATTCACTTAAAATAAACCATCTGCGCTGCCTATGTTTATCACGATGAAAAAAATCTGTCACCCAGCACAGACGTTGCTTATTTGTCCGTTTTTGATCGTAATTAAAGTGGAGCTACATGCTGCAGATTTGCTGGCTACGCTGTATAGTAAAAGACGGGTAAATGCACCACTGTAAGTCTTCCTCCAAATCACTAAACCGACACGTCTTTAAACTTTCACAAAATGTTCGTGGCTTTTCACAACAAGGTTGCATTCTGGCTCCTCCATCCAGGAGGGTGTTGTGTTGCATCTATTTTCTGCTGGTGATGAGTGGTTCACAGTTGCTGAGACGGTCGCTCACTTACTGGAGCTTACTGGAGCTTACTGGCATTTCTGGCGGTGTGACTTCCCTCGGGAAGAAAACTGTCCCAAGAGATGTAATTGCAGAGTTGTACATCTATGTTGGTTGTTAGTTTACATTAAGGCCGATAACAAGGACTGAGTGGCTGCTGTGGCAGCATATTGGTCTGTTGTTTGGCTTTAAGTTTGCAATGTTTTCCTGAAACGTTGTCAGTTGGACATATACATTTTCGATACATTTAGTGTCTGCATGACCAATTATTACTGCAATAAAAAAATGGAATTCATAGCAAAACTACTGGCAACTGTAGCAATAAATGAAGGAAATCTATAGAAAATATTATTACTATACTTTGTTGTACGAGTAAAACATCTCGGATTACTTACTTACTTCAGAATGAAATGAGAGAGTGCTGACAGAGCAGGAACTTACTCACATTCCTGGGAAGATAACCTATCTAAGCACATACATAACTTTTATAGCTCATAAATGTCTTGTATGTAGTCAGTGCATGTATGTATTCATTTACAAGATTATATTCACTGCTCAAGCCAAATGTCTCAACTTCGACTGTCTGGCACTAAAAGAATTTAAGTAAATGTTCCACTTAATTTACACTTATACTTCTGGGTCCATCCCTCGTTTATCTGACCTGCTTTGCATCAAATAGGATCTGTGAACATACTGAAGGGTGAAGGCAGGGAATAACCTGGGTTGCCAGTCCATCACACTAACACATTGCCATAGTCCTGTCTGTTCCTGTCACACCATGGTGAGGTTTGTTTTGTCTTGGGGTTTGGTCTTGTCATTTCCGGTTTTATTTTGAAAGCCTAACCCTTCTTTTGTCAGGTCACTTGCCCTTTCCCTTGTGTCACACCTGAGTCTCATTCTCCCCTAATCACTGGTGCTTAAAGTCTGTGTCTCCCTTGTGCCTGGGGTCAGTGCATTTCTGTCACAGTCTGAAAAAAGACTGTGGCTAAAAAGTTATTAAAGGACCCAAATGCACAACTCTGCAAACAAAAAAGTGGGTGAAGAGGGGAGCATATTTGGGGCTGGAGAAACTTCAAACACACATCAAACACACAAATCTTGAAGAAACATGAACTGCAAAAGGAACACCGAACAGAAGGACCTTGGAAAAACATGGAAACATGAATAAAGCGGGAAGCAGAAGCAGAGGTCCAAGCACTAAGCTCACAAAGATCAAACAAGCTATCATACTCAACACGACGGACAAAATGCACTGAACCCAGGCACAGGGTGGACAGACGCTGTGTCTGAAACCTCTCCCTTACCCCTATATAGGGCCCTACATCGAGTGGATGCCATTTTAAGTAGTGTCAGAATGTCTAGTGAACGATAGCAAGGGCGCTTAATGTATCCCACAATGCAAGTGTACATCCGATGGTCACTAGCTGGAGCCCTATATCCCATCGGGCTCTGCAGTTGGACAGCGGAAAGGGAGCATGAGTAGGAGTGAATGGGCCAGAATATTTAGTCTGGTATCCAGTTCCTATAATGTATCCACGATGGATAGGAGTGAATGGGCCGGGATATTTAGTCTGGGATCCAGTTCTTATAATGCATCCATGATGGATAGGAATGAATGGGCCAGGATATTTAGTCTGGTATCCAATTCTTATAATGCATCCACGGAAGTAAATTACCCTTTGATGAAATTTGTGAAATGTGAATGGATATATTAATGAAATGAACGCAAGTAAATTAATTATGTAATATTTGCCAAAGTTCTACCGTCCTTTTTTCCACCAATTTGGTGCGCATAATGCGACATTAGTGATAGTATTTGTCAGTAAGTGAGGGCACTATGTAGTGCACTGTAGTGCACTACATAGTGGGGGTGGTTTTGGACACAGTCACAGGCTTTAAGCGCCAGTGATTAGGGGAGAACGAGACTCAGGTGTGACACAAGCGAAAGGGCAAAGTTGGGCTTTAAAAATAAATTAGGTCTGAGAGAAACAGACAGGACTGACACACATCTCACACCATTCACTCTCATTCACACCTTTACAGTACCCAGTGGATCTTAAATCATATTCTTTTGACTGTGGGAGGAAGGCCAGAGTACCTGGAGAAAATCCATGCAGACAGCATGGACATTCTACAATTAACTGAGTTAACTGAGGTGACAGCTCTATTCACCAAATCAGTGTCTCCAAGTGACCCAAACATGCATGTTTTTGGACTGTGGGGGGGAAATCCAGAGTACTCAGAGAAGACCGATTGATATGGCGGAAACGTACAAACACAGGAAGCAGCACTGTTTACAAGTGTTGCATGTAAACAACGAAACAATTTCCACTCATTATATTTCCCTGTGGTTGTTCATCTGTAGTTACGTACTGATGTCTCTTTAACGACGTGGTGCTGTATTGCAATTTGTAGCTGGTTAGATTCAAATCTGCTGCGCCATCTGTGCTGCGATGTCACCTGAAAATTCTGTTCGTTTTTTTTTCCCCAACAGAGCCCAAGGTGCCCTTCAGGAAGAAGCTGCGGGATGTGGAGGTACAAGAGAAAATGTCAGCCACGCTGATGTGTGAAGTGCCCCTCATTGCCACCCAGGCCAACTGGTTCATGGAGGAAACGCGGTTGGAGCAAAACACCAAGTACCACATGGAGCAGGAAGGCACCCTGCGTCGTCTCACCATACACAATGTGACTACCAATGACGATGGTGTTTACATCTGTGAGATGAAAGAGGGCAGTCGTACTGTGGCTGAGCTCACTGTCCTGGGTATGGCACTTTGTCTTCCTTATATTTTACCTCTAACCTTAAAACACTGTTATATACTGCATGTTGTAATACTGCATGTTATGTTATGAAATGTGCTCCTTTAGGCTAAGTTTATTTCCTCTCATTTCCCAGGCAACATTACTAAGAAGCTGCCACGCAGGACGGTCGTTCCCGTCGGTGACACTGTCATCTTCTGTGTGGAGCTTGAGCATCCCTGCCCAGATGCCTACTGGACCCGCAATGGCGAGAAGCTGAAGGAAGATTCCCGTATTTCCATTGCCTGCGTGGTCAGACAGTACACTCTCACAATCAGAGACTGCCAGGCGGACGACTCAGGAGAGGTGGCCTTTGTGGCTGGAGACTGCAAGACATCCACTCGATTCTCTGTCACTGGTGAGTATGACGTCTCCAAATAAGTGATGAAAAAGTTTAGGAGATTTCAGGAGAGGGTCAGGGTTGGGGTTAACCCTAACCCTAACTCAGATTTGGACATGAACTGATATCTAGCAGTTAAATTGAGGAGCCATAATGCCTATTTCATTCATTTAACTGGTAATCAGTTAGTATTTTTGCAACTGACATAAATGATTGCTTTCTATAAAGGCAAAACCACATTTAACTAACAAGACATTTGCTTTCTATAGCTGCAAGGAAACATCCTCCTGATCCCCCAGTCGATCCTGTGGTGTTGAACAAGACTGACTCATCCATCACCATTCAGTGGTCTCCTCCTGACAGTGACCGCCCTGTGCCCATCAAGGGATACAGTGTGGAGAGGAGGAAGGTTGGTACTCAGACATGGCAGAGGTGCAATGCTGGAGAAACTGTTGAGAGAACAGAAATAACCATCTGCAACTTCACTGAGGAAGCCAGCTATCAATTCCGTATCTCTGCCATGAACGACTTTGGCCAAAGCCCACACCTGGAGGTGCCGGGAAGCTTCTACCTAGGTACGACTGATGTCTATCGGACCCTCTCATTAACTCCTTCAATCCAAGATTCTTCGATCATGTTTGGTTTCGCTGCTTGTTGTCTCCAGAACCTGTTGCTGAGATCAGGAAGGGCCTCATGAACAGCACTGCCGTGGATGGGGAGGAGTTTTCTATCTCTGTGGAGCTGTCTGCAGTTTGCTCCGGCTTCTGGTCTCTAAATGGCCGCCTCCTGCGCAGCGGATCCGACTACCTCATCACCAGGTCCAAGAATACACACACCCTGCTCATCCGTCGTGTGACGCTAGATATGAATGGAACTGAAGTGAAGTTCTCGGGTGGAGGCTCACAGAGCAGTTGTACCTTATCTGTAAAAGGTATGCAATCAAAGCTGGTTAAATTATTACTTATTATTCATACAATTAAACAAGACTTTTTTTTTTGTTTTGTACATCCTGTCTCTGTCTCTCACTGTTGGTATTTCCTGTAATTTGTGTTGTGAGAAACAACTGAGCAATGCTTTATCCGTATTTTTAGCACCTCCCGTTAGGTTCACTAACAAGTCAGAACTGCAAGAGGTGACCTGCAGTGCCCAAGCCACTGCTCAGCTGACGGCCGAAGTGTCAGACTACGACGCACAGGTTTGTGAAAGGAACTGATGTCAATCGTATGTAACAGAAACATAGAACTGATATGATTTATACATTTAATCATCATTGCGTTATTTTTCGCTCTGTGCTACAATTCAGTTATTTTGATTTCAAATTTTGATTCCAACTTTCATTTAAGCTAGCTTTGATTCCCTTTTGTTTGTGTTTTGTCAGGTGGTTTGGATGAGGAATGGGCGGGAAGTGAAAATGGGAAAGAAGTATGAATATATGACCATGGACCGCAAAAGGATCCTGGTGGTACACAATGTCACAGACGAAGACACAGGCACCTATGAGTGTGTTTTAGCTGATGACAGAGTGTCACTGAAACTCTCTCTTAAAGGTATATCATCAAAGTCGCATAGCTTCCTGCTTGTGCAAATTAGCCAGACATGAAAGATATGTCCACCTTTAAATACTCTTTCAAGTGTTATATCATATATCAGACTCTTTATATTCATGAGCTGCTCTTACAGATCTCACGATATACCTTTTCAAAGGGAGCTCAATTCATGTCTCTCTTTATATAAAGATGAACCTGCCAAGTTTCTGAACAAAGCCAGGGGTACCATGGGAATGTCATCATCCCTCAAAGGAGATCTTGAGCTGACCTGTGAGGTGTCTCCGGCCAGCGCAACTGTTGTGTGGAAAAAAGATCAAGTGGAGATCACTGAGGACCAAAGATGCACCATTATTACTAAAGGGACTCAAAGGAAGCTCATTATCAAGAGTGCCAAGAAAAGCGATGAAGGTCATTACTCCTGTGAGACAGCAACAGACAAAGTCACATTCCAGGTCAAGATAAAAGGTAAGCCTGTGCTTCCTTTGATGTACAACATTTGCATAGGGATGACTGATATTCTGTAAATTTCTCTGCTTCCTTTTACACCCAGAAAATCAAGCACTAGCTGCCTTCTCCAACAAAGAATCAGTCCAAAAGGAGGTGAAAGCCACTCTCTCCCAGAGGGCCACCCTTAGCTGCAATGTTTCGGATAGCAAGACAGAGGTGAAATGGTACAAAGATGGCAAATTGTTGGTATCCAGTAAGACGGTATACTCAGAAGTCAAAGGCAACACTCGCCAACTGGTGATTGAAAAGGTGGAGAAGAGTGATGCTGGAGAGTATACATGTGAAGCTGGAGTGGATAAAATTGTCTTCAAGATATCTGTGTCAGGTAGGATTGCATGACGGCTGATGTGCAGAAATGTTCACAACTGATTTAAGTTCTGCAACTTTTTTAACGTATTACTTGATTTAATACTTTAAAAAGTGTTGGCAAATATTTAGGAAGCCTCATATGTGCATTATATGTACAGAGCCCAGCATCTTAATATGGCATATCTTATATTTTTAAATGGCAGTGTAATTTGAATGGTATATAATTGTGTTGATAAATGTGTCACATAGATTTATCCACTGTTTTTCAGTCATTACAGATCTTATACACTGCTCTTAACAAGACCGTATTTCTCACTAATTTTCCTCAGAAACCCAGCTGGGCTTCCAAAACAAGGAGTCAGTGGAGAAGGAAGTGAAAGTCACTCTCTCTCAGAAAGCTACACTCAGCTGTGAGGTAGCTGATTCCAAGACAGAGGTGAAGTGGTACAAGGATGGCAAGCTGCTTCCCTCCAGCAGGACATTACATATGGAGTCGAAGGGCAAGAGTCGCCAGCTGGTGATCGACAGCGTGGAGAAGAAGGATGCCGGAGAGTACATCTGTGAGGCTGGGACTGAAAAGCTGGCCTTTAAGATTCATGTGACAGGTGAGCAGGCTCAGTTTTCAATGTAATATTACATAATATCTTGGGCACTTATTTGCAGGCTCTCAGTGAATATGCTTTGACGTTGCCCTTGTTATGCTTCCTTCATCAGAGGCTCATTCAGCCTTCTTCAACAAGGAGTCAATCCAGAGGGATGTGAGAGCTACTCTCTCTCAGAAAGCCACTCTGAGCTGCGATGTAGCTGATGCCAAGACAGAGGTGAAGTGGTACAAAGATGGCAAACTGCTCACCTCCAGCAAGACGATACATTCAGAGTCAAAGGGCAAAAATCGCCAACTGGTGATTGAAAAGGTGGAGAAGAAGGATGCTGGAGAGTACATCTGTGAGGCTGGGTCTGAGAAGCTGGTCTTTAAAATACATGTGACAGGTAATAGGTTTTTCTATTGACGCATTTGACTACTATTGCAATGGCTAACAGATCAGTGTATAAGGGAAAAACAATGTCACAAATAATCGTCTCCTCCACAGATGCACAGGTTCAATATGCATTCTCTAACAAGGAATCAGTTCAGAAGGAGGTGAAGGCTGTCCTTTCCCAAAAAGCCACACTCAGCTGTGAGGTAGCTGATTCCAAGACAGAGGTGAAATGGTACAAGGATGGCAAGCTGCTTACCTCCAGTAGGACATTACACACGGAGTCGAAGGGCAAGAGTCGCCAGCTGGTGATCGACACCGTAGAGAAGAAGGATTCTGGAGAGTACATCTGTGAGGCTGGGACTGAGAAACTTACCTTTAAAATACATGTGGAAGGTAAGGAGAACGCAGCATATTAATGAAAACATTTCAATTATTTTCTCATCGAGAGTGGGTTTTTGTAGGAAAGGTAAATAAATATATTCAGTACGTCATATTTGGGTTCATTCACTCCTTTGAGCCAAGCCTTTTGAACCACAAGCTATTTGTCTGTTCACTACATCTGGAAATTGTTGCTGCATTTCAGATAAGTCAGTAAATCCAAAATAGAGTCTGTACCGAGAAAGTCAAATCCACTTTTCTGCCTCCTTCTTACATCCACAGAAGCTCATGCCAAATCATCTTTCCTAAACAAGGAGTCTGTTGAAAAGGAGGTGAAAGCCACTCTCTCTCAGAAAGCCACACTGAGCTGCGATGTAGCTGATGCCAAGACAGAGGTGAAATGGTACAGGGATGGCAAGCTGCTTACTTCCAGTAAGACAGTCCATGCAGAGTCTAAGGGCAAGAGTCGCCAGCTGGTGATTGACAGTGTGGAGAAGAAGGATGCTGGAGAGTACATCTGTGAGGCTGGGACTGAGAAACTTACCTTTAAAATACATGTGGCAGGTAGGAGGGATAAGATGTCAGTAGTATCGATTTGTAATGTAAAAGTCATTTTTCTTCCACTTTAACTACATTGGTTTCACTTTCCTATGCAGAGGCTTCAGCAGGCTTCTCTAACATGGCATCTGTCCAGAAGGAAGTGAAAGCAACTCTCTCCCAAAAAGCCACCTTGAGCTGTGAGGTTTCTGATTCCAAGACTGAGGTGAAGTGGTACAAGGATGGCAAGCTGCTGACCTCCAGCAAAGCAATCCACATGGAGTCAAAGGGCAGGAGTCGAGAGCTGGTGATTGAAAAAATGGAGAAAAAAGATGCCGGAGAATACACGTGCCAAGTTGGCACAGAGAAGCTGGTTTTCAAACTGCAGATGACAGGTAAAATATATGTTTAATAGGATTCATTTAGCTGCAAGCTTAATAAATCTTAAACTAAAAACCTGTTCTTGATTCTTCTCAGAAACAACTGTCAAGTTCCAGAAGAGGGCTGTGAAGGATACATGCGTTGTTCAAGCAAGTGAAAACGTTATTTTGACCACTGAGCTGACCGCAGAGAGCGGCAGTGTGAAGTGGTTTAGAGACGGTGTGGAGCTGAAGGAGGGCAGCAAGTATGAAATGAGAAAAGACGGCCTCACTCGTACCCTGATAGTAAAATCCTCAGAAAGCAAAGACAGCGGATCATACTCGTGTCAGACTGCAGATGACAAACTGGAGTTCAAAGTTCAAGTCAAAGGCAAGTCACAGAAATGTTGAGAATCTTCCAACAACCTGAGGAGCTCCTCAAATACTAGGTATTTTGATGTCGTATTCCCAAAATTGATTTTTTTCAGATTCTGCTTTGAAGTTTGTTGTGCCTTTGAAACCCACTGCCGTGGAATTGGGAGGTACGCTGAGCCTGGTATGTGAACTAAACCAAGCCTCAGGGGATGTTGTCTGGCACCACGATGGTCGTGAAATCAAACCCGGAGGCAGGTACTGCGTCAAGGCCGATGGCGCTAAGCGGGTCCTCACTGTCACTGGCATGGCAAAAGAAGATGAGGGAGAGTACAGTTGTGAATGCAGAAGTGACAAGACCTCTGCTAAAGTCTCCTCAAAAGGCAATTACTGAGCTCATCAAAGCAAAAAGCAATTTTGTTTTTTGACAGGAAATCAGCGTGCTTCATATCATGCTGCTTCTCCCTTTCAGCACCCAGACTGGTGCGGCTGACCAGCAAGCTGAACAACGTGGCTGCAATGGAGGGAAAGGAGGCCATTTTCAAGTGCGCCGTCACCCCAGCAGATGTCAATCTGAGATGGTTCCACAACAGTATACCTGTCACAGCCGGGCCCAAATACAAGATTGAGCATGGTGGCGCCAGTCACTCGCTCACCATCACCTCTGTCACCCAGAAAGATGCTGGAGAGATCAGTGTTGACGCGGAGGGCAAAAGCTGCAAGGCTACCTTACAAGTGCAGCGTAAGAGCTCGCATTTCTCTATAAAATGTCTCCCGCAGGTGTGGCGGGTAATGCCGTTTCCACATTGACTTTGCGTTCTGTCTCAAACAGATGAACCTGTGACATTTAAGAAAAAGCTTGAAAATCTGACGGTGGAGGAGCAGAGTGAGGTCAAACTAGAAGTGGAGCTCAGTAAACCATCGGACGAAGTCAAGTGGATGAAGAACAGCGTTGTGCTGCAGCCCTCAGGAAACATGGAGATCCGGATTAATGGAGCAAAACAGGTTTTGGTCTTCAAGAGTGTGACTTCTGCTGACCGAGGCATCTATTCCTGTGAAACTTTGGACGACAAAACACAAGCTAAACTCACTGTGGAGGGTAAGACAATTGTTTTCCTTCAAATAGATGCTAAAATATTTTCAGTACAAATTTGTAACAAATTTGTACCGCGTCCTTCCCCCTCCAGCAAAGAAGATCCACGTAATAAAGGGCCTCAAAGAGACAAAGGCACATGAGACAGAGACAGTAACTCTGGAGGTAGAACTTAACCAAGCCGATGTTGAAGGCTCCTGGACCAGGGATGGCATCAAGCTAAAGTCAGGAGGAAACTGCCGAATCACAGCTCTGGGAAAGAAGCATGCCTTGACGTTGTCCAATCTCAAGAGGGAGGATGAAGGAACTATTGTCTTCCAAGCAGAGGGTGTGCATAATTCAGCCAAACTGATCGTCACAGGTATGTGGGTACAGTCTTGTGTTTTGCAGCATGCATTCTGCCATAATAGGAGTTACAATGTAGTGGGATTTTGACCGACATGTCTTGCTGCTACAGAACCTCCTGCCATGATCTCAAAGCCTATTTTGGATATCAGTATTGCCGAGAAGGAGAAGGTCACTTTTGAATGTGAAGTGTCCAGAACAAATGCAGATGTTAAATGGTACAAGGTGAGAAATTCTTTTCCGTTTTTTGTTACTGTATTCAGAGTGGGACACCAATATCTTAAAAGTGCAATGGACATTCTGCAACATTTTCAATGAAATTATCAATTTTCAGGATGATGTGGAACTGAAACCAGGGAAGAACTTTGGCATCCATTCCTTGGGCAGAAAGCGCTCTTTGGTCATTAATAAATGCACTCCTGAGGATGCAGGCACCTACATCTGTCGCACCACAGATGACAACACTTCCGCCAAGCTCACAGTTAATGGTAATTATGAGTCATATTGTGACATGAGAAAAATGAGAACCTGACACCAGTCAGGTTTCCATTTTATAGGGTAGAGTGTGTTCAAATGCACAGAAACATCTATAAACATTTATCTGCAGCCAGAGACATTAAGATTGTTAAGAAGCTGGAGGATGTGGAGGTGATGGAGAAGGAGAGTGCTGCGTTTGTCTGTGAAATCTCACATGATGAAGTGGACTGCCAGTGGTACAAAGGAAATGCCAAGCTCAAAGTCAGTGACAACATCAAACTGAGACAAGAGGGTAAGGTCCATAAACTTCACAGATCATCGTGATTCCTCTATCGGTATATCCATGGAGTGTTAAAGCATTTGCCTGAATACTGATTGTCTCACACACCAGGCAGAACTTATGTCCTGCTGTTTAAGTCTGTCACTCCAGAAGATATGGGAGAGATTAAATTCACAGCTGAAAAAGCCTCTTCGACCGCAAAACTTAAAGTGAAAGGTAAACGTGTAATAATGTGCCATAATGTCACAACACTTCACAAAATATTGTTGCATGGATTTTTTAACCGTTATGTTACAGCGTTTACAAGTGGTTGCAAGTGGATTATTTCTATTCATTAAAGCAAAATCTGTTAGAATTATGCAACTTATCTTAACTTTTTTCTCTCTGCAAATACTATAAAAACAGTATTTGGCAATACAGAAGTCACAAAATTCTAAAAAAAATAAAATAAAAATTATAGCTTTTAAACTGAAGATTTTAGTATAAAATCATTTAAAATTTGACAAAATGTTGCCTTGCTAAAGACAGTCAATGCAGTGCATCATTCTAACAGTCCTGGTGAGATAGAAAATCCAGCTGCAACTTGCACTTACTGTGTTATGCCTCATTGAGGCCTGATGGCAAAGGAAACACGACTCATGAGGTGAATGATTAGGCATAGCTTTATCTCAATGTTACAATGCAAGTCTGTGGGATGCAATCTCTGGAATCGGCGAAGTCTCCATGAGTATAAAAACAATGTCTTAAAAACGGGTTAGAGGTTCAAGCTGTGACAGTTCAACAAACTTTGCTATCAGTTTGCCCCGGAGTTGCTTCAAGTTACAACACACATTTTCTTGTTTCTATCTCAGAGTTCTGCTATTTCAAATCAGAGAGCAGCTGATGTAGAAACATGAACGCCAAGTGCCAATACAAAATTATGTTTGCTTAATCCTTTGCTCTAACTGCATCTAAAATGTTAATGTTCCCGTTACATATTACCCTGATTGCTTTGCTTTTAACACAGTAGCATTCATATATGGACCTTGCCAATGCAATCAGTCAGGATCGTGCCAAGGCCTCGCCTTTGATAGCCTTTAATGTTCCTCTGTGGCGTACATGATAGTATTCATTGATTCGGTGTTATTCATACTGTAGAGCTGCCTGTCAAGTTTGTGAAGCGACTCAGGGATAAGATAGCGATGTATAAGCATCGTGGTCATCTCGAATGCCAAGTGTCACGCGCCAGCGCGAAGGTGAAGTGGTACAAGAACAAGACGGAGATCAAACCCAGCAAGAAGTACGAGATCAAGAGTGAAGACGTGTACCGAAAACTCACCATAAATGATGTGGACGAGCGGGATGAAGACACATATACCTGTGACGCCACTGATGACAAGACGTCTTGTAAACTACTAGTGGAAGGTAACAAAGGAAGAGAGTAAGAGCCGATTGCTAGGTCAGTTCCAGGTTTATCAATTGTGGGAGGTACCAGCTCAAAGAGAAAAGGAAAATAAGCCATCAGACTCTTAGTCAATGAGGTATAGGTCTGTGTCTGTCGATCTGTCAATCTATATATATGTCTGTCTGTTTGCCTCTAGCATCTGAAGTTCTGTGCAAATGGGAAGTACAAGTTGACTGATTTCTTAGTCATCTTAGAGAAACCTTACATACTAAATGAATTAATACAATGGTTGAGATTACAATTTGTGCATGAAAATAAGAACAAAATGGCATAATCACTGCGGTTGAAGTAACACCCAGAGATGTTTTTAGTTCTTTTTTTAATTGAACATAATAGTACATTATATCATCACAGAAGGCATATAGACGTGTATAAAGGAGAAAGGTACACTGAAATGTACACTCAGTGTAAATACACTGTAAATTCCAGTTAGCTGGTACGATTTCAGGGGTCCTGGCTTGCTGTCACAGTGACAGTATAAATAACAAAAGCAACAATAGTGAATTTTAGGAGTAGCATATGTTCCTTTCATAAATTCAAATTGCGTGTTTATGGTCTTGCAAGTACAGCAAGAAGATACTTAGAATACAGAATACAGTAGTAAAGATTGTGTACTAGTGTACTATTTAGTATATATAGCTCTACTGATTGCTACTTTTTATACATTAGTATTACTACTGGTACTGTCTTTTACTAAATATATTTTCATCCTATATGGCCTTATCCCAAACAAGGTTTATATTTTTGTTAGCTGATAAGCTTTTAAAGCACACAAAAGAATTATGCCATGAATGTGTGACCCCTAACATATCCTTTGGCAGTATAGAAAATATTTGGAAAAGTTTAGTGATTAGATTCTCAAAAAGGGTATACTTAACCATCATCAACATTATGATACATTTATTTTCATAAATCACACAGTGTGCCTGGCTGCTAACTAATCCTTTCTCTTTTCATGACTCCTCCAGAGCAGTCCATCAGCATTGTGCGGGAGCTTAGCTCAGTTGAAGTGACAGAACCCTTTGCAGCTGTCTTTGAAGTTGAAATCAGTATGGAGCTGGTGAAACCTCCTACATGGACTCTGAATGGAGTTGCTGTGCAGGAGAGTGCTGATGTTGAAATGGAGAAGGAGGGCACTATGCACCGTCTCACTTTCAAAAAGACCAAAGCATCGATGACAGGGCCTGTGCAGTTTACAGCTGGGAAGAGCAAGACTTTAGCTCAACTCACAGTCAAAGGTAAACCTTTGAATCATGCAAAAGCATTAGTTTGCAACAAGGGTTTATATACTGTGATGCTAAGCACGTATATCTGATACTGTCCTTCTCATTTAGAGCGTCCACTTGAGATCGCAGAACCCATCAAAGATGTGAAGGCGAAAGAGAAAAGTTCAGCTATACTCACCTGCAAATTTTCTGCAACACCCAAAGAGGTTAAGTGGTTCAAAGGTCAGACACCCCTGACGTCATCAGATAAATATAACATGAAGCAAGATGCCACAAGGGCTCAACTCACTATTCAGCAGTTAACTGAGGATGATAATGGAGACTACAGCTGTCAGTCCGGACCTGCTAAGACTAAAGGCGTTCTTACTGTGGAAGGTACTGTATGGACCTTTGAACTCCAAACAACAACAGAACATTCCCATAGCCTGTTACAATCATAACACACCAGAATGCAACTGCTGTAGAAAGCTGTCAAATTTAAGTTGTCGTCAAACTGAAATAGTTTCTTTCCTCCAGTCCGTGAAATTAAGGTCACCAAGCACTTGACTGATGTGGAGGTTGATGAAGACAACGACGCAGTCTTCCTCAGTGAAATCAACTATGCTGATGAAGAGGCACAGTGGCTGCTGAATGGCAAGGTTCTCTGCACTAATGAAGTCAACACCATCAGCCACGAAGGAAAGGTTCATAAGCTCACACTGAAGAACTTGGCACCTCAGGATGGAGGGACTATCACCTTTCAAGTCCGCAAGGTGAAAGAATCTGCGATGCTTAAAGTTAAAGGTAAGAACTTTGAGGTATCCAAAGAAAGCGTTTGGATTTTTAAGTTAAGGCTGGAATTTAAGTCTTGCTTGAGTTTTTGGTCACATTTTCTCCTACTTCCTATCATACCTTAACCCTGCACTTCTGACACTTTTCCAATTCCATTCCAGAGAAACGTGCTGTGTTCCTCAAGTCACTAGATGATGTCATTGGAGAGGAGAAAGGCATGATAACTCTGGCATGTGAGACATCCAAGCCCAGGGTCTCCCCAGTTTGGAGAAAGGAAGGTAAAGTTCTGAAGACTGGACCAAAGTATGAGCTCCTTCACACAGGCAAGTCTCTGGGACTGATCATCAAGGATGTCACCAAAGAAGATGCTGGAGAGTATAGTTGTGATCTTGGAACTGAGGTTTCTAAAGCAAAGGTCACCGTAAGAGGTTGGTACCATTCTTTTAGACACATTCTCTTAAGTATGTGAATTGTCACAAAGGTATACTCTCTCCAAAATCTAGAACTTGGCATCGGAATTACCAAATGGCTGAAGTCAGCTGAGGTGAACGAGGGAGAAGCATGCAGTTTTGAGTGCATCTTATCTCGTGAGAGCACAGATGAGTGTTCCTGGGCTCTTAATGGCAAAAAAATCACAGATGGAGGTCGCTTCAAAGTCGCAAATAAAGGACGCAAGTACATGCTGACTATCAATGATGTGACCCCTGCTGATGCCGGAGAGGTGGTCTTCAATGTCAAAGACTTGAGCTCCAAAACTACTTTAACAGTAGAGGGTAAGCTATACATCTGTTCTCAAGAGGGCTAGATAACATTACAATACATTATAACTTTTAATGTAATAGAAGAAATGTTATTATCCCTTTTTCAGGTAAAGCTTCATCTGTGTCAAAAGGACTGCAGAATGTCAGTGCTGTTCAAGGGGAAGACGCTGTGTTTATCTGTGAGGTAACACAAGCTAATTCCACTGTAAAGTGGGCCAAAGAAGGAAAAGCTATCAAAAAGAGCCAGAAGTATGACATCAGTCAGGAGGATAAGGTCATGAAGCTGACCATCCACAGTATCTCTGCTCAAGACTCTGGGGAGTACAGCTGTGAAGTTGTGGGAGGTGCAACCACTAGAGCTAAGCTTGAAATTAAGGGTAAGACTGGAAATTGCATGCTTCTTTGCCTCCATCTTAAGACATTTTTTGTCATAACACAGACTGTGGTAAAGGTTAATCAAGCTTGCGTTACCTTCCAAGTTAATTCCAACAACGCCATGCCATGTTCAAAAGTTCAGTAAATTTAGTTTTGTTTCACAGAGCCAATCCACAAGTTCACCAAAGCTCTGCAGGACAGCCAAGCAGAGGAGAAGAGCTCTGTGATCTTGCAATGTGAGACTGCACAACCCCCATCCACAGTGGTATGGCTTAAAGGTCACACAGAGCTCAAGGCTGGAGGTCGATATGAGATGTCCCAGAAGGAGGGAGTCTTAACTCTGACCATCAAACAGCTGGAGGAGAAAGACACTGACATCTACACTTGTGACGTGGGCACCGCCAAAAGCATGGCAAAGGTGACAGTCAACGGTAAGAGGTCTTACAGAGATGATTGTCTTGTGTTTGGAAAGCTGTTTGCCCTGAGCATTTTCCTATTAGTGGATACCCAGTAAATTAGAGAATGGTGTGGAGAATGATCACTTGCAAACAATTCATTAGCTGGTCTGAAAAAGTAATTTGAAGGTTAGAGTGGCAGTAAAGCTGTTGGCAGTGTTAGAATGTCATGATGATATTGGTCATTTGGTTTTCCTTGTTTTAAAGGTGAGTTGGTAGTTGTACTGAAAAACACAGGATATTAATTGTTACAATGGTGAAGCTGGTACATTTGGTTGCCATGGTTGCCATGTCTGTCCTAAGTGCAGTGGAGCTTAGGATATGATACCCATCTGTCGCTGAGTACTCTAAAAGACTATAATGTTTTACAGAGATGGTCTTCACTCTTATTATCATAGAGATAACTCATTATCTGATACCATCTCTGTGGTTTCTTGAGATCGGAAAGAATGTGTCCCTTGTTGTCAAAGGTAACGGGCAACATTTGCAGTCGTCCAAATATACGTAACAATGTTGATTTGTTGAAAGTATATTCTGTTTATTCCTAACAAAAATTTGCATTTAGAATTTTGCATCATGAGTTTACAATATTAGTCGGATCTGCTCTGCTCATTTGTTGCATTATCTTCTTTCTTTGGGTCATGTATGATTGACAGAATGTGCTCATCCACAGTTTGTGAATGATTTGCATCAGCATGTGGTTACGACGCTGCACAACTGAATGTTTCCTTTCTTTAAGCTTTGATTTTCAAGAGATTCGTGCTGCCTTGTGAGGTTTGGGGTTGTTGGGAGCCATACTCTTCAGATTATTTCATGGATTGTTTCTTAAGTTTTGAATGACTGGGACATGACAGCTCATACCTCACATTTGTCCATTATCATTTCTATGGGACAGTGACACTTTGTTGCAAGTTATCAAAACCTTTGTCCAATGTTCAGTGGGAGAAATGGCCTACAATTCTTAAAACTGGAGACAAGCATGAGATGAAACAGATGGAGACCTTTTGTTAGCTTGAGATTAATAATTTGAAGATTGAAGACAGCAGGGAGTTTTCTTGCATGTGTGGGGATCAGAAGGCATCCGCAATTGTGAAAGTCAATGGTACAGTGTTTTTAAAGGCATTCCTCTTTAGATGCCCTAAGACCTTTGTATTTTAACAAAGGTCAAGGTTTATTCTACTCAATTTTGGCAAGTAATACAGTTATGAAAACTGGTTGTTCAGCTTTGCCATTGACCTTCAAACGGAAGCTGGAGAGCCTGGAGGCCGAGGAGGGAGCCAGCGTTACTCTGCAATGTGAGCTCTCCAAAGCTGGAGTCCCAGTGGAGTGGAGGAAGGGAACACAGGTCCTGAAGTCTGGAGAAAAGTACCAGATGAAGCAGAAGGAGACTGTGAATGAACTCTTGGTCAACAAAGTTCTTCCAGAAGACAGTGGAGAGTACAGCTGTGTATGTGGAGATCAGAAGACCACATCCAACCTGAAAATTAAGGGTAGGAAGAGGATTTGCAAGACGTCCATTTGAATAACATCTCTTAAAATAACACATGGCAACTTTTAATTGCGACATTTTTCAACCCATTTGTTTTGGAGTCTGTATTCATTGTACAGTAGATCACAGCTACTGAGCGCTGTTTGTTTTGCATGCTTCAATAAAATCTGTGTTCATTGGTTGATATGTAATTGTATGCCACTGACCACTAACCAACTGATAAATGGTCAGCCCAACCAGTGACCTTCAAACAGAAGCTGGAGAGTAAGGAGGCCGAGGAGGGAGCCAGCGTTACTCTGCGATGTGAGCTTTCTAAAGCTGGAGTTCCAGTGGAGTGGAAGAAGGGAGCACAGGTCCTGAAGTCTGGAGAAAAGTACCAGATGACACAAAAGGAGTTTTTGAATGAACTCTTGATCAGCAAAACAGTGCCTGAGGACAGTGGTGACTACAGCTGTATGTGTGGAGACCAGAAGACCACTTCCAGCCTGAAAATTAAGGGTAGGGAGAGGATTTTAAAGGCGTCCATTTGAATAACATCTTTTAAAATAACAAATGGCAACTTTTTTATTTGCACATATTTAGACCTGTTTTGGAGTCTGTATTCATTGTAGACCACAGCTAGTGAGCATTGTTTCTTTTGCTTGCTTGCATAAAATCTGTGCAGATTGGTTTAGATGCAATTGCATGCCCCACATCACTAACCAACTGATAAATGCTCAGCCCAACCAGTGACCTTCAAACAGAAGCTGGAGAGCCAAGAGGCCGAGGAGGGAGCCAGTGTTACTCTGAGATGTGAGCTCTCTAAAGCTGGAGTCCCAGTGGAGTGGAAGAAGGGAACACAGGTCCTGAAGTCTGGAGAAAAGTACCAGTTTAAGCAGAAGGAGTCTGTGAATGATCTACTGATCAGCAAAGTGGTTCCAGAAGATAGTGGAGACTACAGCTGTGTGTGTGGAGACCAGAAGACCACATCCAACCTGAAAATTAGAGGTAGGAGGATTTTCAAGGAGTACATTTGAATAGTATCTATTAAAATAGAATAGGGCAGTTTTTTCATTGTACACATTTAAACATATTTGTTTTGGAGTCTGCATATCACTGCAGACCACTGCTTCTAGAATTGTTTCTTTTGCTTGCTTGCATAAAATCTGTGCAGATTGGTTTAGATGCAATTGCATGCCCCAGATCACTAACCAACTGATAAATGCTCAGCCCAACCAGTGACCTTCAAACAGAAGCTGGAGAGCCAAGAGGCCGAGGAGGGAGCCAGTGTTACTCTGAGATGTGAGCTCTCTAAAGCTGGAGTTGCAGTGGAGTGGAAGAAGGGAACGCAAGTCCTGAAGTCTGGAGAAAAGTACCAGATGAAGCAAATGGAGTCTGTGAATGAACTCCTGATCAAGAAAGTGGTTCCAGAAGACAGTGGAGACTACAGCTGTGTATTTGAAGACCAAACAACCACATCCAGCCTGAAAATTAAGGGTAGGAAGAGGATTTTCAAGAAGTCCCTTATAAAAACATCTTTTGAAATACTGTAGAATACCTTCGTATTTGTCCATGCTTCGGGTAATTTTTTTTGGCACCTGGATATCATTGTAGGCCCAGCTTCTAAGTATTGTTTCTTTTGCTTGCTTACATAAAGTCTGTGCATATTGGTTAGATGTACTTGCATGCCCCACATCACTAACCAACTGATAAATGCTCAGCCCAACCAGTGACCTTCAAACAGAAGCTGGAGAGCCAAGAGGCCGAGGAGGGAGCCAGTGTTACTCTGAGATGTGAGCTCTCCAAAGCTGGAGTCCCAGTGGAGTGGAAGAAGGGAACACAGGTCTTGAAGACTGGAGAAAAGTACCAGATGAAGCAGAAGGAGTGTGTGAATGAACTCTTGATCAACAAAGTGACACCAGAGGACAGTGGAGACTACAGCTGTGTGTTTGAAGACCAGAAGACCACATCCAACCTGAAAATTAAGGGTAGGAAGAGTCTCATGGAGTCCGTTTGAATAACATCTATTGAAAAAGATTTTTTTATTTATTTGCATAGATTTTTTTATTTATTTTTATGATTTTGTGTACTTATTTAGACCTGCTTGTTCTGGAGTCCATATCATTGCAGACCTCAGTTTCTGAGCATTATTTCTTTTGCTTGCTTGCATAAAGTCTGTGCAGATTGGTTTAGATGAAATCGCATGCCCCATATCACTAACCAGCTGATAAATGCTCAGCCCAACCAGTGACCTTCAAACAGAAGCTGGAGAGCCAAGAAGCCGAGGAGGGAGCCAGTGTTACTCTGAGATGTGAGCTCTCTAAAGCTGGAGTTCTAGTGGAGTGGAAGAAAGGAGCACAGGTCCTGAAGTCTGGAGAAAAGTACCAGGTGAAGCAGAAGGAGACTGTGAATGAACTCCTGATCAGCAAAGTGGTTCCAGAAGACAGTGGAGACTACAGCTGTGTATGTGGAGATCAGGAGACCACGTCCAGCCTGAAAATTAAGGGTAGGATGAGGATTCTAAAGGAGTCCTTTAGAATAACATCTACTGAAATAACACATGGCAACTTTTTGTATATATTTCAACCCATTTGTTTTGAAATCTGGATATCATTGTGAATTGCAACATCTAAGTAATTTTTTTGCAATATATATATTTGTATCTTCTATGTTATCGCACGCCACTGATTACTAATCAACTAATCAATGCTCAGCCCAACCAGTGACCTTCAAACAGAAGCTGGAGAGCCTGGAGGCCGAGGAGGGAGCCTGCGTTACTCTGAGATGTGAGCTCTCTAAAGCCGGAGTTCCAGTGGAGTGGAAGAAGGGAACACAGGTCCTGAAGTCTGGAGAAAAGTACCAGATGAAGCAGGAGGAGTCTGTGAATGAACTCCTGATCAAGAAAGTGATTCCAGAAGACAGTGGAGACTACAGCTGTGTGTGTGGAGACCAGAAGACCACATCCAGTCTAAAAATAAAGGGTAGGATATTGTGCAAAAAAATATTATATATTGTATAAATCTATAATGTATTCAGATGTGTTTACACCCATGTTGATTGTTGTGAAGAATGTCTTTATTCTATTTTCTATTTGTCATGACTGAAGTAGACGCATGGAAGCTCTTCCTTTGGCAAAAATGTTTTTTGTAACTGTCTCTGTTTGTTGTCAGTCACCTAAGCAAAAGGTTTTGTGTGTGTGCGTCCTCCAACAGGTTGAATCAATTTTCTTCATTGGTCTGTGCTGTGATGCCGATATATCATTCTTTTTTTTCTTCACTTTTTTCGAACAATTTTTTTGTGCATTTGATAAAACAAACAAATGTAGCGCTCTTTTTTTTTTTACATCAAACACTTGCCATTTCTTACAACTCTTCCCGTGCCTCTTTTATGTGTCTTGTCTGTGATATGTTTTCATGTTGGTCCATGACATGTTGTGATCTTTGTTGGTTTGTAATATCAGCACATGCCATGTCTTCAGTTTTTACTGATTGGTAGTGGGTACATTACAACTTTCTGAGTTCAAATTGTCCCCTTGCAGCTTTGAAGCTGCCAGTTCCTCCTTCAGCTACTAACCCTGACGTTCAGAAGCAGGAGACCAAAGAAACAGTGGAAGGTATGAAGTGGAGATGACATTATGCTACCTTGACTTTAAACTTTGTGTGGTCCTGTCCATCTTGTTAATGGCCTTTGAGTGGCCAGGTGCTGTGGTGGCCTGTAGAGTCCATGTTGTTCTTTATAGTTTTGTAAATGTATTTACAGGTGCAGTTCTGTTTGCCTCTGCAGAATTAGCAGTTCCGTCTTGTGGGCTGTCTTTCTTTGCATTTTTTTCTGTTGGGTCTGTCACCTCAGTGTTACATGTGTCATTACAGGATGGCTTTAAAAACCACCAGTTGTCTTTGCATGTCAATAGCTTGTGAAGGGCAACTGTTGTATGTAACAGGTATTTGCTGTCCATGTTGTTGCGATGGGAATCAGCTGTACACAGGCGTTTATATTACATATTGTGAGTCCATTTCCACTTATCATATTTTCATTCCAGCCAAGAAGCACGAAACTCCATCAATAGCTGCTAAAGACAAGAAGCAAGCAATAAATGAGATAGTGGAAGGTAATTCTTTGCAGATTCTCAGCTTCGCTTGGTTATTTGTCCCATGCGCATTTGTGTACAAGGCATTTCTTTGTTTTAAAATAGGCTGATTCGCGCACAACACTGTTGGTCTATGTCTTGGCTGCAGAGTAATGTTTTTAGACGTGAACTTGTTGGTTGACAAACAGTCTTATATGGCGTCTTATTGCTTTTGGCAAACTGCTTTTAGGGTAAATATGGTCCTAAAATGGCTATTTCATCTGTCAGCTAGTAAATGTGACTTTTTCATGCTTTCGCTAAAATGTCTCGTCATTATTCAGACTTGTGCTATTACAGAGAAAAAACAAAGCTTTATTCTCACCATCTGGGGATATCTGTGGCAATTTGTTGCATGGAGGTTGGCTCATTTGAGTGCAATTGTTAACATGCGCTGTTACAATTTGAAAGTGTTGTGAAGTGTTGGTAATTTGAAAGCGTGTCCAATGTTCTGTTCAATTTCATAGCTGTGGCAGTGCCATCTACTGGACAGACTCCTAAACAACAAGTACTCAAACAGGAAAATGACATAGATTCAGAAGAGTTCAAAGTTGGAGGTGAAGGTAAAGAGACCAGTGTCTGCATGGGGACACAGGGAAATGTATCTGTCAGTACTAAGAGCATGAAAGTCATTTGTCTAATTCATCATGAAGAAAATGTGGCCAATACTGCGTCGCCCAGTTGTATTCAGACTTCCATTTGTGTTGATGCTATATGTTTATGACAGTATTCATATGGCAGTGTGACTGCTATGTATTGTGTTATTGGAAATGACCTGTGAGAAGAGAAAGAGGGTTTGCTGTTTAAGCTTGTGGCTTTGTTGTTTGTAGCTGCTTCCCTGTCTTATGGAGATTGTTTTACTATCATATCAATGCTAAAGACATTCGTACTGTAAATTGTCACCAGTGGCACCTGCCTGATTGTCCTGGGTGACTTGTGTGCTTCACTGGCTTTGGCTGGCTGCTGCTGTCAGGTTAAGGAGCACATTTGCAGGATTGTGAGGTTACTGTTGTGTTTTGTCCCAGTTGAAATGGCTGCTGTGGGAAAATCTGCTACACCAGATACACAAAGACAAGGGACCAAATCGCCAACAGAAGGTATGCAGAGACCAAATACAGCTGTTTGACTGTTACCAGGTGACAAATCACGGTGTTAAACTGTGAACATCCCCTGGCCCCGGTTGGACAAATTCAGCTGACGCTAAAATTGTTATTTTGCATCTGATAACCTCCAGCTGTTGCATTTTGGTATAGTTATCCCATCATGATGCTGTTTCTTATTTTCAATGGTTTACTACGCATATTCTTACTGGCTGTGGCTCAATGTGACAGTTAGAACTTGATAGGGAGAAACAGCTATAATTTTAAATATCTTAAATTTTGTTGTTGTAAAACTCGTGATGCCTTTTAATGCCACACACAGCAGGTGAATATGTACCCTTTTGTACAATATTTTGTATTTTGTTATTGGGGAACTTGCATGATTGGAGCAAAAGTAAGAATCAATATGTATCTAAGCTACCTTGCTTGATAGATAAATAGATAGAAGGACAGACAGATGGATAGATAGATTGTGGCTGCTGGCTCTTAGGCTATGCTATTATATTTTAGCCCTGTTGTGAAGTTTCCAAATGCTATAGCTGCTGTGGCTTTTCTGCCTAAGGAATCCAAATAGGATTTGGAATATGAGAGTATCAAGACATAAACTACAGGTATATTGCCTAAGTATCTATGGCCCTATTTTTGTGCTCATGTGAGTAGGTGTCGGACGCCATCTCATGCTGTGTTTTTTGCTTGGTGGACAAGCTGTTGGTATGTACACTGTATGTCCATTTTTATTTTTCAATGAAAACGTACTGCTCATTGCATGAAAACTGTAATACCTGTAAAATGAAGAGCAGAGCTTTTTGGCTGTAAGGGTTTTGGACAAAAGGAACCCATGTCTAGATGTTCTTTGTTGTGGTGACAGATTGCTTAAACACTTGTGTGGCACATTTTTTAGTTATTGTCTTGTTTGGTCTATTAGTGAGGGTAAATAGATAAACCCAAGTTATTAAGATGTGTTTTCACATCTTATGGGTTTTTAATAATTTCATAATATCATTGGGAAGTTGGATGGAATGTTGGCAAGCAGATTTTGAGTCTTTGCCAGAGTGCTGATGTAAGGCTATAAAGGTTCTGGTGATTTCATTTTTCAGTGTTTTATCTGATTTATTAGTCAGGAAACTCATTCATCTAGAATTTCTATTCTTGCATTTATGCCACTGTTTTACTATAGTATATAATTAAGGTCTAATTGAATTTTTCTCCCCAGTGAAGCCTGTCATTTGTCAAGCCAGTAGGCCTAGAGGAGCAATGGAGAGGTCTTGTGGCACTCAGATATTTTTTATTTCCCATAGTTTTTGCATATTTTGTATGTTATGCAGTTAGACAGGCATGTTGTTGATGTCATGTTCATTTGTGCCAACCACATTTACTGAACTCAGGATTGCCATTGCCTCGTTTTGTCTTTTTTGACAAAACAAAAGACAGATTTAGGCAACCAACTTTTTCAAATATTATTTCTAGGTCATTGGCTGTGCACCAGTCTTGTGTGTCTTTGTGTGTGTGTGGGTGGGTGAGTCAAATTGTTCAGAGAATGCTATTGCTCCTTCTAGTTACAGGATACACACTGATGCCTCTCCTCACTGATTTAATCCCCAGTTCTTCCGGTCATAGTCGTTAAAGACCTGGAGAGCCAGGAAGGTGAGGAGGGCGGAGGCATCATTCTCCACTGTGAGCTTTCTAAACCTGGACTCTTGGTTGAATGGAAGAAGGAAAATGAAGTGCTGAGCTGTGGAGAGAAGTATCAGATGAAACAAAATGGATCCCATTATGAGCTACAGATCTTTGACTTGAGACCTGGAGACACAGGAAGCTACTCTTGCTGTTTAGGGGATACAATGACCTCAGCCTCTCTTGTAGTAAATGGTATGAAAGAAACTATGTCATCATCTCATGCCGTCTTCACCCATCAAGTCACCAATTCATCTCATTCCATTCTTTTTCTATTCTTCATCACCATTCTTGACCCTAAGCTGTCGATAAACATCATATCATTTCTCCTCATTCAACAGCCACTCCTACTGTATTCACAAAGGAGCTTGAAAGCCAAACCGTTGATGAAGGGGACAGTGTAACATTGCACTGTGAGCTTTCGAAACGTGATGTTCCTTTGGAGTGGAGGAAAGGAGAACTTGGTCTTTGTCCTTGTGCCAAGTATGATATAATACAATCAGGACACTTGGCCTCACTTGTAATCAACCATGTAGACCCAGAGGATTCTGGGAGTTACACGTGTGATACCGGTGCTTGTCAAAGCACTGCGCAAATAGATGTGAAGGGTATGCTTTGTAAAGCAAGTTCTTTGTTGTGGAAATGCTTCAGTTGCAAATTAACAGACTCAAAATGTCCCTGTATCTCGCTACATCATATACAAGTCTCTTCCTTTCATCATTTTAACGTTTCTCCCCACGTTTCGACGATTTCCTTCCCTGCAGCTCAGCCCGTTTTTTTCAAAATCCAGCTGCAAAACCTTAAAAGACAGGCTGGGGAGAGCGCCTGTCTCCGCTGTGAGACCACAAAGCCAGGAGCCAAGGTGGTCTGGCGGTGTGGAGACAGGGTGCTGGCATCTAGCAGCAAGTATCACCTGAAACAGGAAGGAACCAGAGTTGAGCTCGTCATCTATAAACTGCAGAGAGCTGACTCTGGGGAATACTCCTGTGATTCAGGCAGCCAGAGGACCTCAGCCGTCCTCTCTGTGCTGGGTAGGAGCACTTTTGTGTGGGACTGGTTCTTTCTTAGACCCTCTGGAGTCCCACCTTTCTTCTTGTCTTACACCAACTACAACTTGAGCATGAGCGTCTGCCTTTCATTTGGATATCCTGTTTGTCATCTCCTCAACTTTTAGTGATGTAACACACCACATGCACTCTTGCTTTGCAGTTCACTGGCATTGTAGTTTTCCACAAGCACCTTTCTCTTGAGCTTCACCTTCACATCTCATCATTTTTGTTTGTCTCCTTCGTCTCACATGTTCACATGTACTAACTCACCATAGTTGATTTTTCTTCTCTTGGCGCTCGGCGCTCAATAGAAGTCTTTACACGTAATCACACCATGATCACGACTTCCATCTCATCTTTGTCAAGCAAGCAAGCACCTGAGACAAACATGTAACTATTTCCCTAAAATGTGTTTGTCAAACAGAGGTCGATGTCAACATACTGAAGTTCTTGGAGAGCTGTGTTGTGTGCGAGGGAGAAGATGTGCACTTTGAGTGTCTAGTGTCGCATGAGGAGGCACCTCTGGCCCAGTGGAAGCTCCAGGATGTGCCACTGCAGAACAATGAAATGAACATAATCAAGACGGAGGGCCGGTTACACAGCCTAACACTCAGAGGTGTCACCAAAGCTGACTCAGGAACAGTCACTTTCACAGTGGGTAACCACACTTCCACTGCTTCTCTGACTGTTCGAGGTAAGGGAAACATTCTACATCTTGATGAATGCTTATTTTGCTCCTACAGTAACACTTTTAATGTCGTTAGGGTTTGTCCTCTTCCTTTGGGATGCATTTCCTCAATCCTTTTGTCCTTTTAAGCATCCCAAAACGCTGATGTTTGTGATTTCTTCACTTTTCAACCTTCCCTCTTCAGACTGCCTTGTTGTGCACCCATCTCACTTTTGTATGCCTGCGTCATACCACGTTTTGTCATAGATCTGAAGCATCACATAGCAAATAGTTGCATGTTCACTCCTTTATGCAACTAAAAACAATTTTTCTGGATGTCATGAATTTCTATATTTTTGTGATGTCTCCTTGTCCTGAACACTGACAAATGTCAAAAATGGCTTGAGTTAAGAGTCCTGCTGGGAAATCTCTGTTGCATGTCACCCCCTTTTTCTGTCATCACATCTGTTTTTGAATATTTCAGCATATGACTTGATGACGTTCATTTGTTAATCATTTGTCCATCCTCGGATAATGACATGAAAATTCTTTGTTTCAGAGTTGTTGTTATACCCTGTTCAAAACTTTTTGACGGTATTGAATTGCAAGAATTATGAGTGCAAATAATGCGCGAGTACCATGTGTTGTGGGGTGGCTATGCTTCCCTCGAGGAAATTTTAAACTCGTGTATCCTAATCGATCATGATCTGTCTGGCAGCCACTCCCATACTGTTCACGAAGGAGCTGCAAAGTGTGGAGGGCACTGAAGGAGACAAGGCCACCCTGTCCTGCGAGACATCCTGCTCAAATTGCAAGGTGACCTGGCTAAAGGGCTCAACTGTGCTCACCCACGGGGAGAAGTACAGTTTGGAGCAGAAAGCCTCCACCCACATCCTGATCATACACAAGCTGGATGTGAAGGACAGTGGAGAATACACCTGTGATACAGGGGATAAGAAAAGCACTGCTTCCCTGGCTGTGAAAGGTAAAACATCCTATCTTCATCTAAGCTATGTCTCTTGTATCCGCCTGTCATCATCGATACCATTTACATCAACTGGATCAAGTCCTCCACTCGTCATCAGTTTCTCTTGGATTTAACTGAGCTTCAGTTAAGCGTGTCTATTCTATTATTTGAAATGATGTCCTTAGGATTCATCCTGTTCTATATGTAGTGAATGGATTTTAGCGCACATTTCTAATTTGTGGTGTGGGATATCGCCAGATTGTTCTATAAAAAAGCAAGTGTAAAACCATGTCCTGGTCATGGCTCAGTCTTCTTACCATGCCCCCTGGATCTCCTTCTAAAAACCTCTGACCTCCCGTCATCCCATTCACCTGCAGAACATGTTCGCATCCTCCGTGAACTCTGCGATACTACTGTGGTCACGGGGCAAGACGCAGTCTTTGAGGTGGAGTTGTCACACCAAGGAGTGGCAAACGGGGAATGGTGGCTTGGAGACAACCACCTCCAAAATAACGATCTGAATCAAATGAGCAGCCAGGGCAGAGTGCACCGTTTGGTCCTCAAGATGGTGACCTCGGATGAATCAGGGGATGTTGCCTTCGTGGTAGGAGAAGAGAAGAGTGTGGCTAGTCTCCTGGTGGAGGAGAAACCCAAAGGTAAAGGAGGATGACATGGTCACTAGAGATTTTCGCTCTTCAAATCCATCTCCATCGGCCACCAAACAGCTTTGTCTTGGCAAATGGAAGTCTGCTGGCACCATCATCTCCAACATCCTAACTTCAGATGGATTTGATTGCTTGCATTTAGTGTTTGCTCTAAATAGAAATGCAATCCAAATGCTTAAAAAATGCTTTTTAAGAATATAATTTACTATACTGAGAGAGAATTCTCAAAAATTGTAATCACTCCTCCAGTAATCATATATAGGGCTGTACCGGATAGTCGTAGCCTCTAACCTAAGCAACAATTGAATGCTCTGCTCCCTCTTTTATCACATATGAACACTGTATCTGTTCAAGAACCGTTCTTCTGTGCAGTTATGGAAAAAGCTTAGCTACAACTATTTCATTGCTTACACAACTTGTTAAGAAGGATTCCAGCAGTGAATACTGTTCTCATTTTCCAACCCTAAAGTGATATAAAGTCCAAATCTGAAAATGTACCGGATACTACTTCATGAAAGTCACAACAAACGCTGTAAACTACATGGTAAACTTATTTCTATCTAAATGGCATTCGGTACACCCCTATACAGCTTCAGTAGTTATGCTCTAAAATTTATGACAGCATAAAATAGTCACTGCATGCATGCATGTATGCATGCATGTGCTATTGGTTTAATTGCTGTGAAATTATTCAGTTTCTAGAAAAAAGAAAGCATTTCAGTTCTACAGTTTTTAAGTGTAGTTTCGGGTCTCCCATATTTTCAGTGCTAATACTTGAGAAGCCACACAACACTGTGGCATTAGAGGGCGAAACCGTCACTCTGGCGTGCACCGTCTCTGACCCCAAGGCAACGCTCACCTGGATCAGAAACAACGTGGCCATTCAAGCAGGTCTCAAGTATGACCTGAGGAACAACAAAGGGTTCCACCAGCTTCGTATCCACAACTTGGTGCCTGATGACTCAGGAACGTACACCTGTGACACTGGAGATGCACAGTGTGACGTCACCTTGACTGTGGAAGGTAAAGAGTGATGCTACCGTTAAAAAAAGTTCCTTTGCTGTCGATCAAATTCAAGAAAGTGGACCAGCATAGCATTGAAACCAAGTGCTGAATTATTCTTGAACTTCTACTTTCCTCTACCCTACATCCTGTCTGGCGTCACTTGTCATCAACAAAACATGTCTTAAAGTCCCTCTGACATGTTTTGTCTTAGCATCTCAACAATCATCTGATGCCAAAGGCTCCATCTCAACATCTCATGCCAAACTTTCCCATTTTAAATTCTCACCAGGTGCACCAGTTTTCTTCCACAAAGAGCTCAAGAACCAGGATGCCATAGAGGGTGATGATATTACCCTGTGCTGCGAGGTGTCAAAGCCAGGGGTTCATGTTGAGTGGAGGAAGGGAGGCATGGTGCTCCAGCCTGGTAAGAAGTTTAAGATGAGGCAGGAAGGGTGCATTCAAGAGCTCTGTATACAGAACGTGGATCCTGAAGACAGCGGCTACTACACCTGTGATGCAGGAGACCAACTCACCACAGCTTCTTTGGCAGTGCAAGGTAGCCAACCTCAATACTATCAAATCTGTCTTGAAATTCAACCAAGGGTGACTAGCTGATGAATGCTAATGCTGTATTATGCAATATTTTTTTAGAAATACAGTAGCTGGTTTGTTTTGAGAACCACATTGTTGTAAACTGTTGCATGGTGTCATTTTCCATTTGCCTTGTGTCTTATGTCTCATTCTGGAACTGCTGATTTAGACGCTTGTTTTATACAATGTATGTGTGTATTTTTCACTCAACAGTGAAAGAAGTCCTCATTGTGTGTGGTCTTAAACCCACTGATGTCTTTGTTGGGGAGTGGGCTACCTTCTCCTGCCAGCTGTCTGGTCAGACACGGGACCAGGTGCAGTGGTGGCTGGATGGCACCTTGCTGGACAACAGTCCTTTCAGTGAGATAGCGCTGAGCCAGGGCCACATCCACACACTCACCTTAAAGAACCTGGCTACAGACGACTCTGGCACTGTTGCATTCAGAGCTGGCAGTTTAACATCAACAGCCAAGCTTTTAGTCAAAGGTATTATGATCTAATTTGTGGAGACTGAGATGTAGCACATCTCAGTCTCTATGACAGACCCTGCAGAACTTAAATCTATTAAAAACTCTTACAAACACAATATCTATATTTCATTCTTAATCCCAGTTTGTCAGTGTAGTGCAATGAAGTATTAATGATAGCATGAATGAAGTTTTAATGATGGTATGAATGAAGTGTGATGGTTTCTGCAGGGTGTTTCAGACGTTTCAGATTTGAAGTTCATGACTACATTTATTGTGAATGTTTTAACACTGAAGTGCTTCATTGTGCATGAGCTGCATTATCTCTCATTTCATTATTAATAATAATAGCAGTAGAGAGTTCCTCGCTGTATGCTTTCAAATAACCAAAACATACAACTGGGTGCAGCAACACAGGAACTTTTTATCAAGGGAGGAACATCTGAACCAGACTTCAACAATTGGTTTTATGACAAAATATTGTTTTGGCTGATTCTGTTCCTTCTCCCCTTATGGAATTTTGTTGGACTGTTGAAATATAAAGGTTGATCTAAAATCTGTCTCTCTTAAAAAGTGGGTTTCGTCAAGAAAATAAGGAAATCAGACATATTAGAAAATACTCTTAAGAAGTTTAAGATTAATTTTAATATGATTGCTCCAGAGTTACATACTGTTGCCTTTTAGGAAGATGGGTTGAGGGTTTGATGTTGGTTCTCGTGGGTTGAGTCCAGAGATGAAATTGGGATGAATAGTGAGTATCAATGGTAGTCAATCTAATCGCATTGACCCTGAGATTGGTGAACCTGTAAGGTGTACCCTGTTTCACCAATATCAACTGACTGATCCTGATTTTTTGTTCTTATAACTACTGCCTTGTATTATTATGTTGTTTCTATAAATGGGTTCAAGGCTGCTCTTACGTCCAGGCACAACTAATCCAGGCACAAGACTGCACATGTTAATCTGCTGTCATTCCACTCCAGACTTAATCATCTCCATCAGCACCTTTGCTTGCAGCCTAGTCATTTTCTTTCTGTCTCTGCTTGTTACTGACATCTCTGATGTCTCACTGCCATTTGTAATTGAATGCAACACTGAATCAAACAAACCTGTCTGTTGAAAGTATGCTCATGGATTGTGACTGACTACCAGTTGGTGATAGTGCTAGTCACTGGTATGAGCATTTTATCAAGTTGTTGTATGGGAACATATACTTATTGTGGTACTCGTGTGGCATTGTATAAGGCAATAGCATGACGGTGATTATGGGGAAAGGTGCAGGCCATAGTGTCGCTTGATAATTCAAAAGATGAATTATATGAATCTGGCATTTTCACTTGGTAGAGAAGGCATAACAGGCTTGGTTTTGGTGATGGTTCAGTTTTATTCAAGTTTTCTGGTATGGAATGAGCGACGATAGATGTGTTTAGATAAGAAAGTGCTGCTCCACCCACCCATGCAGGCCAGCTGCTATTAAATAACTTCCCCTAGTCCTGCCCCTAACCTCCAAGCACTAAACCTCTAACCACCCTACCTGATTAGTTTGGCAATTCTATCCTCTTATTATCCCCTCCCTTCATCAGCCACCATCATTTCACAGCCCTTGATTGTGACATTTACTGACAGTTGGGCTTTTTGACCCCTATTGATTTTTAAAGATCATTATATGTGACTAGTCATATAGTCAATACTTGTGTCAATGTTGAATAGTTGCCACTGTGAACTCAATATGCTCAAGAAATATATATAAACATAATTAAATCCATCCCATATGAGAATCATATCTGCATCCATTAAGGGGTTATAAAGCCCACAGGTCATTCAGCATGTTTATTCTTATTGTTACATCTGATGGCCAAGGCCTGACCCTATGACCCCTGACCCCAACCTCAGATCCCACAGTTGAAGTGGTGAGTGATATGGAGGACCTGCGGGTGTTTGAAAACCAACCGGCTGAGTTCATCTGCCAGTTCTCGAGGCCGGTCAAAGCTCAGTGGAAGAAAGACGGTCAGCCATTGCAGCCTGATGGTCGAAGGGTGGTAGTGGAGCAGGACTGGAATGTTGCTCGCTTGTACATTAGCTGCATATCTGCAGAGGACAGGGGCACATATTCCTGTGAAGCAGAGGGAACCTGCGTGGTTGCTTCACTTCATGTGGAAGGTGAGCTTTCTTCCACATGGAAAGAGCACCAACGTTTAGGGAGTCTCATTTCTCAGTCACATGGCCAAATAAGATAGATTTTTAGAACAAGTCACTTAAGCACTGCCTTTCTTTCTTTCCTTCACTTGTCTCCAGTCAAATCCATTGAGATTGTTCAAGGCCTGGAGAACGTTGAGACCTTTGACGGTGGCGAAGCCCTATTTGAGTGTGCGATCTCTCGTCCTGAGAACAAAGATTGCTGCTGGCTCCTTGATGGGAAACCGGTGAAAGAGTCTCCCAATGCAGAGATCGTGTCATTCGAGAGTGGACGTAGGCACCTGCTCCTGCTGAAAGAGTTGCGCATGACAGACAGTTGCACAGTGACCTTCAAGGCTGGCAAGGCATCCACATCTGCCCAACTTTCTGTCAAAGGTGAGTCTTTCCAAAAGAGACCCAAACAAAATTTGGCAGGTTTATTAATATAATTTTATCTCCTGATTTATCCTAATGTAATAGGCTTTGGTTGACTACGTTTTCTATGAATTTTCTTTTGCTAGGCTGGCAGCTCGATGTGGTGAAAGGTCTGGAGGACAAGGTGGCTGCAGTGGGAGAGAAAGTGGAGTTTTGTGTGGAGCTCACTGAGCCCGTCCCCGCAAAAGAAGTAGCTTGGTATTCGAATGGCATTGAGCTCAAACCTAGTGACCTCTGGGCGATGAGAGCCGATGGCTGCTCTTACCGCCTTGTCCTGAGACAAGCCCCTGTTTTGCCACAGCAGGAAATTACATTTGCTGCTCGAGATGCTCTCTCTATGGCCAAGCTCACCATTATCAGTAAGTGCCTGAAAAAAAAAGTGTTTGGTCTTTTTTATGTGCGTTTTTCAAATAATTTAAATAACAAAAAAATGGAACTGCTTTTTCTTCCTTCCCATAGCTGCACCTGATCCCCCAGAGGATCCTGAGGTCCTCAGTAAGACCACCAAGTCTGTCAACCTCTCTTGGTTCACCCCTTTACATGATGGAGGGAGTCCCATTCTGGGCTACAGGGTGGAGATACGCCTGGTAGACAGTGCCCTATGGCTCCCATGTCATTCGGAACCTGTGTGCAACACAGAGTTTGTGGTTGAAAATCTAACCCCAGGGAGTGGCTACAGGTTTAGAGTGGCAGCCATCAACAGAGCTGGGACTGGAGAGCCCGTTGAACTCCCTCAGACTGTACAGCTGGGTGAGTGTGAATTTGGTTTAGTTTAATAACTACTGGGCTTGCTTGTTTGCCAAAGAATTGTGCTTACTTATGTAACACATGAGATGGAAACATGAGATTGAAACTCGTAGCAAAGTGCTTAGACTAAAGCACTTATTAAATTATTTATTTACCTCTAACTATACTGTTGTTTTGTTACATGTAGGTGCAAGTATATTCTCATTAACTTCTTAAAACAACATGATAACATTGAAAACTCTGCTGCTTTTAGCCACAGAGGCAAAACAGGCCGAGACTGAGGCATTGGGGCAGCCCAGTCTCCCCCCAGAAGCTGCCGAAGAAGGTGACCTCCACGAGCTGTGGGAAGAATCAGCCAAGAAGCGGCGCATGAGTCGTGAGCCCACCTTGGACTCCATTACTGAAGAGGACGATGGTAAAGGTGGTCAAAAAAAATCTGATCATAAGGAGTCAGAAACAATGGAAATCAAAAAGGTAGAGATAGAACAGGCTGTCGTGTCAAAAAAGCAAAAGGACTTGAGCACCAGCTCTGAGGACGAGTCTGCGTCAGGGGGTCCAACACTTGTGTCCTACCTGAAGAAAAGCAGCAAGACCTCTGTCACAGCCACCTCTGAGACTGAGACTCTGTCTGCTGAGAGGTTCTTTGCGCATTTCCAGGTGGCAGAGGAGAGCACAGTGCAGAAGACAGAGGTCGTAACAACCACAATTCAGCAGACAAATGTGTCTGCAGTGGAGACTGACATCAAGGAGAAAAGTACTGAGGATGAGCCAGAGCTCAGAGACGCTGCCATAAAGATTCAAGCTGCATTCAAGGGATACAAGACCCGCAAAGACATGCGACCAGTCTTTAAAGAGGTGTTCAAAGACCAGACAAAAGAGCCCAATGGCAACATTCAACTAGAATGTGTAACAGATGGTAAGCCAGATAAAGTGCAGTGGCTGAAGGATGGAGAACCACTGGCAGACGGCAAACACCATCATATTGACATCTACAACGATGGGACTTGCTCACTGATCATCCCTGCCATCACCACAAAGGACACTGGCGTTTACACATGTGAAGTCACCAACAAGTTCGGAGTCTCCTCTCACAGTGCTAAAATCACAGTGGGGACGTCGAGAGAATCATCTGGCCGACGGCCGCTAACAGTGGGCTACAGCGCCGACAGCGAGGCCGAGAGCTCCTCGGGAAGCGAGATGGACGAGTCTCTGAGGCAGGCCAGTCGGCGTCTGCGCCGGCTGCTGCGCACGCGTCTTCCTCCGGATGTTCTGGAAGAGCCATTTGTCAGCGCGGACGAAGGAGACCTGCATCCGCCGGATCCTCACTCTTATCGGGAGGATGAAAACTACATTTACATTCGCTTTGACTCACGGGCAGATGCTGAGGTTGCTTCCAAGAGGTTCCAGGAGATGTTCACAGTCCACGGGGTTCCCGTGGAGACCACCATCTTGGAAGCGGGGCATCTCAAGGTAGAGCTGCGAATTAAAAAGATGGGCTACTCACAAGATGGCACACAGACCCCCACGCAAGAAAGACAACCTCCTGCATTGCTGACTGGAGCCCCGGGTAAAGAATTATTATTCACTTCAAAAGTTATAATCTGAGAATTGGCACTCCTGGGATGATCATGTGCTCTGCACCATGTCTCCTTTCAACTTTCTACCCTGCTGTGTTTTATGTTGTGTGCTAAATACTGCACCACTGTCTCTCCTTTTGCCCTTGTGAACCAGCCGCCCCAGTGTTCTTGACAGAGCTGCGAAGTCAGGATGTTCCTGATGGCTATCCAGTCAGCTTCGACTGCGTTGTTATTGGCAAGCCCCCTCCCACAGTTCGCTGGTATAAGGATGGAAAACAGCTGGAGGAGAACGACCATTACATGATAAATGAGGACCAGGAGGGCTGCCACCAGCTCATTATAACCACTGTGTTGCCCACTGACATGGGGGTCTACCGCTGCACGGCTGAAAACAGCAGTGGCATCGCGGCCACCAAGGCTGAACTCAGGGTCGACAGTGAGTACACGTGTATCATAAAGAGACAAACTTTTGCACAAACAACTGTTCGCTGTTCAATTCAAAGGCATTTATAAAAAATGTCCACATTGTAAATGACGGACCTTTCTTTGCATACACATCTTACTGCTTTCACTTACTCTTCACTCACTGATGTTCATTATTTCTCTTCCTCAGTGTCCTGCAGCTCAGATTATGACACTGCTGCTGATGCCACTGAGACTTCTTCTTATGTTAGTGCCAAGGGCTACCTATCCAGGTGAATTCACTAGGAGTGGTCTTTTATGGTGCTGAAAAGCCTATTGATACAATGCTGTATATATTTAGCAATCATATCAAATAGTGAATTCTTCAGGTTTGACCTTTACTCTATTCGTGCAGGGAAACTGAGACATTTGAGTCTTTAGCTGAAGATGACCAACTGCCACAGGTTGTGGAGGAGCTTCACGATGTTCATGTCTGCCCAGGTTCCCCTATTGCTAAAATGCAGCTCAAAGTCAAGGGTAAGTTCATTTATCAATAGTCATAGTTAACTCATTTGAGGCAACAAATAAAAGCTGATTGTAGCCGAGTTAAGAATGACACTGAGATAGGAGTGAAAAGACCAAAGTGGTGGCACAACTGAAAAGCAGAGCTGGAGAAATGCCTCTCACTAAAAGCTGAACTAGAGACTGCACAAAATGGCCGGTTTAAAAATGTGAGTTGTATCAGTCTTTGCTAATATATTACATTATTATGCAATACTTGAACTGCCACCAACCTGCTATGTAAATGCTCATTAGATATTATTTCCAGCTAGATGTGGAAAATGCTCATTGCCAAAAGCATGAAGTAGGGGAACTAATGCTAAATATATTCATTTTTCAAATGAAGCAGTTACCACTACCCTGCTTTACACGATAACAGAACTGGACACCTGACTACATGATAACTACTGATTATTTCTGCCAATGTGGAGATGGCACATTCTGGTCCCATATGCTCTATCAGAGAAGTGGGCGAGTCTCGAGTAGCTACTGTACGAGCTACATCTAACAAACGTAAATTGCAACGTTTCACATCGTGCATACTCGACGTAATAATCAAGCGATAAAGGCACAAACTTACGGAAGTCACGAAACCAACAGCTAATTAGAGAGACTGTTCTGACTGTACAAACACGAAGCACAACACTATGATGAGCAATCATATGGAAATAGTTGCTTGAAATTCACGTACACGCCAGAGAAATAAAGTTTGGCGCTGCACCTCCGTCGTCCATGGTCCATCACTCGATCGGCGAGACTCAACTCAACGTGGTGACGTCACACGCCGTAATAACGGAAACATGAACGCTTTTAACCTGACCAACGGAATTTGATTTTGGGACCTTTCCTACAGCTAAACCGTCGTGTTTTTTGTTTGTTTTTCTTTTTTATTCATTTAAATGCGTTGTTTCGTGTTCCAGGCTTCCCCAAACCCAGAGTGTACTGGTTCAAAGATAGCCACCCGCTGAGAGCCTCAAAGAGGGTCCAGTTGCTCGCGGAGGGAAATGTCCATGGCGTGGAGATCACAGGAGTGAAGCGAGAGGATATGGGCGAGTACTCCGCCTACATCAGCAATGTGGCTGGCTCTGCCTACTCCTCCGCCCGCCTGACAGTTCTGAGTATGTTTGATGCATCGGGATGGTTGTGCATTTACATACATATATTTATAAGGAGTTGAGTTTTTCACAGGCAACTGTCTTTTGTTACAGAACCAGGGGAGATTATGCCTCAAGATAAAAGAGGTAATGGTCTGGCAATAACTGCATTTTTTTTTTGTTCATACCTAATGATTATGTGACTGTGCTTTGGTTTTACACTGCTTTCAGATCCCAAGGAGCCTCTGGTTCCACCGCGCTTCTTGGAACGGTTCAGCAACAGGAAGGTGAAACAAGGAGCCAGCATCACACTGTCTGTCAAAGTAGAAGGTCTGTTTAAATCTTTGAGTTGTGTTTGGGACACTTGCGTGAACCTGTGGTTCATCTCTTGATTCCCCCGTTTACTTTTTTCAGGCTCTCCCACTCCCATGGTCTCCTGGCTTAAGGAGGAATCAGTGGAAGATGTCCTTTGGATCAAGCCAGATACCAAGGGATACAAAATTGCAAGCTCAGGGCGACAGCACAGCCTCATCCTCATGGATGTAGGCCCAGAATACACTGGTGCCTACACTTGCATTGCCACAAACAGGGCAGGGCAGTCGATCTTTACTGCCCACCTTGAGGTTGACGACAGTAAGGAATCCCAGTGATATATGAGCACTTCATTTTGAAAATAATGACCTTTCAGTGTTCTCATTAACACTACAGTGCAAATATATTACAAGTACGTTTGTCTCCTGGGATTGATTCTAATATATATATTCCCCCTTCTTTTTCTTAGCGCCACAACCAAAGAAAGAGACCAAACCAACAGAGCAAGTTTTTCTTCCTTCTTCAGAGTGATATTGACACAGCACCTAAAAAGACATGTATGTTATATACATTTTGTATACATGCAAATATGTGAAATGTATTGCTTTGTTTTTCCACAGGGTTCTTGGGATTACAGTAAGTCCTCCAGAAGAGGAGGCAAGCAGAGGAAAAGGTGTGACATGTCATGTCTTCGACTGACATAATGTTTATATTTACCGCTATATTAATTATTTGCAGTCACTAATGCAGCATTGTCTGTGCTACTCTTTCCACTTTGTGTGACCCTTAAGAGGGTAAAATCCCCTACCTAGGTGAAGTAGGCTCAGAAGAATTCCTCATGAAGCTCACCTCCCAGATCACTGAAATGGTATCAGCAAAGATCACCCAAGGTAAAATTACGCCACGGGCTATTATATATTTGCAGTAACACATTAATTCATTTGATTTAAGTACAAAATAAAGTGCATAATTCCAGCTGCATATCGACCAGATATACAGTACATAGAATATGGTCAGACGGCAATGGGTCAGTGTTTATGCAACTTTAGAGTAACTTCAACTTGATTTTGGAACTGTAGCCTCATGAAGCTAACCATCCTATATTTGCCATGCCATAGCTATATTATCTGCGTAACATTTATCATAGATAAGTAGGCACAGGGAAATGTTAAATCGCCAGTATCTGGCAGGGAAGCTTGCTGGCTGTGAGCTTACATTTGCATCTGCTATTAACATCCAGCACTGGAGACTTCCAGCAGTGCGTTGGGATAAAACAGCATCTCCTTGTTTTATTCAGTATGAAATGGTTGATTTTGTCTCTGTGGTATATGTCACAAACTAACCATGAGCACATAACAAGAATGACTGTTGTCGAGGTTAGAGGAAAAAAACCTCTCTCCTAATTCACCAGTTGTCATTTGTGGTTGGCTGCAGTATGTCTGCAAAATTAGAATGAGCAGTGGTCTTCCTAGGGACACATTTGAAACAGGAATATCTTTTATTTCTGATTCTAAAGAGGCTGAATGAATTTGGTTGAGTTTAAGTGAATTTACTGAGATCATTGGAGAACTTTGAAAGTATTGTTATTCCAACACTTGAATTATAATTCACTCCAATTCAGTCCAGTTCTTCTAGTGTTTGTTTTCTTGCATGCTTTGCTTAACCTTGAGCATCTGACCTAACACCTCCCATTGTTTCATACAGACATAATATCTTTACCACTTTTACATCCATCAGTTTAGCAGCCCAGCCAATTAAATGCTCAACCAATCATGAATTTGTTATTCAGACAGCTTACAGAATCACGAAGTGCTCCAGTGGATGAAATCTTGGCCCAAAACCACCAGTATGTATCCAAAGTGCATCAGCTTCATGATTAATAAGCATTTCATCATCCATAGGTATTTGTAGTAGTATACGACAGTTTTCACTTACATTCTCATTTACATACAAACATGTATTATATAGAAGGTACAATCATGAGGGTTTCTTCTTGTTAATACATCCTTTCCCTTCTCTGTATCGCCTTTCGCATCATTAATCCTGCCTTTTCCAAATGGGTTTCAAATACACTTGAAATGACTGAAGTCTCCCCATCTTACAGCCGTAATACATGCTCCCAGACAGACATGTATGTGGAGAGCTCAGATAATGAGTGTTATCTGTACTGTAGCTTTTCTCGCATGTTTTCACAATACTAACATAGCCACTGCTGAGTATTTAAAATTAAATCATTGTCGTGTTTTTTTAGTTTACATCTGAAAAGTACTGCGTGCTGATTTAAACGCTTTGAGGATAAACTACCAGTAGATGTCAGCAGAGGGCTCTTGAAACGCGGGCCTCCCCAGTTCAACCTCTGACAAATGTGGCTGGAGTGGACATAGTTATCTGCTGCCAGATTCAAGCCAAGCAAATGAGGCCTTTCGATCTGGGCCACAGCCGTGACGCGCGTCGTGTACTGTATGCTGTATGTCAGTGCTAACAGACTGTTAACACGGTGTAAGCTTCCCTCTTCGCGCTGCTGACCCGTTTGCCTCTAATTGCCTCCCTCGACGCTGCCGCAGCCGCTTCGTTGCGGGTGCCCGGCGCTGACAGCGACGACGAGACCAAGACCCCCTCTGCATCACCACACCACGGCCGCTCTCGCCCCCCCTCCCTCATTGCCGACTCCTCCTCCGAGTCCGATGAGGGGGATGCCAGGGGAGAGGTGAGACAGAGAAGGACATTGAATAACCCTTAAAATGAGCAGCTAACCCTTGAATTTACGCCCCAATCACTTTGAATTCCTACCTGTTCAGCTGACACCCGTGTACGCGCTTTTACAGATGTTCGACATCTATGTGGCTACGGCTGACTACACCCCCACCATAGCCAGCAAAGAATCCATCTCGCTGAAGGAGGGCCAGTATGTGGAGGTCCTGGACTCAGCACATCCACTGAAGTGGTTGGTCCGGACCAAGCCCACCAAAACTACCCCATCCCGCCAAGGCTGGGTCTCGCCAGCATACCTGGACAAGAAGCTCAAAGTATGACCTCAAAAACTGAGGCTGAGTGAACATCTAAAGTTTGTGTTAACTCACTCTGTACACTTAAAAAATGTTGCGAATGTGTGTCTCCTCAGCTCTCTGCTGACACAGGCGACCTCCCAGAGACAAGTGTGGAGGAAGTGTCGGAGGGTGAATACAAGAGGAAACTATTGTAAGTGAAGGGTAACCACACGACACTCCCTACATAAATGTCGGCGCTAAAAGACGTTTGCTCCGTGTCCCCAGCCAACTGATCCAAGATCTGATAAATGGTGAGTCAGAGTTTGTCAAAGAGGTCGACTCCTTCACCTCCCGCCACCTGAAGCATGCGGAGAGTCCCGACGCGCCGCCCGAGGTCAGCAGCCAGAGGGACGCCATATTCAGAAACATCGAGGACATCAAGTCCTTCCATAGCAAGTGAGCACACCTCGGGGCGGCCTCTCGTTTCAGCCACGTATTTCTGAGCGCGTTTGGCATCAGCCGCGTCCACAGCAACCTCCTCTCTGAATGAAGACAGCGAGACTCAGGAAATCATTGTCTTTAGGGCTTTCCTGCCGAAGCTGAACGACTGCGAGACAGACGATGACATAGCCATGTGCTTCCTGAAGAGCAAGGAGGGCTTTGAGAAGTACCTCCAGTACCTCGTGGGACAGGCTGAGGCCGAGTCCGCCATCGGCAACAGGACCGTCCACAGCTACTTTAAGGTAACAGCACATCAGTTCCGCCTCACTACATTCGCAGTCTCTCTGCTCTCCTCCAGCAGTGTTCTTCTGCTTTCAATCCTTTTTACCCTGGCCGTGTGATAAATTTGCAAATGACACTGTAGGAGTTCACTGAGAAAGCCCAAGCCAGCGCAGACCCCGCAGATCCCCCCGTGCGCAGCATCAACGCAGGACTCCAGCAACCTCTGGACAGGATTCAGAAGTACAAGGCCGTCCTCAAGGTGACAGCAGCCGACCCACAAGTTGCACAAAAACCTTGCAGGAGATGCACCACTGGCATGTGCAAGGCACTGAAATCTCTGCTCCGGTATCTTCAGGAGCTCATTCGTAACAAGGCAAGGAACGGGCAGAACTGCTGCCTGCTGGAGGAGGCCTACGCCATGGTGTCTGCCCTCCCTCAGCGCTCCGAGAACACCCACCACGTGTCCATGATCGAGAACTATCCCGCCACGCTGGAAGTACTGGGAGAGCCAATTAGACAGGTAGGTGATGCCCGAGATCGGTGGCCTTTCCATCTTTCTTTTGTTGGCGTTACATCGATTGCTTTCCTGTTGACTCCAGGGACCCTTCCAAGTGTGGGAAGGAGCTCCGGGAATCAGGACGTCCTCTAGGGGTCACCACCGCCACGCCTTCCTGTTCAAGAACTACTGCATAATCTGCAAGCCCAAGAGAGACAGCAACACCGACACGCAGGCGTACGTCTTCAAGAACATGATGAAGGTGACGCAGTTTCCTCCTCCCCGCTTACTTCTCTCAACGTTCTAGCACTTCCTCCTCCCCCCCGATCGACAGACGCTCGCCCCTAATGCGCCTCTCCTCCCGTTGCAGCTGAACAACATCGATGTGAACGAGACGGTGGAGGGCGACGACAGGGCCTTTGAGATCTGGCACGAGCGCGAGGACTCTGTGAGGAAGTACACCTTGCAGGCCCGGACGGTCACCATCAAGAACTCGTGGCTGAGGGACTTCCGGGAGCTCCAGCAGCGATACAGCGTGCCCGCGTGGAGTGAGCGGAGCGCAACACACACGGGGTCGCGTCTTGGTTTCCGCGCCCTCGTGCCTTCGCTCATTGCCGTGGCTCGTCTCCTCTCACAGGTCCTCCTGACTTTGATGAAATCCTGGCGAACTGCACCGCCGAACTGGGACAAACTGTGAAGCTGGCCTGCAAAGCCACCGGTGTGCCCAAGCCTACGGTCACGTGGTACAAAGGTATGCGGCGTGCGCCCCCGTGTTTCCCTCGGCGATGCTCTGCATCGGACGTGTGCCAAGGCAGCCCCTGAGGCCGCGTCGCCTTTCTCGTTGAACGCAGACGGACGCGCCGTGGAGGCCGACCCTCATCACATCATCATCGAGGACCCGGACGGCTCCTGCACGCTCATCCTGGACAACATGACGGCGGACGACTCCGGCCAGTACATGTGCTTCGCCACAAGCTCGGCGGGCAACGCCAGCACCCTGGGAAAGATCACCGTGCAAGGTGCTCCGCTTCCGGGGTGCCGGTTTTCCAGCACGTCCGGAAAGCTCCATGGAAACTTGTTATACGACAGAGAACATCAGCAATACTCAACTTTGACCACCTCTTATACTCTTATATTCTTGCAGTGCCTCCTCGGTTTGTGAACAAAATGAGGAACGCCATATTCGTTGCCGGCGAGGACACTCAGTTCACCTGCGTCATCCAGAGCGCCCCGAGCCCCAAGATCAGGTACGCGCACATCCGAAGGCCTAACATTTGACGTGTTGACATGTCCGTCCCTCCGTACCCGTGTTGATTTGTGCTTTGTGTGTGTGATGAAGGTGGTTCAAAGATGGCCGGCTGCTGACCGACCAGGAAAAGTACCAGACGTACAGCGAGCTCCGCAGCGGCGTGCTGGTCCTGGTCATAAAGAACCTGACAGAGAGAGATCTGGGACACTACGAGTGCGAGGTCGGTAGGGCAGTCGAACGGGAATCAGCCTCCACTCCCGGACCTTAAGGGCCCATTTAGTTTGTCCTCGTAATGTAACTGTTGGCACGCCAGTCACTTCACATCAATTAGCAACAATCTTTGGGGCTCTGAAACGTGTTCGTTCCTTTGCCAGCTGTCCAACCGTCTAGGCAGTGCCAAGTGTGCTGCTGACTTGGTCCCGCCGTCTGCCGTGGCTCGCTCTGGTGAGCAGGCCATCTGTATCGAAGGTGGGAACGGACCCAAATAGAAAAAAAGACACAACCCGCCTCGTAAAAAGCCGAAGAGTTGTGCTCTCGGTGTCAAATTTACTCTTAAATCTGTGAAATCTCACTGCTTCTGTTTACCCACCTCCCCTCCCCTCAGTTACGGAGCAGGAGACCAGGATACCGAAGAAAACCATCATCATGTAAGTGTGAATGAGCTATAATCACACTTTCATAATCACACTGGGGCACATGTGTCGCCTGGTTGGACATCAGCTCATCCTCAACACAGAAAAGTCACAAAAAACTCAATGTGGCCCAGAATTGTGAGCATTTTCCTTGTTCTCTGGTGCTAACACAGGACCTGTTGAACACTGGTTTCGTCACAAATGTGTCGGATGCTGTTGTGATTTTGGGGTCAGTTTCGGCACTGATTGAACTCGGTGGTAACTGTGATACAGCTGTCGAGTTCACAGACTTGTAGAGTCCTAAATGTGCGGGTCAGAATCAGATATTGAGGGGGAACCCGAGCCGCATGCACTGACATTTTGACCAGAAGTGAAGAAACTGCGGTTGTGTCCCTCCATTCACCTGGGTACCCGATTGGACACATGCATACGCAAAACTATTGGAGATAGGGCGACAGTGTGATTGTGCAGAACACAGAGATTCGCCTGATGTTCAGTTGCATCTCAGAACTCCAAATGTAGCGACAATGCTGGACATCTTTGGTTGTTGTTGTTGTTCTGTTAAGCCAAGGTAACAGCGTTTTGTCACACTAGGTCTTCTGTATGCGTGTGTGTTTGTGTGCAGCTGCTATGTAGTATTTAAAGCCTCGGTGCGAGGGATCTTATCACAAGGATGATGAGAGGATGGGCTGTCTCCACCAGGGTGTCTCTGTCTTCTCTAAGCGGGCCCCTCTCCCTGCGGCTCCCCGCTCAGCCTTTATATTTGAGTCCAACGCTTCACACTGTAGCTCTAATAACCTCCGTGCTCTCCCGCTCCCCCCCCCCCGCAGCGAGGAGACCATCACCACCGTGGTGAAGAACCCGCGCATGAGGAGGCACAGGTCGCCCGGCCTGACCGTCCCCGGGGCCCACCGCTCGGAGACGTCCACCCCGGAGCCTCCCAGCGCGAGGGCGCGAAGGACGCCCGCTCAGCGCAAGGCCACCATCCCCACCCTGTACGTCACCGAGCCGGAGGGCGCGGAGGCCAGGACGGCGGAGGGCAGGCCCCGGTGGGTGGAGGTGGAGGAGGTCATCGAGTACAAGGTGAACAAGTCCCCCCGGCTGTCCAGGCGCAGGGGTGTCTCTCCGGCGGGCTCGGACCGCGCAGGCACGCCCTCCAGACCCAAGAGGTCTCCGCCGGAGAACCCCAACGCCAACAACTCCAACAACAAGCTGGTGGAGCAGGTGCAGCTGCAGGGCGACGTGGGCAGCCAGCCGCTCCCCTGGGAGGGGCAGGAGGCCCCCGTGGCCTCCAGCCCCGTGTCCAGGGACAGCGCGGAGCCACGCGAGCTCTCGTCCACCCTCGGGGGAGAGGACAGCGACGACGCAGACGATCAGCAAACCGTCATCTTTGAGCCCGACGAGGAGGAGGAGGAGGAGGAGGAGGAGGATCGGAGGAAGCAGGAGCCGCGGATCCTGATGCGAGGAGGCCACGTCCTGACCCTGGAGGACCTGGAGGATTACGTGCCCCAGGAGGGGGAGACGTACGGCTCCTCCGGCCCCCGTCGTCCTGCCGCGGAGAGGCCCTGTGAGATCTCAGTGCTGCAGAGGGAGATCGGCGGCTCGGCGGTGGGGCAGCCAGTGCTCCTCAACGTGGGCCGGCCCCCGGCCCCGGCCCCGGCACCCAGGCAGAGGAGCAGCTTCTTTGGTCGCTTCAGGGAGCATCTCTCTGGCGGCCTCTTCTCCTCCCCCTCCTCCTCCTCTGCCAGCCCGTCCGGGACGGAGAGGCGCGTCCCCATCCAGGTGAGCCACGCTCAGCTGGAGGTCAAGCCATCCTATTGCTCCGAGGTGCAGAGAGTGGAGGGCGGGCAGCAGAGCTACAAAACCAGAGTGTCAACTCAGACCTACGGCTACACGTCGGTGGGCAACCCCGTCACTCTTCAAATCAGAGAGAACCAGTTCCAAAACCAGTAGCGGCGAGCTTTTTTTGAATGGAACGTGCCATAAACCCTCTTAGTCTTAAATGAGGACGATTCTCCTTCAATGACAGATGAGACACATCCACACCTGAAGCACGCCGACTTCATTTGCCAGACCATTCCACTTGGAGGCTGCCCACACGGTCTCTTCAGACTGGGCAAGTTGGTAAAAGTGGTAATAATGACATCACTGTAGTGAGCCCCGGAGCAGCTTCGGGGCAGACGCACCGGCCACCGCACAACGCTGAACGACTCTCTCCGCGTTCGAGTCGACCTTTTCCGCTCATTCGTACTGTACCTTCACAGACGGCCAAACTTTGACCCACCACTATTTACTAAGCACAAACCGTACCGCTGTGAACGTCGCCAAACAGTACGGTATCGTCACTGTTGGCGCGCCACACGGCGAGATTATCCAGTTTCGCTTTTGCGCCTCTCAAGAAATGTCGCCTGCCGCACTGTCCGCAGTGCCTGGGCTTCCTGCCGCAGCGGCCGTTGACACGAGGCACTGTTCATGGGGTCCTGTCAACGCTTGCCGTGAAATCACCGATCCTCACGAATCCTGTACACTGAACGAATTACAATCGTGTTTTCTTGGACTGGTGGTGGGGGGTGGGGGGGTGGGGGTGGGGGGGGGGGGCGGAGGAAACCCACGCAGACACATGAAGGCCCTTGGTCCGACTGGGATTGGAACCCGGGGGGGGAGGGGGGGGGGGGGGGGACCTTGCTTGCCCACCGTGTGACCAGTTTGAAAACCCAACGTACACGGGAGTCTACCACCGCTACTTTAGCTCTTTTTGGATGATTAATCGATTAAACGTTTCACACTAGAGCTCTGTATTTCTGAACGCATTTGTGCCGTTTGTTCTTGTGCCTCCGCCCCGAGTTGCGGGCTGAACGTCGTGCACAGTTTGTTCCCGAGACCTTTAGCGCCTGTCGATGAAAGTGGGAGCTCTTGCGCGTTCCCGGGACGCCACGGGGACGGTAGATGTTAGAGGAGTGACTGCATGCATTTGCCTTTGGGAAGTGACCGCGCAGTCTGTGACACTGGACGATCGCGAGTCGAGATGTTTATGCGAAGGTACCCGAGCGAACAAGTGGCTCGAGTACACGAGCGTCCCCTGACAGATTTGTGGTGTTTGTGTTTTCTCCAGGTCTCCTAGTCAGTTACTTACCATGTTATGTGTTGATGTTAAAGCACAAAGCGACTGTAATTGCTTGTACTGTACATGCGTAGTTTTTGGAAACGTGTTTGCATACCCGGCGTTCAATCTGAAATAAATGAATGTACCGCAAAGGAGAACTACTGTTTTTTTTCCCCCCCACGAAAGCACAAATAGCCATCCCGGTTATGTAACATTTATTTAGGTCGAACAGGTAACAGGTCTGTTGATGGACACTGGATGACTTGAAGACGAAATTGTTTCACGACGAGCACGAAACGAGAAGACTCACGTACGGAGTGAGTGCACGTGCATGGTGATGGGTGTGGTGTAGCGTTCAAACAGTGATGGGAGGAACACCGGGGAACTGGAAACACCGACTTCAGAGGGAACGGCGAGTTACAGACGGGCCACACGTGTTCCGCCTGTTTCCGAGTACAGGGAGATTTCTGTGCTTGATTCTGAGCGGTATACATATGTATATATATATATATATAAAAAAACACGTTATTAAACTGTTACTTTAAGTTAAAAACTCCTTTAGTGAGGAACGGGAACGGTGATCCGAGTCCAGTTTCCCCGTACGAGTGAGGCTGCTAAATGATACAGTTACACAATACAAAACTTCTAGAAAGGTACAACTGCGAAACAGTCAAATTGTTCTCGCCCCTCCCCCCCTAAAAAATAAAAGAAAATAAAAAGGGCCCACCCCCTCTTTTTTTGATCCAATCCAAATTCTCTTCCTAAACGGATTTGATCCTGTGGGGAGCGCGACAGTATTTAAAGTTATCCAGCAAACCAAACTTGAATGGAGTACATTCTGCAGATATTTACAAGAAGAAAAAAAAGACAACTGCGTAAAAAGGAAAGTATCTACTAGTGCCCGGAATAGTTTCTTCATTTCCACAGTACCATTGACTTGCATGTACCCCAAAGTGGCCATGTTGAGCACACAGTTTTTCCTCTTGGACTGGGCTGGACTGCACTGGACTAGACCGGACTGGACCGGACCGGACCGGACGTCCAGGGGCTTCACCGTCACTGTGAGCGCGTGTCAACCGGTGCAGCATGCTTGCTGGTGGGAGTCATGATTCCCGCCGCCTATACCCAGCGTGTCGGGTTGTGCCTCCCCACCCCTGGGACGGGCTCTCTCACTCTGGGCGCGTCCGGAGGACCGAGCTGCGCCACAGCCGCAGGTGTGTCCAGGGTCGCGTCCGCCACGGGGGGGGGACCTTCCTGCCCATCCAGGCCCGGTCAGACATCAAGTAAGTATGAATGGAGTATATGTACTTCATATCAATGAAAATAATAATAATAATAATAATCATACGGAAGGAGCTTCCTCTCAGAGAACAAAAAACACAACAAATGTTCCACTTTACAGCATGATATCGTCAGGGTAAGAGCTACCACCAAACGGCGTGTACGAGCGACGCATTTAGCGGTGTCTGAGGGTCACGGACCGCCGTCTGAGGGGGAATGTTCATGACTGGAATGGAGGTCTGCGGGTTCGGTGAGGAGTGGCTGGACAGAATTAAAAAAGGAAAAAAAAAAAAGAAAAAGAAAAAAAAGGTGTCGGCGTGCGGCTGTCTCCTACGAAGACATGTTGTTTTTCTTGACCTTGTTGATTTCCTGTGAGGGGGAAAGAAAATGACACGTGAATCAGATCCTAGAGCAGGAGGCAACACAAACACAAACAATGAAAGAACAAGGAATGTGATGCGTGGCCGTGCTCGTGCACAGCAGCGCCCCCTGTGGCCAAATGTGTTAATTACACCACATTACACCCAATTAGCCTTTATTCCCCAGGAGTCTTTTGCTACCAGGAGACCCTGTTTGCGTGTCGCTATGATGAATCTGAGGTTAACTCAAACATGGCCACGTTCTCGTTCATGCCCGGGTTCCTCTGTACAAGGCACGGAAACGAGGAAACATTCGCGTCTTATCCAATTAAGAATGTGAATGTGAAAACTCACCTCGAGGAGGGCCTTTTTTAACTGCCCATAGGCCTCGTCTAAGTTGTCGTTGATGATGATGGCATCGAACACGCCCGGTTCTTTACCTGAGGGGATCGAATTGCAGTCAGAGGCTCGTTTCATTTTATCTTTTTTTTTCATTTGATCTTCGCCAAAGCGAGCCGAGGATACTCACTGAACTCCATGTCCACTTTGGCCGCATGTAAACGCTTCTGGAGGTTCTCCTCCGACTCCGTTTTCCTGTCCCTCAGACGCTTTTCCTGGAACCACGCAACAGAAGAAGTGACTGACAGCGACGTGCGCCTGGAACCCGTCACAGCGGGTGTAACCGGTAGGACCGGGTGTGTGTGTGTGTGTGTGCGTGGGCGAGTCGCGCCCAGGCCCGGGAGCCTGCGGGGGGAGGGGGGTGGGGGGTCCGTGCGCTTACCAGGACGGCCATGGACGGCGGCTGGATGGAGATGTAGATGGGGTGGAGGTCGGTGGTCTTGATGTTGCGCACGCCCTGCATGTCGATGTCCAGGATGCAGATGAGGTTCCTGGCCTGGACGTCCTGCACCGCCGCCTTGCTCGTCCCGTACATGTTGCCGGAGAACTCGGCGTTCTCGATGAACTCGCCGTCGTCGATGCTGCGCTGCATGGCCTCCCGGGTCACGTAGTGGTAGTCTGAGAGGGAGGGAGGGAGGATGGACAGGGGACGGGTGAGGACGGGGGGGCTGCGGAGCCGCGCTCGCGAGAGGTTTGCGGTTGCCGTGACTACCTTTGCCGTTCTCCTCCCCGGGCCGAGGATTTCTCGTTGTATCTGAGGGTGGAAGAGACGCCTGGGTCATAAAGCTCCAATTCCGGTCCGCAGGTTAGTTCTTTCTATCGAGTCCTTCACATGCCACATCTTATTTTTTATAGCCAGAGAATGAATATCTTTACGAGAAAGCATGCAGTTAGGGTTTTTCCCAACCTTAAAAGGCACATCCTCTTACAATAGACCATGAACTGAATCAGATAACGCGAGTAGCTAATTCATCGCCCAAGGGGAGTCAGTTTCTGTACGGCAGCCAAACATTTACAGGAAGATCCCATTCACTGTGCACAACTCACATTCCCAGTGCAGTCAAAGAATATTTGAAGTACGTGTGTTAATAGGGTGATTATAAAAAAGGTAATTAGAAGGTTAACAAGGTAAGAAAACGTAACAAGGTGTGCACTTGCTTGAATTTGGGACCTTAAATCTATCTGTAAATACAGAGGTAGCCCTTAAAATAACACAAATCAAAAGAGACACGGTCGAGGCGGAGGGCGGCACACTCACGGGAGACGCTGAAACCAAACACGCTGTCATATTCCTTCATGAGCTTCTTCAGCAGCGTGCTCTTCCCCGCCCCGGACGGGCCGCTCAGCACCACGGGCCTGGGTCCAGCCATAGCTGCGGAGGAAAGGAGAGGGAGAGGAGGGAGAGGAGGGAGACGGTGAGGACGGAGCGGGAGGCTGGAATCCTGCGGCGTGAGTCACGGCGGGGAACGAATCCGCGGGCGAGCCCTCTTTGACGTGTACGGACAAGCCCCGCTCCGGTGGGACACACACACACACACACACACACACATGGAAAGATGATGATGATGATGCTGCTGCTGAGCCGGCGGCTCTCGAGAGGCACAAACAAAACGACGAGGACCGAACGGCAATCAACGGGCTGCCAAGCCCAGGGGTTTCCATGGTGCCGTCGAGGAGCAATTACTCACCAATCAGAGAGGCGGCGGAGACGAGAGCGGCTCAAGTGCAGGGCGCCCGGGGGGGAAATTGCCTCCGAAAGAGGGTAGAACAGACCCGCGCCTGCTTTGACAAAACACTCTCGTGCTAGCACATGTGGCACTGAGCCAAAAAACTACAACCGCGTAGACGAACTCCACACAGCCTGCCTTGCGCGGCCAATCGTTTCTGGGCAAGCTCCTGGAGGAAACGGAGACAGAGAGCCGGCGGGACTGCTCCTCGGCTCGCCTCAATGCAGACGGGGCTCGGGCGAAACCGGGAGGGCGAGTGACCAGGAAGGGTGTGATTGTGCACGGGTGCCGGGGGAGGAGGGGGGGGGGTGGTGGAGAGGGAGAGGGCAGGGCCTTGTTTACACACCGGCGGAGCAGGACGCGTCAAGGATGTGGAACGCGCTCATGCAAAAACTCACCCGACGTGGCGCCGGCCAAGAGGCCGGGACGTCTCGTTCACAGCTCAGCCCCAGCAGCCAGGGGCTTCAATCCTTACTACCGCCTCATTCGGGCTGCCGAATGAGGCGCAGAGGAAGGCTGCCGTCTGCCATTCCCTGCCCTGGCCCCCATTACTTACATCAGCGTCGGGGGTCCGGCGGTCCCGAGGTGAGGTATTCCATGCGCTACGACGGCCCGGCGTGCGACTGGCGGGGGGAGGTCGGTCCGCTCCGTCCACGGCCTCCCGGGGGTCTTTTCTTTATAGCCGAGAGGCGACCGGCAAACGTTCTGAGGCTCGCTGCGCCGGGGGGTCGTCTCCGCAGGTGCAAATGACAACAGGCATTCTCCGGCGCCTCTTGAACGCTTCCCCATACAGGGCGGCGGGGCTAATTAAAGGCACACGACCTCCTCCCCCAGGGAAAACCGGGCAGAGGAGGCGTTTTTAAGAGTCGGGCCCAGCCACGGGGAAACCAGGGCTACAAGTTACTGCCCCGGCCTGTGCGGAGACCAGCAAGACGACACAAACACAAACCTTTCATCATTGGAAACCCGCGTCCAAGAAGGCTCATTTGCTCTCACGTTCCGCGGTTTGACGTTAGTCACATCCAGCCCTTGGAGACTGAACAGGAGGGAGAAGAAATTCATTCTCGACTCAAACAACTGACTCCCGGCAACGCGCGCGAGGCGCGATTAACCTTTTGCCCTCGACCTCGAACCACCTGACAGGAAATGAGAGGCGTGAGCTCGCAATCAGGCGTTTATTGGAAGCGGCACCGCGCTTAACTTCGACCATGTGCATCGAGGGCCATGTGACCGATAAGTTTCACAGGGAAGAAAAAAAGAGTGAAATCACGCGATACAGTCAGCCCTCCGAGACGAGCACAAACTAAAACCGCAGTTCCCTCTTTTCAGACGGGTTCGTTTGGGATCCGTCTGTGGCGCGTCATCTCGGGATGCAAGACCGTAGCAGCGGGGAGTAAAAGCCACGCTGTGTACTGTAAACCAACTATGAAAACACAGCTCCAGGCGCATGTTTACATCATAATGCAGTCCGTGGTCTCGTCGCTCCATTTTCTGCCAATCCACAACTTATCTATCCCTGACTGGAGAGAGCACTTTCCTTGACTTAATATCATCAGGTGCTTGTCTCGAGGGTTCTGCAACCTTGGATCAGAGAGGTCTGATAGGTAACACCTCAGATAATAGAAAGTGCACTTTGACTTCACCGGGAGCAATAAAATGCAGCAGGTACAATGGGAATATTGAAGAAGAGCAATAAAGCAGAAAATAATATTCACTTCCTGGAGACAACAAGCATGCTTGCTTTGTGCACCGATCCTCAACAACAATCTTGGGTATCTAAATCCTTTTCAAATGACCATCATAATGATTGATCTTTTATGTAAATTGTCTGACAATTTGCAACTTCTCTCTCTTTGCCAGAACCTGCACTTGAGGGATCAGTAAAGTGTTTCTTCGTTTGTCTATGTTTATCTATGCTCCTGAACAGCATGGGACAGATTACGAATGAACATCCCAGGACCATGTTATAACAGCATTATGGTATCAGTACTTCCCACTGATAACGTCTACATGTGCTTTTTAGGCTGCGTGCTTGGAAATGTGAACAGTTTGCACTAGAATACCTGAATACAACAAATGTTTTGTTTGTCAGCTATGAATGGTGGATACAGATAGATGGATATGTAGATAGATATCTATACAATACAATGGAGCAATCACACTCATGATCATGCAGCGAGATAGATAGATAGATAGATAGATAGATAGATAGATAGATAGATAGATAGATAGATAGATAGATAGATAGATAGATAGATAGATATCCTAGACTAGGATGCATGCTCTCTGAAGAGTGAGCTGAGCTTATTTGCCTCAGCCAAACTTCATCAACCGATTAGTGACTACAAGGGAAACCATGTTCTCATCCAGGAAGACAGAAGACACAATATTGATTCAGTGAGGAAAGAGTGAAAGTATTAGCGGTAGAACATTCAAACAAGAGCATAAACGGGACATATATCCTCCCTCCTACCTGACATGAGCCTGGAAAAATATCTCATATACATCAGGAGTGACGTTAGTCCAATAATATGGCACCGTCTCCAGAAGACTTCCACCCTCCTCCGCTCTGCGCCTTCGCTCCCTGTGCCATTACAGAAAACTGACGCCGCCTACGTCATCACGCAAACCCTCACGCAAAGTTACGTTCCCGAGCGTCAGCGTTTGCCTGACAAAAAATAAACAAAACGTGGAGATTCGTGAACATTAACCAAAGGCGCTAACGTTCGTCGGCACACGCGCAACTACATTAGACACAAGACACATACAGGTCTTCGTCGGTGGTGGGACACAGCCAGGTGTTATTTCAGGCCGCGGAGAAAAGTTTGTTATATAACGTAACATTACTCAAGTCGAATCCCGTTTCAGACAGCTCCCCACCTTTCACTTAATTCTCTTTCTAGTGCCACGTTTCGAACATAGTCCCCGGGTTAGGTACGGTGCGCCGACTGAGCGCTAACCTTCCCATAAACGCGTTTTTCCGACCGACGAGAAGGAAGTTGAACTCACCACGCCACTGCCCGGATGACGCCGGAGGCCTGACCAATCACGCTGCGCCCGTGCTAACGTGGCTAAAGTGGCCGAGCTGCCTGAGCTAACATCGACTTAGCATTGCTTTGACCCCCCTCACACACTGTAACAAAAATGTTCGGGTCCTCCAGAGCCGGAGGGGTCAGGGGAGGCCAGGATCAGTTCAACTGGGATGACGTGAAAGCCGACAAGCACCGGGAGAACTATCTCGGTAAGTGCAAAAGCGAGCGGCAGCAGAGCAGAGCTAGGCTAAGGAGACACCCGCTACACGCTAACGCCGCAACATCAGCCACCAGCTGCTCCGGCGCTCCTCTCACCTTTGCTTGTGGAGTCCCTCATCGTCTCCGCTCGGCCGGCTATAGCGGCTACAGTATCGGTCCGGTTCCCAGCTGTTCAGACGGCGATATCTGGCTTTGTTTTAGTGCTCCCTCTCTTTTCTGTGTGCGCGTGTGTGTGTGTGTGTGTGCGCAAACACACGCAGCCAACCCCAGCCACAGGAGTCAGGAGCCCACACCGTGTCACTGTCAGCGTGCCCAACACGAGCTGCAGTCCCCACAGCTGTGCCACAGGCAGGATAAACTTGGGACACGCAACTTGAGAAGCCACGACCATGACTTAGAGCTGATGTGGGTTCCATCAGGACGCCCCTTTGTCTTTCTGTGTGCGTTTATTGATCAGGATGTCACCCAAAGTGAACCACAAGTGGAACCTCCAAACAATCATGAAACATCAACGTGGGAAGTTAAGGAATACCTGTGAACTCCTCCGATATGAAACCTCACAATGGATCTGATTGAATATTTTACACCTTGAGAAATAGATAGATAGATAGATAGATAGATAGATAGATAGATAGATAGATAGATAGATAGATAGATAGATAGATAGATAGATACTGTAGACAGACAGGTTTCCACAGGGATATTAAAAAAAAGAAAAGAAGCATGCCCATTAGTACATATCCATTAGTACAATTGATAAATCTGAACGGCAGCAGCAGTTCTGCACATGTGCAAATGTATTGTGTACAGAAGTACACATCAAAAAGTATCAAGTAGCAGTTCTATTATAAGTCTATGAAATCAATTTCTAAAAGTAGCAGCAGTGGTCTTTTAGTGTGTTATTATGACACTTATAGACTGGAGCTGTAAATGTTGCACGATCATTATGATGTGTAAGTCCTCTTCCTCAGCTACAGGTGCTGTGTCCTCAGTGCCGTTTGATGGCGCATCATTCTGCCTGTTGCTGTTGCTCCTTGGGAGGCAGGGGACCACCACACACAGATACAGTCCATAATATAAGCCATGGTCCTGTTTGAACCTAGGACTTCCCTGTTGCACTTAAACTGAACGTGCAATGTGCACATAACAAGTGGTTTTGTTCCTCTACTTTCTTTTTAGGGAATTCTTTGATGGCACCAGTAGGGAGGTGGCAGAAGGGCAAAGATCTGACGTGGTACGCCAAAGACAAGAAGGGCAGCAGAGCTTTAACCAAAGATGAAGAACTTGCTGCTGTCAAGGCCGCGGAGCACGAGGCCCTCATGGCCGCTCTGTAAGTATAACTTATGCAGTTAGAAGCTTTTTGTAAACAGTGCAGGCCACTAAAAGTAATCCACTCACGTTTTCCATTCTCAATCTAGGGGGCACAAGAGTATCAAGAGACAACCCACAGGACTAACAAAAGAGGTATGCCGCTGTGTGAGGTCTTGCTTAAACTCCGGAGAGTCCGAATATTTCTGAACAAAGTGCATTTATCGTGGTGATTCAGATTCAGATTTTACCTTTTTTTTTTGCACTAGGACCTTGCAGATGTTTACAGGCGAGAAGAGGCCGATGGTGAGGAAAGGAATGTGGACCGCATCTCAGGCTTGGGAAGCTCCAGGTGAATTTATCTTTAAAATTGATTGTTTTTTCATTCACAATTCCAGGATTACCACCTCAGTACTTGTAACAATGCATACAGTACTTGCATACATCTCAGCACTCGTAACAGCGAGCTGTGATTTGTCAAGCAAATCACAGCTCTCCTAAACCACCGGGGCAGCACAGCATACATATCACACATTGCTACGGAACTAACAACATGAGATTTGGAAACATTAGACTCAGCTTTTCATTGTTGGTATTTTAGATGTGGTCAGAGACACCATCATCACTAATAGTGATGCTGTAAAAGCATTTACAGACCATTCCCTGTTTCTTTTTTGCAGTGCAGGATCAAGGAAAATGGTGCTTTCCCAGAAAGAAAAGGAGGTGGCTAAAATGGGCTTGCCCGTTTTCACGGTAAGTCTTTTTCCTTCACAGATATCAGATGTTGATGCAAAGCTGGGTCTGGATGTATAAACAGCAGTTTTGAATACTTTTGGTAGAGAACACCTCAAAAGTTGAGTTCAGATTAAATAAGATTGAGCAAAGTAAGATTAAAAGATGATTTCCTCTGCAGCACCACAAAACGGAGACTCGTCCAGAAACGTCGACAAAGACGGTGCAGAGTGTCGAAAAAGAGGACGTGGAGGAACCGTGAGTATCCTCATCCTGATATGTCAAACTCGAGAATCCTCCTGACAAAATGGGACCCTCTTCACCATTTTCTGTGGTCAGTGACACTTGTCTTCACCCTGCAGGCATGAGAGCAAAAAGAAGAAGAAAGAGAAAAAGAGCAAGAAGGAGAAAAAGAAGAAGGAGAAAAAGAAGAAAAGAGAGAGGAGAGACTCTTCCTCGGACTCCGACGACAACGGAAAGAGGTCGGTCGAGCTCTGTCACGCGTGTTTGTGAGAGGCCTTGCTCCTCAGAGGTTGTGTTAACACGCGGGGGGACCAAATTTGTCTGGAAGGGAGACGAGTGCTCTGCTCCGTCAGCACTAGAGGGCACTAAAACACAGTCTGACACGGCAGTGCTTTTTAAAGTTTTGAGCCCGCACATGTATCGCACAATTCAGGTGTGTGGGACCAGATACCAGAGTGAATGGTGAAATGGTTTTTAGTCATTTTTTGCCGGTTGGCGGTCAATTCAAATTCAAACTTACTTATGTGTTTACCAGTTTAGTGGTTTCAGAGCATGCAAATAGTAATGTCCATGCTGCTGCTACTTCTTATTTTCCCATCTTGACCCGGCCGCGGATTGTTTGTCTCCTTTTGACTCCTCAGACGGAGAAAGGACCACCACCAGCAGCAGCACCATCATAATCCATCATACCACAGTCAGAGCGGAGCCAGGCCCCATGACAGCCATTCAAGGGGGGGGGCAAAGGGCGAGCGGCCGCCCCCCCGCCCCCGCCACCACCGGCGGCAGCGGCACGACACAGACTCCTCCGGCGGGGGGTCCCCCGTCCCCCGTAACCCTGTCAGCCACAAGACGGCCCCTGCTGGTGCCGCACAAAGCCACAGGCGGCGCCACGACACAGACTCGGACGACTAATGTCCTCCCCGCCCCCCCAATTCAAAGACGTCAACGTGGACAGAAAGCTCTAACCCTGACCCCCCCCCCCCCCTCCCCTCCACCCCCCTCCCGAGACCTCATTTAGCCCGCGCGGCCACAGGCATCGTGGACACAGAGACGTATGTCCGAGCGTCTGAGGAGCGGCCGAGGCCTCGTCTTTTAACTGTACCCAATCTCAGAACGCCGGTATCGCTGTGTGTCGTTTTACTTTGGCTGGATTTTTAAAAGACCTTTTCTTTGCGATTAAACCTCAATGCGAATATCTTTTTAGCAGTCGTAGCATTTGTATTAATGCCATTCGAGTAGCTTTTCATTGGATGTGTGGGCCCGTTTTGGGCTGTAAAAAACTAAACCGGAGCGTTGTTCCGGCAAGCAGAGAAAACGGTTTCTGCCAATCCCATCATTTCTACTGACCCATACACGTCTATAATCAGCAGCTATATAGTCAAGGAACCCTTTTTTAATTGAGTGACACTTTTTGTGCGTCCCTGCACATGCTAGGTCCCTGCACGTCCTAGGTCCCACTGTGCCTCACGCACTACTCGGCAGCCCCGGCCCCCTTTCTTCTCCCAGTCATTGCCGGCGCCCTTTAATCCCTCGCCGCGCTATGTCCGCCCTCCCTCGCTGGTGCGATACCATTGGAATGCTCTCCACCGGTCATAATGGAGTGTAGTGTTTGCGTTTGCCTTGAATCGGCCTGAAAGGGGGCATTCTGCTGGCTGGCACCTGGGGGGTGCACTAAAAAAGAGCAAGGCATTCATAAAGAAGAGTGCAAGAAACCAGGCCGGTCCCTTTATACGAGCGAGTACCGTTGGACCGCCACACACAAACCAAGCTGATGGAGCAGCAGGAGAGGAGGCCCACACAAAGCAGCCCGACGAGGGATTCCCTCCCCTCCCACCACCGCCATACTCTCCTGCCATGTTTTATAGGCTTGGCTGCATCAACCATAGCAGCCTAATCAACCTGCAAGAATGCCGTCCGAGATCTCCACCCCATGCACAATGCGAGACGGGGCGTGTTCTCCGCGTTGCTGCCCTAATCCAAACATCGGATGGTTTACATCGTCTGGGGGCGACGCGTTTCCCCCGCGGGTCAAGAGGTTAAGGCCTCCGCAGGTTGCTATGACACCACTTATCAAAGTTTTGTTGCGAAATCTCGGAATTTTAATCAGTGAAGCTTAACTATTGAACCTATTGAACTCGGCTCGGCACGGTCAGCCATGCAATGAAGGAAAGCTGGAGCAGAATCATTGATCCATTGGGCAGTTTTATTGCATAGAGTGAACTCAGCTGCACAAACGCCTTCAACCACGTAGTCTCATCGCAGTGCCCTCTCATCACAAAACAATGTTTACATCAGGACATGTGCAGGAAGATACATATCAAATGTTTCATGAACCTCCACGGCACTTTCAGGGCGGGTAAGTGACCCCGACACCTTTTAAGAAAAGAACCCCGGAGAGTCAGAAACGTGAATCTGCGATGATAAAAAGGCACGTATCCAGGCTCATAGCACCGTGTGCCACAAGTGCTAGAAATACGACTACTGTTCACGCGCGTGGCCGAAGACCGCGGCTGGGTCATATGGCCAGGAAAAAGGCATGGCTTTATGAAGCCTTCGGTGAAGACAGGAAGGCCATTGTAGTGTGCAAATGGGTTACAGTTTTGGGCTGATGGCGCAAGTACTCAGCCGGGGCAATGGCGTCCCGTGCAGCCAGAAAGTATGCATGTCCTCGTAGAGCACAACCATGCAGTTTTGGCAAACTAGCACATTGCAGAGGCAGCACACCGTAAACCTGAGACTCGTATACAAAAATACAAAGCTGACCCCGCGCGCTGCCTTTCAGAGAAGCGTACGGCAGGCAGGCGGGAGCTCGCTGCAGCATTTCTCATTTCAAGCCCGCGAACTGTAGAGACAAAAAAAGAAGCGGCAGGCGAGTGTTCACCAGCGGGTTTTCTCACCCAGGGCAGAGTTCTGTCGGCGCAAAGAGTGGAAAGAGTCGACGCCAGTGTTTCACGAACGGTTATTATTTTCATGGGAGGTGGGCCGGCGCATGTAGACGTTGGTCACGGCAGGCCACGGTGCCTGAACGTAGTGCATCGGGAGTCGCGAGGTTTCGCCGAGGTCCCGGAGCCGCCGGGCCGGTCCCCCGCTCCCTCGGGTCCCTTGTTCCGGCGCACGCCGGGCTGTCCCAACAGCCCAGAGACAGACGCGACCGTCCGTAGGAGTGCATATTTACAATTACGTAAAATAAAATTAAACCAAAAAAAACGACGGATTTACAAAAAACAGGCGGCCCCGTGTCCGACCCGACGAGTCATGGCGAGGGGAGCTTACCATGTGGGTTTTTTTTTTTTTTGGGGGGTTTTTTTTTGTTTTTTCTGGACGAGGCTTGCGCAGCAGGGCGCGCGGTCAGACACCGGGCGGAGTGAGTTGACGGCGGACGGCGGGGCGATCCGTCAGTGGTTCCTGAGCTGGTGGGACAGCCAGTCCAGTCCTTCGTACAGGCCGTCCCCCGTGGTGGCGCACGTCGCCTGGATGTACCAGTTGCGCTGGCGCAGGTTGTGGAGGTCCAGCTTGTCCGTGAGCTCGGCGGCGTTCATCGCGTTGGGGAGGTCCTAAAAGCAGAGAGAGAGAGAGAGAGAGAAGAGATCCATCCATCGCCTCGAACGCCTTGATGATGCTGTCCACGGCGCGCTCCCCCCCCCCCCCCCCCCCCCCCCCCGACGTGCCACCCACCTGCTTGTTGGCAAACACGAGCAGCACGGCGTCGCGCAGCTCGTCCTCGTTCAACATCCGCACCAGCTCCTCGCGCGCCTCCGAACAGCGCTCCCTGTCGTTGCTGTCCACGACGAAGATCAGACCTGAAGCGGGACCAGATGGGGAGACGAACGTGAGCGCGGGCGCGAAACAAAACAAAGACAAAACGACGGAAAAAAGGCGAGCAGACGACAATCATGCGCCCACCCTGCGTGTTCTGGAAGTAATGACGCCACAGGGGTCGAATCTTGTCCTGACCGCCGACGTCCCACACCGTGAAGCTGATGTTCTTGTACTCCACCGTCTCCACATTGAAGCCTGTGGGGCAAAAAAGAGAGAGAGATCACAACAAAAGTGATCATCCATCCATCCATCGACTGCTTTACCCGCTTCATACACAGGGGTCTACCGCGGCACAAACACACACACACTTTGTTCTCACACCTAAGGACAATTTAAACGTGCCTGAGGACCTCGAAATTTCCATTTCACAGAGGGGCGTGATTTCATACGTTACCTATCGTGGGGATAGTAGTCACAATCTCTCCAAGTTTGAGTTTGTACAGGATTGTCGTCTTCCCAGCAGCGTCCAGGCCCACCATCAGGATCCTCATCTCCTTCTTCCCAAACATTTTGAAGAGGTTTGCAAACATGTTCCCCATGTTGGCAATGGGGGGGTGGGAGTTCACAAACAAATAAAGAAGACCTGGAGAAAGCAAAATCAGACGGTGACGTCAGGGGAGCACGGAAGTCGGGAACTGACTGGTCAACAGGCAGGAAATTAAACATCTCTGCGCAATGTGGTATTTTAAGTTACCGATGCGCTCTCCCATGTCCTCAGAGGTGAACCTGCGTGTGTTGCAGTCTGTGCGGTCTAGTCTGTGGGTTTACTCTCACACTGTGGTACTTTGACATTTACCCTGTCACGGTGCAAGGCTCAAAGTTGCCCCGATTTTACGACCCACACAACCCATGAGCTGCGGCTTGTTGAGGCGCTGCTCTTATGCCTGTAGGCCAAATGTAACAATTCGAAAAACACGATTTCCAGAGTGCTGTCATGAATATACTTCAAGCGGTTTCAGCCAGGCAGTAAATGTAGAGAGGAGAGGGGAGGACGGTGGGTGAAGTTGGCTCTGAGCAGCTCTCGCTGCTTCCCTGTTGTCCCGGCGGACACTGGACAACAACACGGGGGGGTTTGTGCCGACAAACGCGTTACCACACGAAGCTAAAACGACAGTAAAGCGGCTTCATTAATATGTATTTGAACGCACTTACGCTGCTATTGTTTCCTTCCTTCTTCAAGGCGTTTCCTTCCTGAGGGAATGGCGATGATTTGACACGTCGGAGGTTCCGCTCACCGCAACTTCCGTGATCCTCAGGCCGGCTGTTGTCGCCCCCTGCGGCCGAGCAGAGACTTACACCCTCCACATTTCCCCATATGGCTCGATTCTCCATGAAAAAAAAAACATTTATACACACCATATACACTACGTGTGCAGTGTGTAATGTGTAATTTACAATGTGGGGCAATTGCGTGCTGTGTTTACTTGTGTACGTTTCTTGCTTTTTTCTACATCTAGATGTTTCCAGGGAATCGTTTCAGGTGTCCATCTGGAACACACCTTACGAAAATTAACCACGGTTTTCCTGGTTTTCCTGGTTTTTCAGGTAACCATGAATACCACGATGAAAGCAGGAACATGGTTTGAAACCACAGTAGTACCATAGTTTCCATGAAATAGCAAGGATAAACAATGGCAGTACTATGGGTAGGAGGACCACTACTAATCACTATGAGGCACAATAGTAAAACCATGATTACTCCAGAGGCATTGCCTGTACCTTGCTAGTAGTGAGTTGAAACCCCTGTTCTTACACTCAGAACTCCCTTGCTTCTTTGCAACAAAGCTGCTTATCTATGGGGCGAATCCTCCACTCCACCATATCCCAGTCCAACCCCTCATGTCAAGGAAACCAGCTTGACTTGCCATGTGGCATGGCATGTTATCCTGCAGGTAGCCATCGGAAGTTAGGGTTCACTGTAGTCAGAATGACTACAGACACAATCCTCATGTGCGTTGTGGTGTTAAAATGATGTTCAGTTGATACTAAGGAGCTCAAAGTGTGCCAAGGAAATATTACCCACACCATTAAAGCCCCATAACCAGCATAAACTATTGATAAAGCAGGCTATGAGCACAGATCCTTCCCTTTACAAACCACACTCTGACCCTTCCATCTGAATGTTGCTCTCCAATTTTGACGTATGCCTGTGAATCATGGCCTCAGCTCCAAGTTCCAAGCCCATCTGCTTCAACGTTCAACATATTGTGCATAATTAGATTGTAATCAGTAGTTATTTGAGTTTCTGTTGCCCTTCTATCATCTCAAACAAGTCTGGCTGTTGTCCTCTAACCACTAGCACCAACAAGACATTGATTGCAACTCACTGGATATTTTCTCCTTTTTGGACCAGGGATTAAAGTAAAATATTGAATTTGTTAAACAGATATTTGAAATCCAACTCCAATATTGTCATTGACATAATAAGAGAAAATCATTTTACATCCTATCAAATTATATAATTGAAGTGACCACTCAACACCAGTGAGTATAAAGCAGAGAAGACAATGGATGGATGGATTATTTAACTAGGATTTGTGAGTACGAGGAGTCGGACCCTGGGCCTTCTTGCCTTGAATCGACAGTGATAACCAGTCATCTATAGCCGACTAACTTGTTGGAATTGTAGTAAATATCTTCTCCCTCTAACATTAACATCTGATCTATGCTGTCATATTTTTTCAACTTTAAACCTTTAAAGGGCTGACACATAAAAACAGAACATCCACTATATAGTCTAATGTCTCAGATATACGCTAATATGAAATGATGAAATAATTCAAATTACAAATGTATCAAAGAGAATGAGAATTTCAAATATCCGCTGAGATTCATGTTAAATAATGTAGGAGGTCCTAAACAGCATGAGCACAGCATGTCTAGAATGCCTTGTGCAGAGGAGCATCCTGGTGATGACCTGGGTCCTGTCATACAGTTTAAATTCATTCAGATTTACAAGAGTGTTCAAACACTGCAACTTCCACTTCCCCGATCCACGACCAGGTCATTAAGGAAAAGTCTTACTGTGTTATTGTTGGGCCAGTTGAATTTTAACCAGGGTCAACTATGCCCGCTACCCCCAGCAGAGGGGGCAGCAGGAGGGGAGAAGGGCAGGAGGGATCAGCAGGAGGGGAGAAGGGTCTATAGCTGATGATGGACCACACAGTGAAGGCTCATAATGCTGTCTCACTCTGCAACCATAATTTGTGGTTTTGCCCTGCCAAATGCCTGAGAAATCGCTTTCAGCGTATTTTCACAGCAACTGCTGCCTTCTTTTAGGTGTGTGTGTGTGTGTGTGTGGATGTGTGTGTGCATACGCAAGGTGTTTACCAAGTAGCAACTGTTTCAATTCTTGTGGATTCAGACATTTAACTCTGTTTCTCTCTTATCTACATTTGCACATTGTAATCAATCATGTTTCAGCTCTTGGTTTCTGGCAATAAAGCCCTTATCTTCTTTATATTTTTGCCATCTTTTCTATCTTTTGCAGACATTGTTTGTTTAAGCTTTTGTAAGTTGTAGGTTTTGGAGTATGTTGGCACAATGTACACCATTTTTTAATCAAAGTAAACAGACTCTGTAAAGAGGGATTCACGTGTCTTCAGGTGAAAACTCCAACACTGAAATCTTCAAGTTTAATGAGTGTTATTGTTTGACTTCAATAAATGAAATTCTGAAACTTAAATATCAATCCAGCCCTTTTCTTGGAATCACTTCAGCAGTACCAAAAACATACAAATACCACACAGAAGACTTGACTTGTTTGCATTTCATGATAATTCAGTGATATTTATCGTATGCAAAAAAGAGTTCATGACAGGCACATTTGCCCTGTGGATTCTTTTGAACAATGAAAACCGGTATACACACTGTAAAAATGTACCAAAGATTGCACAGTACAGTAAAGTTTTGAAAGACATCTTCATCACAAAGCATTTCACTGACTGTATTGTACTATTCTTCCGATAACATCCATTTTCTGAAAACAACAAATTTATTGCCATGCTATGATCCTCCTTTTTATCCTTTTCAAACAAAGTTATGAGAACAAAACCCATTCTATCACAATTCAGCACTGCAACAACTGAGCACTTTAACTTTTATGTGAGTAACTCTATTTTAAATGTAGGGTCAGTGTGACACAGCAGCCTAACTACTTCAATTCCATCAGATATTTGCAAAGCAAAGATTAAGAGTTTGATTTCTGCCGATCAATAAGTTCTCAATAGAAAATATGATAATTACCATGCAACAACTTTTTCAAAAGCAGACAGCCAAAGAAGACAAGAAGTAAACTGTAGCTGTGAACAGTCTAGTGTTCCTCCATATAGCTGCGAAAAGAAAAATGTACACCCCCCCGCCCACTTGCTCTCCTCTTTGCACAGTCAGACAGCAGGTGCAGGTGTTGAGGTGTGTCAACAGTGAACAGGTCAAACACGTGCATTAAAAGCCATTGAAATCATATATTTCAATTGTTTTAAAAGCTTCTGAACGATTCTCACATATCTGAAATTTGGGATAATCCCATTTATTATACCCTGTGGCCAAAATCAATTATGTTGTCTCATAACTTTTACATTTTGAAATTAAACCTGAAACCTGTGACAGAAATAATGCCCAACAGCCAGTATTCAAAATCTTGAGGCATTTAATAGTAGTCAATTTAACCAAATGTAACTAAAATAGCAGAATGCAAATTTTCAACATACCATGTAGTGAGCTGAAGATACAGTTAATAATCCAGAGGTTGGGCTAAATCCACATTCCCATGCTCCACAGGTACACACATGCTGTAATATCCATGTGATGGGCTCTCCTGCTTCCTCCGTTCTTCTTTTCTGCTTCATATCTCGCTAGATCCTGACAGTTGTGATGTGTGGACAGAGGTCTAGAAATAGGACAGTAGGGAGGGTGTATATATCACACCCCCCCACCCGAAACACACACACAAACACACAAACACAAACAAATTCTGATGGCAACGCTTGTGTACACGGCGAGCAACTTTCTCCCACACATGCACAAACACACACCCACACACATGCGTGCACTCCGCCCGTCTCTCTCTTTTTTTAAATCCCTTCTTTATTTGTGGTAAGTTCATCGCCAGAACACCTATCCCCACCTAGGGACCATGACCCCTGTAGGGAGCAGCTACAGTGGGACTGAGGGATCACAGTGACCTCCTTTGTGCGTGACGAAAATGATTTGGTTCATATCTGGGCAATGTAAACAAACCTTATCATCACCTGAGAGACGTGATCTGAGTTGCTGAGTCAGTCATGCTCAAATCAACATCAAGTTATGGCGGATGGGGGCAAAGAGGCTTGTTGGTGGTTTGTGAATAGAGGAGGGCTGCCAAGGAGCCAAACAGGCTTCGCAGTAGGACGCGGGTAAGGATCTCAGTAGGGGCCTTTGCTCCCCTCTGAGACGAGGCCTAGCTGGGATAAAACCACTCAGTTAGGGGCTTGGGAACGCAGATCTGGTGTGCGTGTGTATGTGTGTGTGTGTGTGTGTGTGTGTGTGTGTGTGTGTGCAACCGAAACAGAGGGAGAAAATGTGTGTGTAAGGGTAACAGAGAGTTGTTATATGCAATTTTGTAGGACCGATATCATATTAAAACGTGTTTGTTTGAGATTTGGAGTTTATGCATGTGGTGTGTTGCTTCAGTGATCATAAAAATCATGATAATAGGCACACATTATGAAATGGCCCTCGGGCAACCAATAGACTGCTGTGTGAGCTTTACAAAGGAACTGGTTGGGGCTAAGCAGGGCTGGAACTCGGATGGACAAGCATGGGATGCCTCCCTCTGCGTCTCATGTACTGGATTATAGGTCGGGCAAAATCCCAAAGGAGGTGTGAAGCAGGAAACAAACCGAACATTATTACAACGACCAGCATCGTTGCCATGAGAGGATCCATGCTGGCTTCGTCCATTGGCAACAAGTGCCACTGGGCACCCTACCCCACGCCTCTCACAGTAGGGGGCGCTACAGAGAGAGACAGGCTGGGGCAAAAGGATAAATGTGCACTGGTGTCGGCTGCCAATCACCTTTGTATGGTGATTGTCGGCAGCCTGAAAAGGTCGTTAAGGGGATTTACATAACATTTTGCACTCCGCCCTGGGTACACGCGGAAATGTTTGATTCCATATTGAGTCATTACTGCATGAATATGGTTCTCATGTATTTTGACAGCACACTTTAAGTAAACAAAGCCATTGAGGCACGCTGGGTGAATGACAATGCAGCATGTCAAACTGTGAGTTTAAGCACCGAGGAAAAAAAACGTGCAAAAACGTGCAAAAACCATGATGCCATGATGCCTCACAGGAGCTTTTTTTTGTAAGCAGTGGTGCAGCTGAAAGTATGATGTCACTCAAATACTGGTGACCATTTCACTCCCTCAATGACGACTCCGTGGGAGCCATTGGTATCGACGGGAGATGTCTTGGGACATCCGTGACAGATGGTTGAGACAAGCTCTTCAAGGACGCACTTCCTCAGAAAGAAAATGGGGGCCTCTGGCATGGGAGGGGGTGTATTAAGAATGGGAATCGCTGGCTTGCAGGATGTGGATATACTGGCAAGGTGTAATGGTACACATAGAACACAACGTCCATGCCAGGGAACTGGATTTCCTGCCGGAGGATGACTTGGTTGGACGTGGGGTTACCATGCTTAATTTTCTCGAGCCCTCAGTGACCCACATTTAGGGCATTTCCCAACCTTCTATGAACCCAGGGGACATTTTGACGAGTGTAAGGTTTAAGGCTATATTGGCCCTCTCTCTTTGAAACTCACTTCAACCAGCCACATGGGCTATGACGAGCCATTGCAAGATGAAACAATCACGAGGATAAAGACATTTCTTTGAAAGACCTTTTTGTTTCCCTCAGTGGGTTGGTTTGAAGTTGATTCATGTTTGCTGTGTATGCAGGTTTTTAAGGGTTGTCCCACCCCTGTTCCCTGTTTTAAATCCAGCTATATCCCATTGGAGAAGGCATCAAAGATTAAAGTGTGAACCTGTTGCACCTCGGGGTAGATAATTAGTTGGAATGCACAGCATGTCGAAGCAGGGCCTTGAGGACAACCAGCATCAGCCAAACCCCATGGCATCAAAACCAGGTAGGTGTCCAGATTTGGCATTCGGGATTTTACACTTGTCATGTTGATGCCAAATGATTTTTAACGTGTTCTCATCTCATTCCTCAACATTCAGGTGTTTGTGACATTGACATGTTGACTGTAAGTGGCCTGCGGAAGCCTTTTAAGGGGCCTCATTGTGATGGGTCTAACAGACTCTCATGGTGGTCCAGTTAGGGTTTTTTATTGCTACTTACAATGAAAAGATAATCTTCAGGTGATTGGATAATGAATTTGGAGGCAGTTTTAACAATACCTCCAAGTGTGTGAACCACAGGCCAAGGAAAGCATTGATGTGTCTCCTCTATTATGGCACTCTGCTAACTTGACAAAATTTTATTTAGATATTTTAACCTGTAAGTGGTGTTACCTACCAGCCCACCATTTTGTTGGTCATCGTCTCAATAGAGAGGGCTTCTGTGGGTGTGTGCGTTTGGAGTGTGTGTTGCTTGACTGCGCACCTGTCTGCCTTGAGGCTGGTAAGACTACAGCCTCTCATTTCTGGCTGGAACCCGTGTGGTGATGCATTAGAGGGCTTGTCAATGTACTTTATTGAAGGCCCCCGACAAGCTATTTGACACCCTGACAGGGTCAGAGGTGTCAGCCGGCTCAAACTGACAGAGAGATGGACACATAAAGGCACAGAAGAATTAGGTTGCTACAAAAGTCAATTGCAGGTTGTAGCCCTAGGGCTGCTCCACCAGTGGGGCCTGGATGTCGTCATGTTTGACGCAGAGACAGACAACCGGAGACGAGATGATCACTTTCACAGCATTAAAACCATATTAAACTCACCTTTGCTTTCTGGGGTTTCCCTTTAAGATGCATGGCCTGCAGTGTGAATGGATTATGCCAGTCATATTTCATTCTTACATACTTCTCAAAAGCATTTTCTGGACATCGTCCTCATAAAAATTGATATTTTTAAATGTAAAATAATCACATTTTTGGCTATAGTGACATGTGCATAATTGAGACTACTGTATGAAGTGGTTTTAAAGTGAACTCGAATTGAATGTACTGAACTGGAGATGAATGCAACATTGAATGTGACTTTACTGATAAACTTAAAAAGTAGAACCAGCACCTTTCTGTCTCTGTTAACAAGTGAAAATAAATTTTGTAAAAGGGGAGTTCAAGGTATCTCCATCTTCCAAGTGTACCTACAACACTGAAGTGGACTGTGAGCATATATCTACGCAAAGGGATAATGTGCACACTTAGGTGTAAAGATTTAGGAACTGTGGGCTTGTAAGGGCCACAACACGGCAAACAATTTAGCTGAAACTGTATAGGATGGAAATAATGGCACAATGAATTCTAAAGTCTCAAATCCTTGTTAAGACCCTCCATCTTTCAAACTAAACTAGATCACACCAAGAATCTCCTATCCCTTTATCCAGTTTAGATCCTCTAATCCCTCAGCCATTTTCCATTCTTTCTCTTTTTCCCCATTTCAAATGGCAACTGTTTGGTTGTCCGGCATTGGAACGTTGAGAATTTGTCCTCTTGGTGAAAAGAAAGTAACTATATTGAAGAAAGGAAGAACAGCTTGACAGAGCCAAGAATGCTACGGATCTCTTTAAGTCCCATAATGAGATGTTTTCTCTGCTCTGAGCTTGTATTGACATGGAGACTAATGATTTCCACAAAGTAATAGATTGAGAGAGTAATGCACAGGGGTGGGAAAGACAACACAAAGTGATTTAAGTCATAGAATAGCCAAGATGCTCAGTGCCTCTTTTTGTTTGAGATGTGAAGAGCTTTAAGGATATTACTTTTTTGGGGGGCAGGCACATGCAGAAGTATTGAGTACATTGTCTTAATGAATCTAGAACTAATTTACTTAAGATTTCCAGGACTAAGACATTTTCCCATCAATAGATACGCTAGCACACACACTTACAGTGGCTCAAAAAATGACAGAACTTTCCTGAGGTCCAGGACCTTCCAATTAGGTACTAATGTTATCTATATTAACCCTTCGCCCCTTCCCTGACTTTGCTTTATTGAGGGAAGGGCAAGGGGGTTGGGGTTGCCTCAATAAAAACAGCACTAAAAAGCAATTACAGTGCTGTGAAGAATGGGACTTGTCAGTAATTTGCTGTCTAAAACCGAGGAGATTGCAGGTCTGGGGCCGATTGGAATTCTGAGCCTGCAGTGCAGTGTGGGAAAAGCAGTGGGAAGGCAAGCACCACCCTTTGTGAGGTAATTACTGGAACTACCAGAGGCCAGCGCCAGTCCCTGCTAATGATAACCCCGCTCTTCTCCCCTGCCAGCTACCTTGTAATTGATATACCCAATCTCACTTACTCTGGACATGTCCATAATAACGTGGATCAATTTAGACATGCATCTTTTGGCTTTCCATCTGTGTAGCAATGATGTTTTCCATTGGATTGATAGATATAATTGATTCTAACATTTATCAATATGGTTATTAATATGGCATCAAATTATAATCTGTCTCCATTTTACCATACCCATTGATAGTTGTGTTATTGAATGGAAAGATACCTTGAATCAAATAGGCCATTGTGATAAAATTGCTACACAGGTTGGGTGTTCGGTGGGAGTTTCTTTCTATCCACCTCTGCTAATAATGACTCATCTCATAAAAAGTTGTTCATATGAACTTTGGTTCTAGCTGTTTATAAACTCAGCTTTAAAATCTAACTTAACTAGGTTCAAAATCCCCTTAAAATTATCTGATGCTCAAAAAATGATCATATACATTCCTCTGCCTGAATACACAACAAATCATTTAACAGGATTCATACATACACAACCACTGTTGCTAGTTGAAGATTAGCAGTGATGAATGTATTCAGAATCTAGTTAAGAATTTTTTTTTCTAATTCATGTGTTGATGTGCTAAGTGCCATTTGCATCCTCAGCCTTGATGCCAAAGTTTTTGCAGAGGAACACGTAGTATACAACTCATAACTTCCCTGTCAAGCTTTATGTAACTCTAAGCCACGCAATCTCGGCAGCGCTTCATATTAAGATGAAGTGTGGATTTGCATGCGGCATGATCTCACCTAGGGCTGTAAAAAGTCTCAGGCAGGCCCTGTCAACGCCTCCAACTGTATAAAATGAGACGAACACAATAGTTGTGAAATTCCCTGCAACAACAATAGCGAATATGTAATCTCAGTCTTTCCATAGTTTCTGGGGTGCACTGTGAATGTTAGATGTTTACCATTAAGAGGCACAGAGATGAAAGAGGGGAAAAACACATGAATTTGACTGCTGCTTTGAAACTGCTGGTGGAAGTGCACACATACTCACACTACCTGCTGAACTGCTTTGAGCTGCAGAGGTGAAAAGGCAGCTAATGAGCGATCATGTCTGCCCCCTCCTCCCCTCAACACCGTTGATCTGCATGGTGACCTCTCGTCACCCTCCAGGCTCTACACCTAAACTCCACCACTGCCTCTGCTGCCAGACCCCAGCAGCAGATGTCGAATCTGAGAAAAGTCTGTGAAAACTCTTCCACAAGCCCCTGGAAGAGTGCAGCAAAAACATACACGCACGCACACGTGGAGGTTCTGTAATTTGTCACACCATCCCACCACCCCACCTCCCCCTCCCTTCTTGTTATCTCCCCAGTTTGAGTAATGTTCTCTTGTAAGTACAGAGGTGGCAAAATTCCTTTGTTGGCTTCAACAATACAAACAGGCACTTCAAAAGGGGATAAAGCTGCTTCACAGGTGACACATCTCTTCTGATGATGGCTGTCCTCTTTAGAAATCTTGCAGATAACCCATCATCTTCATTCAAAGCAGGCGACATACTTCACACCTTCCCCTCCCTGGCTGTAAAGGAGAAAACATGATGCGATGATTGCTGCAGATGTTAACATGGTCCGGCATGGCCATTAGAGGGAAGGGGTTTATTTCGTGGCAGTGGAGGTCTGTCAGATTGTTTCATCCTTCTATTGCATGAAAGGTTTTCATCCAAGAGTGGTACAAAAGTGATTAGTCTTGTGTGATAAACAACACGTTGGTGAATCTGGAGTTAGAATTTAGTGGCCGAAGTGTTGGGTGAAGGTGCGAGTGCTGTCAGGATCTATTTATTTAGAAACTAGAGGTGAGAAGCGTCATCACTAACCAGCAAGACTAATATGGCTAAATAATGTCATTGCAACATTTCGAGCAAGCGCTAAATGCTCTGATACCATGTCAGAATAAATTGTGGCAACATCCACTGTAATATATATTTTTATTAATCATCCAATCTGCATGGTAAAGATGTGTTAAACGTCCTGAAGACATGTGCCAAATCCAAAGCAGTGATCTGATTTCAGACAGAGGGGCACAGACATCAAAAGGTTGGCTTCAAAGTCAGTTACATAATGAAGCGCCTACACCCTGCACTCTCCTCTGCAGCTCGGCTTTGGCCCATCACCTCTGGTGTGTGTGTGTGACCTAAACAAAAAGAGCTTACAAAAATCACAATCTACAAAAATACAGTCAATTACATTTCACGTTGAAGTGCGCAGTGCTGGAGCGTCTTCTTTTTGGTTTTTTTTACATTCATTTGCTCCTTAAACTTTTGCAGGCAAAAGCAACAGGCAAAAGCAACAAACACGGCGTAGTGGGTCTCAGCTTGTTTCCCAACATCAAAAGGCCTCAAGAGGAGTGAAACTGGAGCTGGCTGTGACCAAAGTGCGACTTCTGTGGGAGGATTTGCATCGTGTCATTTGAGTGTGGGCCTTTGCACCAGTCCTCTGTATATATGTTGCCACGGTCTGCCCCAAAGCAGAGCAGCTTCATTGAAATGCATGGGCTTCTTGTGAATGTCAGGGTGAAACTCGGGACATGAAATGAGAAGCAGAGGACGCTGATTGCAATTAGGCCCATTGTCTCCAATTTATATGGTTATTGGGTGGTGCCTCTTGCAGTCTGGTCGCGTCAAAGTTCTCACAGTCAGGATGCCATCTCCCTCACTGGAGCCACCGCAGCCTCCTCTGGCAACTATCTGCTAACAATGCTCATCTCACCTGGGTGACAAAGCTGCTAGGTGGGTCTGGCTGGAAGAGAAGGGCCCATTTCCTTCAGCCGAAAGACAGCGTTGCTGCAGGGCCGGAGTTTCCGTCCATCCTGTGATCTGTTTCATGTTGTTGTACTTGTTTTCTCCCATTCAAACGGTGTGAAAAGTGTCAAAGGTCGTGGTGTGGAATGAGCCGCCGACAACCTCCCAGTCGCTTAAACCAAACCTGAACCTGGCTGACTCCCGGGAGTTCACACACACACACACACACACACACACACACACACACACACACACACACACACACACACACACACACACACACAGACTGAGGAAGGTTTTATTCACTTCCCATCATGACGCAGGGTTTAAATGCCATAGCGTTTTTATGTATGTCTGGGAAAATAAGTACACCCGAGTAATGAGGTTTAGTCGGAGGATAAACTTTGAAAGACGGCTTAAAATATAGTTTAATGTGGGGGTGGGCAAGACTAATGAATCCACATGAATGAGAACGGAAGGGTATCACTTTTTGTGGTGCTTCCACTCTGGAGGGGGTGTGTATCAATCTTTCTGTGAGATAATGGGGTTAGATAGCAGTGAGACCTGGCCTCTGGTGGTGACATTGTTGCAGGGCTCAAAGACTATCAGGGGTCCAGCGGCTGAGCTGGAGCACTGGTGGGCTCTATTCACATCCAACCCCTAATCTATCTTGAGATCAGGTCTTTCTCCTCGACAAAGCTCCATCTATTTCTAAACTCTCATCACTGAGATTTTTTTTTTCCATCTGTTATTATTGTTTCTCCAAAAAGCACAGCCGGCATCTGCAGTCTCTCAATGGAATCAAATTATGAGTTCAGCTTTTTCTTCTTTCCCTTCTTTCGTCCTATAACAAATCCACTGGCCAGGTTTGGGTATTATGGACTAAATCTATTAGTCTGCCGGAGTGACAGCTCGTTCATTCTTTAGGCGTGTGACTGTGATCGGGGCAGGCGTCAGTATTATCTGTGGTAGTCTGCATAGTGTCTGCATAATGCAGCTCAGTCTGCAGACAGGTCTTGTGGCTTATTCATAGAGTATTAAACATGGTAGCAGTCTACTGTGGCAACGACCAGGCTACCTGAACTGACTGACCGCACCTGATACACTGTGGCACTTATTTTCCTCTCTAAAAAGTTGTACACTCACCTGGATGTAGCTGGAGATTGCTTGATACTCCACTATCTCTATCTAACTATCTCTATCTAACTATCTCCAACTCCTGTGAGGAGTTGGAGATAGTTGACTTCAATAACTTCACAAGCTGTAAAACATAATTTATCATGTGTGTCCTGGCTGTGTTCATGTCTCCTTAGAAACAGGCTCCACTGTTGTCTATTCAACTTGCTGGAAATCTGTATTTGCTCTTGTTTTATGTTTGTTTGTTTTTCTCCCCAAATTCTATGTTTTCACAACACATGCAGAATTTTGCAGATTTATTAACTTTTTATGTATTTTATGTATTTTGTATGTATTCTATCTATTTTGCATGTGTCAACCCAACCTGCTGCACTTAACTATGCACTTTTCCAGACAGATATAGACAGACAGATAGATAGATAGATAGATAGATAGATAGATAGATAGATAGATAGACAGACAGACAGACAGACAGACAGACAGACAGACAGACAGACAGACAGACAGACAGACAGACAGACAGACAGATAGATAGATAGATAGATAGATAGATAGATAGATAGATAGATAGATAGATAGATAGATAGATAGATAGATAGATAGATAGATAGATAGATTGTCATGCTTTTTTATATCGTAGCAAGAATCAAATAATTTGCTGTGTAGACTTAGTCCGGGGCATATGAAGGCTGGAAACTAAGGATAACATTGATTATTTATTTCACAATGTGCTATCATCTACAGATTCAACCACTACATTTGTACACACCTTTGATGTCTATGAAATTGGAGGCTGTGTTGATTTGCCTTCTTTAAGTGCAGTTCCCAGAGGTCTAAGGTCAGTGGCAACAGGTGATGTCTGTTCATATGTCTTAGTACTGACAAAAAACAACAAAATACTCACTGAAAACAGAACAACAGTTTGGTTGTTTATGTTGCTTTATTTTGGTGTTACAGAGTTAACTTTAGAAATCTACTACAGGCAGTAAGACAAACGATGCCTGTGTGCAGTCAGTGAAAAAAACAGATGAGGTAAAAAGGCTACAGTGTTACAAGTCACAACACTGTTTAAAAAAAAAAAAGTATTTCTGCAAATATATACTTTTCACTTACTAATATATACATAGCATGAAATAAATAATTATAAAAAAATCCAATTTTAGGAATCCATAAAAATGTAAAACACTACTTTGTACAAAACTTTGGATTTTAAGACTTAACAAGAAATTAGAACATAAGCAAATTGTCCACACAAGCAATCAGTCACATATAACATGTCGTGAATGCAAGGTAACAGATCTTGTCCCGGTGGTGGTTGCTGTGTAGTTTATTAAAGATGACTTACAATGTGAAGGCGATTATGGCTGCTCATCAATATGTTCACTGAAGATGAAAAGTCATCATATATGGCCAAATTTGATTAGAATCTGAGAACTATACATGCCTGAGACATAGCATAACATTGACTGCATAACAACAATTCATCTGAGACTTTCCACAACCCATCAACCCACAGCCATCAGTGAAATAGTGTGCGCAGGTCATGTTGCCTATTTAGAGATTTCGTCTCAGCGTTCAGTCGTTTTTCCATGTTCCAAATAAATAAACCCTGCTGTTTCTTCTCAATTTAGGGGAAAGCAACAGGAATGAATTGTTTCTGCCCTGATGTTTAGCATGACTACAAAACCGTAGGTAACTAAAATAACATACTATCTATTTTGCTCTATTTGTTAGAATGGTAATTGCTGTATGCAAGAATTAGTCAAAACTTCACATTTTATTTTTCCAAACTATATATGTAATAGATTTCTTTCACAGAAAGAATCAGTACATGCAAGAATATAACACAAATCGTCAAAGACAGACTGTATGTAAGGACCTAAACACACATACAGACACACACACACGCACACACACATGCACACAAAGAATACACACAAAAATATTATCTTTACTTAGCAGCATTAAAAGAAGGGAAGTACTGATAGTTTCAGTGATGCTGCTTGTTGTTTAGTTTGGGGAACAAGAAGCCACAGCTGAGAGTCATCACATGCACGGGTTTTGGTTTTACTACAACTGTATATTTTACTGCATTATACAGAGCTTATAAGATACAGCTTAGTTAACGGTTTGTTTGCCACATGGGTTTTATTTTACCAGGGAGTACAGAATTTACCTCAATTTCATCAGATGATCAAACTAAAAGAATATCATACGTGTGTAAGCGAAACAAAAACAGTGGGAATATCCCTTTTTTCTTTTCATAAATAACAGTTTTCCCCACAACCGGTCTCATGGGACATTGCTAATACTGATAAAAACATGGAGAACATGCTTCATATTTCTCAACGGGACACAAGTGCTGACCTTTCAGATTGGTTTGCAGCTCTCTGAGCGCTGCAAACCTACAGGAGGGTTTTCTTGTCTGGTCTTTGGTCATGACTTTCGATGTTGTTCAAAGCATTGTGATGGAAACAGAAAAGGTACCGGTTTTCAGCTGTTTCAGGGAAACGTGCAGACTGTGTGTGTTCTTGATTCACCAAAGCTCAGTGGATGTGGCTCATGTCTAATCTTGAGATAAAATTAGTTGTTTAAAGCAGGTATTAACTCGTTAGCTTAAGAATTTGAGAATATGTAAACACACTGCAGCATAATAACTACATTCACTCAGGTGCAAGTGCATTCTTACCCAAACATCAGTAACATATTAACACTAGTAAACAAAAAACCACTTTCACACAATGATAATGTTAGTTTTCAGATATACACGCACATACTTTTCATTTTGAGAATGCATGCCGTTGAGTGTGTAAAGAACTGCTCGTACATTGCTTTGTGGCAAAACAAACGATGATTAAACTTTGAAGAAAATGTGACATTTTCAGTGTTTGCCCCATAGACTTGAAAGAATTGGCAGTGTTGGACTACTCTCAACAAAATCAGCTACACAGAACACAGAAGAAACACCAATATGGTGTTTGTCAATTAGCTGACAGTGTCCTTTCCTACGTCAGTATATGAGAATTCTTTTGTCATTGCTAGAGATATCAATGTTGTCATCATCATCATCGCAGTTCATGTGGATGACGCTTTGTGATGCCAACGCCTACTCAAATGTGTCAGTTGATTGAGGCAGAGAGGGCACCGCAGCACAGGCCACCAGGCCTTTAAATCTGCCAGTAAGTCCATGGACAGGTCAGTCTCACTGCCTCAGACACTGTGTCGATAGGTCGCTATATTCATCCCGCTGCCCTCTGGAGTCTTTCAATTTTGGTGCGAGAGGATGAGAAGCAGTCGTCCCTTATTTGCAGGTGTGCACGTCGTAGACTCGTACGCACTCCTGACAGCTGACGTAGCAGCACCAGTGGAAAATGCAGTGGCACTTCTCTTTCCTCTTCTCAGTCCTGGTGTTGTGACCCCTGCCGCAGCAGAGCAGGTCACAGCCGTCGATGCCGTGGGACGTCAGGTTGCAGACGCGGTCGCGCGTGCCGAAGGAGCCGGTCTCAGGGTTGGGGTCACAGAAATTGGGCGAGCTTTCATAGTAAACCAGGTCTCGTTCCGTCGGCGGTTTGAAGTAGTTGTACTTGGGCCTCAGGGTCTCCACCCATCCGCGGGACTCCTTGTGTTTCTCCACCACCATCTCCGAGGCACTGTCATACTTGTCCTTCATGTAGTCGCCAATCGCGCGGAAATCAGGCTGAGACCACCAGCATGTCTTGACCTCGCAGCTGCCTGAGAGCCCATGGCACTTACACTTCAGGAACATGTTGTCATTGAGGGACTACGGATAAAAGCATCTGTGTTAGCTCTCCAATTTAAAAAGAAAGAAGACATCACACAACCAGCAAGAGCAGAGAAAGACATAACCCACCATTCTTCCTGCCTCGTTGTTATGGCGGTTCATGGCTGAGCGTGCGTCTGGCCGATTCTCCCGCGCGTCCGCAAACTCCCGGGACACCATGCTCCCAAACTCCACATCCTCGCTGCAGCCACCCCACTTCCACCCCTCACCAGGGGGGCCCTTGTGGCGCGTGTCGCATCCGCAGATGGTGGCTGAGCCCTCGGCGCAGGCCCGGGTCACCGCGAAGGCCACTCCGGCTGAAGCGATGGCATGAACAAACGCAGACTCTCGGGTGGCTGGAAAGAGAAGTTCAGACATCTGTAAGAGACATGGTGTTGGAAAAATACTCAGAGGCAACATCCTGCTGGGAAAAGCTTCTGCAGAATTAAATAATCACGGGTTGTCTCATGAGTAATGACTTTTTGATGCTAATGATTATTTTTGGGATTAAATTTTCAGAACCGTTGCGGCTGTAATTGCTGGAGAAAGTAGGTCGCCACCTGTTTATGTGCTTGTGTTCGGTCTTGTGTGATAGCACAAACAAAATTTTCTCAACCCACACCAACAGGAGAACATCAAACAAACTGTATATACTTTTGAGTCCATTCGTGTTTTTGGTTGCACATGTTTAGGTGTCTTACAATGTGTACCTGCGTGTGGGTTCATTTAGCCCAGACATCACTCGTCCTGTGTCTGAATAAGGCCGAGGCTTCTGTGTCTCTGTCTGACATAGTTCACTGATGAGTCAGAGGGATCAGGATCTTCCAGAGATGAGAGGAAGAGAGACCTGACAGGCCTATAATTAAGAGACTCAATTAAGCTTTTGAAAGGTTAGGAAACTGCCTCACACTATGGGGGACAAAGAGAAACAGAATGGAGACGGGGCTGTTGTGTCCAGATATGCAACCTTAAACCACAACCATTACAAAATAGAGGAGACATCATTTACTTTGCTTACATCACTGACAGGGAAGTAGCTTCGAATGTAGATTCTTGTATGGCCTTGTGCAAATCAAGAGAAAGAGAATCCATATTAAGAAAACTGCCTGTAAATATGACATGAAAAGGCAAAACCTAAAGAAATGGATGGAGCGGGTTGATAATCAACAGTAAAATTGGGTCTCTGTGTGTGTCCTTGAGTGTGTGAGAGAGAGATAAAGAGGCAGCTCATGCCTCTGTCTAAAGAACAAGAACGACAGAGGGAAAGAAAGAAAAGAAAGAAGGGAGGAGCGTAAATCTAAAGGGACTCAGAGCTCCTCCCTTACAGCAGGTTCCAACCAGTTTGAGGACTAAAGGGCATTAGAAACAATGATGCAAGAGAAAAGGTCTACTGGCATCCTCCGCCACCCACTGCATACTACCATTGTACACGTAGGAGGTTACTAATGTTCATAATACATCTGAACCTTTGCTCTGTTTCCTTAAGTCCTGCTCACTACGCAAACCTCAGATGGTTTGATTTCATGTGTTCAATCACAGTGACTGTAAGATGTAGATCCCTTTAAGGGGAAAGTTTTCAAAACTTTACCTGCGTACACAACTAGTTTCAACCAATATCCTGTTTAATTCGTTGTTATACACAAGGCTATCATCTGCATAGAAATAGAATTTAATTCAATGTGTCATAGAATGTCCATTAATCTGGATTTGTAAGAAGTGTAGACCAAAGATGAAACCCTGGGGAACTTCTTTAGAGACCTGACCTTATGGATGACTGGCACTGATGCTACAGAGCATAAAGGGGTGGAGGAGTTAAAATGGAAGAGGAAAAGAGGATTATCTGGGGCCAAAATGAGCAAAGGAGTAGGACTGGGGCAAATTAAATATGTCCTATTGTCTATGTGAGGGTAGCTGGGTAAACCATGGAAAAAAAGTGTCTCAGGTGGCAGATCTTCATGTCCCTGCCCAATACCTTTTAAAAATCCTTTCCCCAAGTTAAAATTGTTAGCTATTGAAATTGTATCTGGTTAACCGCTTTATCTTCTTGAATAAATGTCACGTTTTATACACCTGCAATAGGACCTGGAAACACCGGCTCTTACAACAGCACCTTGGCCTTTCTTGGTTTTACGACTAATTTATGGTATTTCAGGGCACTTTTATACCGACAATGCTCCTCCACCAAACTTTGCCAGACCCTGGCAGGCCAAGTGGTCCCTACGACCTGCTGGGGGGTTGAATCCCCTATTGTGCTGCCACTGTCACGCTGTGTTAGTCCCACAATGGTCCCAGATATTTTATATGAAATTTGCCCTGGCCAGTGATTAGTGGGGACCAAGTTAAGTCATAGCAACAGAGAACTATGCATTGGCTGGACCCCGCTTGTCGGCAGACGGGGAAATCCCTATTCAAATGGTTTAATAAAACAATCTAAAGGGCGTGTGAATGGGGAAAAGCACTTTTTCTACTGCTTAATCTCATGGTTGCAAAGATATTGTGCTCTGAGCAGTGCCCAGCAGGGAGTGGGGCTAAGGTCCCCCCATCAACTCCATTTACCACACCCCTTCTTTCTTTCTTGCCCAGAGTTAATGATATACTGGTGCGCCAGCTTCCCTCCCCCAGCATGGAGAGACATACGTCTTGTGAAAAGCAGAGACCTCTCAGCTCATCCTAAATAGTTACACTTTCTCATCCTTGGGTCATAGGTCGTAACCCACATCCCCTGACCTTTCCTAAGTTAGTTTAGAGAGGACTTAATGATTTAGGTTAATTCATTGGGTGGATTTCCTGGTAAACAGAGCTTGAACGAGGGACAGGTACCTTAAGGGAATGGAGGTTTGACATGTCAGAGGATACAACAGGATGGATCTTGGCAATCCCTTCCCAGTTACATTACATAATAGGAATTTCCTTCAAACCCTGTTTAGATTTAATGGTTTCAAGGAGAATAGTGACACTGCAAGTCTGTACCTGCTTGGATGATAACACCTGGGAACCATGACTGTCCACTGTTTGTATGATATGACTCATAAACTGGAGCATGATTATACCCATATAGTAGGTACGTAGGTGTTCTGTAAATACCAAGAATGCCGAAACAGCTCTGGGATCAGCTCTACAGACTAAGAACACCTGCACAGCTTTCTATTACCTTTCATCACAGGCAGATTCCAGTGGTGCATGTTTTGACACTTTAGTTAATGTAAATTAATGAGTGCTGACGAAGACATAGCCTTGAGGTAGGGCTCGTGATGCGGGGTGTGGATTGAGACAGAAGCACAGAGAGAGAATCAGGCCATGTGTACGCCAGAGAAAGAGCATGCAAACGTAGAGGAATGAGAAGACTTGTTTGAGAGGAAGACGGTCTTTTGTGGATGATTTCAAATATGAGAATACATGACTGCTAGATGGATAGATGCATGTATCTACCGCGTGTGATCACTATAGGTATGAGTGCATTATTCTATTCTTTTCTTTCACTGGAGGCCTCAACTCAAATCAGGGAATTATCTTTTCTTGCCAGTCCTCTGTGATTCTGCTTAATCTGCCTATGCAAAACAAACTTGTAGCATCCAGCAGGACATGGGCAGCGATGGGCTAACTGATAGGAACTAAGCCCCTAAAGCTTATGAAGGTGCCCACCCTTCCTTCCTTTCAGCTTCGACCCCAAAAAGGCAGGAGGAAACCGACACACAACAGTCTGAATTGCAGACAAACAGACACCAGTGAGGACAATGGCACTGTTGCACAGACAAACACCGGCATCAATCAAATCCAATGAAATGGAAGCCCCTCTCCTACTAAGCCCTATCAAAGGCCTGTGAGCCCCTGAGTCACTTTTCTTGGCCTCTGACAAAGGCACTTAATCCAGCCACTTTGACCTCTCACATTATTAAGGGCCTCAGTGACCTTAATCCAATCAAAATGATTCACTAAAGCCCAGTAGCTGCCTCCTCTTTCCACCAAGTATCCCCGCAATTTAGACCTGGGAGGAGAGGCAATGGGAGAGATGTGGTGGCATTTTGCAAGACAATAGGTCTCCGATTGAGAACCCCTATCGTTAGCCATCTACTTGAGCTCAATCCTCTTCTATCAATTGGCTTAGGAGTTTATTAAAAGCAATTGCCCTGACTAACCTCCAACCCCCTGTGTTTGCATCAATCTCCTGCAAACTAGGTGACATGTTTGGATGTCTGGACCACAACCCCTGTGTTTTCCACTCATTCACAATTTAGTAGATTGTAGCTCTTTTTTTGCAGGCATTGACAAGGACACAGAAAAGAGCACAGAATAGATGGATTCACAAATGACTTGCTCTCTTCTTTTTGCTTGTTTTTTCTTTCATTCACACTCTGGAAGTGGGTAAATTATACTGGGAATAGTATGCCTGAAAGTCATTATATACACCATCACCAAAATGGGTGGGGTAAAAGGTACATTTTGGCACGCCATAACTCAAAGGATTGAACAGAAGGGCACAGGGAATTCCCTCCTAAAGAATTCTCCAACAGGACAGAACTCACTGATCATGTACATAATTTCATTTGTACAGACTGCTCAGAGCCTGTTCACTCTGAAGTCTATTTAAACAAGGATTTGAACAGCATATACGGGATGGAGCACGCAGGGACCACGGCTCTTCTAATGCAAATATATATGTCAGAGAGAATATAGGACTGTTAATAGAAGGCTTAATCAGAATACGTGTGCAGTAAGTCACTTTGTTTTTTCTGGTTCTGGTGTTTTTAGAGTTGGTTTCATGATGTAAGACCTTTAAGAAGGTAGGTATGGGATCTAAGGTAGATGGCATTAGCACACAAGTTGGGTGCAATGGGGTCAGACAGCATCACTAAAGAAAATGTACTACAATATATTTATGGTACTGTCATATTTGTCAAGTTTAACAGTAATGAATACTGGTGTCAACACCTTACTTTCATGTACTTCTGCCCGACCCCTGAAAAGCAAGAGAAGGTGAATTGGGCTCATACGCTCTGACACATCACACATTAAAACACCAAGGACCCACAGCCTGTGCACAGCCAGGTCATCTGCAACAAAAGCAACAGCAGCAATGACAAACCTCATGTACACACCGTGGACATGCGCATTGTGTGTCATTACCTTTATCCAACACTGGCCCAAAGATGGCCAGGTTGTCGTTGACTGTGGTGCAGTTCCAGCGCCGGCCTCTGAACTGGTGCTGGCACTCCTGGATGCCAATCTTCACGCCCTCGGCCACACTGGGCATGATCTCCACGTAGTTCCGGCAGAAGCGCAGCTGCTTGGGCACCAGACCCGGGATGCTGCCACAGAGAATGGGTTGAGTGCCCAGCGACGAATATTGCTGGCCCACTGCTAGCGACCTGAAAGCAGAAGTCAACATTGTCAATACATTGTCGTATTGTGTCGTATTGTCTCCTCCACTTGCCTGTCTTTATTTAACACCACTCAAGAGGGAGACTAATTTCCCTCTCCAGGTGCAGCTTAATTTCACGTCTGAGTTTGTTTGATTGTCTGCTGTATCAGATGCTACCATTAGGCATCCATCCTTTATCCCCTCAACTACCCTCTCTGCAGACACCTGGCCTTTGTGTGTATTGCAATTGCAGCCCTGCTGCCACAGCACCATGCAATGTTTCTGTCTGAGATGAAAGTCCACAGTGCATCTAGAGGTCTTCATAGACCTTAAGCTGACAACTTGGAAAACTACACCTTGTTATTAACTGTCCGCACACTTAACAGGCCTTCAGCTTAGGGTAATAAGAGTGCAAACCCTGCATTGAAACTTCAGAGAGTGTATTAAGTGTGACACAGAACCCAACCCCCTCTTTTCCTTTGAGGAAGGTATTCTGGGATACAACAAGTGCAAACTTGGTTCACTGATTACATCTCTCTGTCTCGCTCCCCTTATTGCTTTCTCTCTGTCTTTCTGTCTTTATTTGCTGTGTCCTCTCAATTAGGACTTTTAGCAACTAGTCATCACAAAAACGGGATGTCTACTGTTGTAATGTGCAGTACGTAATTTAGCCAAATTTAAGAAACATTTTACTTCACTGTGCTTCTCTACAACCATCTGTCAGTCACTCTGGAGGAATGTTCACTTCATGATACACCTTATACAATCTTTTATAAAGGTGGGCCGTAGGTTTAATTTGCATGTTTAGATCATTACTGTAGGACATTCTTCTTAAATGTTATGTTGGTGTTAATGAAATTGCACTTATCACTGCACGACCTGCTGACCTGAGTTGCACATTGAAATGTCACCAAAATCAATATTTTGACTACTTGATTATTTAATGGCAGGGTTCCTATTTTCTTTGGCAAATGCTCTGCGGAGTAGCTACAAAGTGGCTTGTTGGCAATAGAGACAGGTCTACATTTCGCCCTGACTGTGAATGAGAGACTGGCAGCATTAATCTCCTGATCCTCCCCTGAGTGATATGGACCTGATAACATTTGCTGTAGTTTTTGCACAAAAGGCAGACCGGGATCAGGTGTGCAGGGTATTCTGCTGCGCAGTTAGCTCACTATCTGATGACCGCTTCACTGTTGTTCAAGGACTAATCGCTGATCATAACAAGATTACCAAAGCTCCTGACAGTGGCCCCAGGCTGCTCGCTTTTAAAACCTCACAGTCCGAGGCAAACTCCTGACCCCTGACTGACGATTTCTGTTGGCAGCAAAGCCTGTTGACTTTGAATACCTCAATTATACTTTAGAAATTTAAAGGCTGTGTCATTTCCAATATTGTACTTTAATGTTGTCTGTCATCTGTCAAGGTGTGTGTAAGCCTTCAGATGAGCTGGCAGGTGAACCACTGTTATTTTCCCCAGGGCAAAAGTCAGAGTCATGTGTCATGCTGATGTTAAAGTGAATTTTCTTGGTTAATTTCCACAGACTAGACCACTTTGGTTAATCATAAATGAGGCGTCCAGTAAGCCAGTACCGGCAAGTTGAGAATGACTTCAGACTCAATTTCATTTGTCCGTGGTGTGTCTGCAACACCCATCAGAAAACAACTGCAGCCCCATTTCAAGATGACCCCTCTTTAGCCCTTGTCAACTCATTTACCCCCACACATGCCATTTCCAGAGGAAACCTGAGTCCAATCCAAACTGATGCAAACTTTAGGTTCCCCTCGAACACGCACAACAAACAGAGCTGAAAAGCTCTGATGACCATGAAATTCCACTGTTGTAGGCCTGCAATTTTTATAAATAGCAGTCCCCTGTCAGTCTGGTCCTGAACCTCCTGTGCTTCCTTTTCCTCAACAGAGAAAGAATGTGTCGCCCCTGAAGTTTCAGTGGCATTTTCATCACCTCCATCCAGAAATGCATTTTTGCATCTCCACAGCAGGAATTAGCACAGAATAAAGATGAGATTAGCACCAATTGAGGTATCAATAACAGCCCAAACTGGCTTTTTCATTTGTTTTGTGCCTGCTGAGAAATACAGGAGTTTCCTCCTGATCGCAGTCTATAATAAGCTTGTGCTACACCTGTGAGGGTCTTCTTGCATGCATTTCTGCCAGATCATCCTCCTTAACCGTGGCACACAAAAACCACAGTGAGTCAATGTGCTTATGTTGCTCCACTCATGTGTCTCTGTGTCTGTCTCAGCGGGGCTGAGTAATCCATGCCACCTCTTCCTGTGTTAGGAAATGGCCTGAGAGAGGCAGTGGGGCATGTTTCACCGCAGATGATTTATGATTTTTTTTAAAGGAGCTTCAACCTTAGGGAGAGTGCTGTTGGATATCAGCTCTGATAAATACTGAAAAGTGCATTTTCAGGCTTCTAGTTAGTGCTCTGGTTTCCCCCCTTACTCCAGTTATTCTTCAGTGACAGAGATAACCAGCACAATTGATAAAGAAACACAGAATTCATTGATGCTGCTTAAGTTTATATTGTCAAATAAAAGATTTAGTCAAAACCAACAAATAAATACTTGAGCGAAAACATATATCACATTCAATTTTTGTCTTAGCACAGACTTTCCCCCTCTTCTCTAAGTGTATCCAGCACAGGTTTAATGCATATTTCAGCAAGCCCCAGCAGGGTACCTTAGAATTACCACTTTACTCGTGTGCCCTGGGGCCTTGGAGCCGACTTTGACATCAAGAGAATATGTTTGGGAAAAGGAATGTGCGGCAAGCTTTCACCTCCAGGTATTTATCTTCTAAGGTGGGGTGGACTAGAGAAGGGGGTGGCGGGGTGGCGGGTGCAGCCAGGCTATGTCATGGCAGGTCGAGAGGAGACAGACATGAACCTGTCTTAGTGCATAAACCGATCCACAGAGACTGCTGCAGCACAGGGGCTGAGCACCATGCAGCTCAGATGGCTGCTTAAAGCCAAGTTCAGCATGAGAAGTCTGTCAGCAGAACATTGCAAGCTGCTATTCACAAACTCTTAGAAAGCAGGAGGCAACAGGGTCCGCCTCTGCTCTCTTCTCTCTCCCTTTCTCCTTCTCTCTCTCTCTCTATCTTCGTCATTATTTGACTTGGGATGAGTTGCCATGAAACAAAAAGAAACACACAAATAGTCTTCTAAGACCAAAAAAAACCAAAAAAAAACAGTGTTACGTCAAGAATGTTCAAGTGAAGGTGACTTTGTGTGCAGTCAAAAGCTGTTTGCACAGTTTACTACACTGATACAGTGAACCTGCTCCCGTTCTGCCTCCTTGCCTCTGTTTTGCTCCCGCAGTTGCACTCGATTCAAGGGACGACCCACCATCCGACATCAAACCGTCCGTGCTGAAGTTAGCTGTGTTTTTGTTATGACATAATGGAAACCTATCCTCCATTGTGTCACTCATAACTGCCTCTACATACACTCACAAAAGAAGAAACGGGGGGGAGAAAAATTCTCCCTCTTTTGGAAATTGGCCTTTTGTTGTCAGTCAGCGGAGCTAAAGCAGGTGACAGAGAAATCATTTCTCTTACACGGAAAGGTCTTTTGAAGCAGTGTCGTCTTTAGTCAAGTTGTGCATGACAATCTCACACAACATCATGCGTTATGAGAGAAGCGGTCCAAGTTTCCTCAAGTTTTATATGCTTATGATCTCCAACCTCTGTCATGCCACCTTCATCACACGACATCATCATGTTACCCTAGAAAATATTCCAGAGTCCTTGAGAATACCGATGGTGTGGTGGTTCCCACCACGGAGAGCATCAGGTTGTGCAGCTGCTTGATAAGGTAACAGTCCTTCTTTGTATTGATGCACAGGGGTTAATACAAATGGTAAAAACAAATGATAAAGTCCATGAGAATAAAACGACATGAAGCACAAAGCGTGCTGCATTTTTCTATGAGCAGGCAACGCACACACTGGCATCCAGCAGTAAATGGTTCAATACATGCTCACATCCCAAGATAAAATACATAGTGTGAAAATAAATAAATAAATAATAATAAATCAAAACACTGAGAATGACAGAGAGTGTGTATTTTGCCTGCATGTCTAAACTTTTGTGCTGATTTAGGTCATTTTCCCCCTCCTCTCACACTACAAGGCTCACTGCTATATCAGGATTTCCTTCCAGCTGTGCGTGTAATTAGTTTCTCATAAGCGTTACCACCAGGGGAGCCATTAAGGGAAGTAGATTAGGGTACACATCATATCCCAGCCACCCCAAATATGAAAAGATTTATCCTTTGCAAAAACAGACAGGATTTGTTTGTTTCGAGAGTCACGGTCGTGCGAGGGCGTGGAACTGACACATTAGGCATGAATGTCGAGTATCTGCAGATGATGATGGAGGTGATTTGTACAAATACCCTGTAAGAGTCTGCCATCGGCCTAAACATGCATGTTTTTGGACTGGAGGGCTGGTGGGGGGGAGGGGGGGGGGCACACAGACAAGGAGAGAGCATGCAGACTCCACACAAAAACTCCACTTGTTGGTGTGAGGCGACAGGACAAACCACTGAGGCAGAGCGTGGGCCCTGTTCAGAATGTGGAGATGAAAATAAATCTGCCACCACAGGCTATTTCTGAATGGGAGGAATAATCACCCTTACTGACTTTAATCAAGTCCTACTTAAGAATCAAATTTGATGGGGAAAAAACTAATTATGGTGTTTTAATTGCCACAATATTTCACTAGATATTGCATTATCATTTCGGTTATTAAAGCATCCTGGGTCGTACCTCTATTCTGCCCTGTACGACTTTGACCCCGTCACACACACACACACACACACACACACACACACACACACACACACACACACACACACACACGTACAGATACACACACGCACACACACACACACACAGACACGCACACGCACGCACGTACACAAGCATTGCACCTGCTGCAGCCTGAATATCCACATTTTCTTATTAAAACTGCTTCAAAATACACCTTAAAATCAGTTGAATGTATCGTATCATATGCGAGAATTTGGTTGTTACAGATCGATGCTCTGCTGCAGATTTAAAATGGAGATTTATCCATTCCTCGTGTTTTTTCGTTTAGTCTTGTCTCATTAAATGCATATTATCTAACTGTCGGTTCACCATCTGCGTCTCAGACACTAAACAGTCAATGTCAGAGAGAAAAGCTACGAAACCAACCTGGGACAGGTTGTCAGAAACGAAATCGGAACCTAGAGACAGCCAAAAACTGCTTTACATTTAGGGGGGGAAGGAGGGAGAGGGAGAGGGAAAATGTGTCGCCATTTCATGAGGATATAATGGAAATAAAACTTACCACCAGATGGGATAACTTGCCATGACGTGCGTGAGCCCACAGAGCAGCAGGAAACATCCCAGGTATATCATCCTTAAAGTTTCGCAAAACTTCTCCAGGAGAAAGCCAACATGCGCGCACATCTGCGCCTCCAAAAAAAAAAAAAAAGGAAAGAACACCTCGGGTGTTCGCTGATGGATGTTTTATTCCTACCCTCCCCTTGGAATAAAAGAATAAAAAAGCTGAGGGAGAGAGAGAGAGAGAACCTGTCCTGAGCGACTGCTCCTGCCACAACTCCGGAGCCAAATATTAAAAGTTAGAAGCAGCTTGCTGCTCTTTTTTTGTTAAGACCCAATCAGCAGGTATTGCCAAAGGGGGAATTCTGATGATGTGTTGCCCTGTCAGCCACTTTGAACCGAGACACCACAATCAGCCTAATTTTAAAGATGTGTTTTAGTGCTCACTGGGAATTGGTGGCATTAGCATGCAGTGTGTGTGTGATATATAATGTTGTTTAAAGGAGAGAGAGGGAGGGTCTGAGGGGTTTTAAATAGACATCGGAACCCCTGTGGATTGCGTAGCTATAACAACCTGTCCGGATTTCACTCCCTGGCTTGAAGCTTCTAAAATGCAGAAATAAATATGTGTGAATTGCTTCGGGAGCGTTATGAAGCCTTGCACAGCCTTATGTGAGCCTGTTTTTACCGTGCACGGGCGAAATTAAAAACTGATCCTCTGCACACCGAGATGGTTTTCCTGCACAAACCCCCGATGATTTATTTATCCTTTAAAACCCGAAACAAAACCCGCCCCGATGTGTCACCAGCCATCACATATGATCAGATTTCTTTTAGCGCTAAGACCTTTTCCCCCACCCCTGCATTCAAGTGCACGGGCTCGCAGCCTCGGCATGATGGACTGCCGGTCCGCTTATTTCTAACCAAGATTCCCGGATAAAGTTGGCCGCACGGTGGGTCTTAAACGGCAGATTGTCTGTCTCCTTTCCTCGGTGTCAAGTGGCTGTTGAGAGCTGATCTGTCTTCCCATTCACACCAGCGATGAGTTAAAGGGAGGACTGTGCAGACAGGGCTGCGCACAGGAGGGCAAAGGCAGCCTCTGTAGACGCAGCAACAAGTCGGAATCTCACCGGTTCCCCTACGAATTAATAACATAAATACAATATATGTATATATATATATATATATATATATATATATATATATATATTTCAACTCACTTGGAAGGTGCATTTGAGACTTGAACGGAGTTAAAAACAAGGGAATAAATGGATGATTTCTTCTTAAACTTATAGGTCAAGACAGTTTATTTGCCATAACAGGCAGGCAGCCACACATTGTCTCTCGTAGCAAAATAAATAGAATACAGCAAGTAGAAAAAACGGCTGAGATTCATCATTCCAATTAAATGGAAAGTTTCAAAATATATAGACAAGCTCTGATTTAAACGCATTCTATCTATCTATCTATCTATCTATCTATCTATCTATCTATCTATCTATCTATCTATCTATCTATCTATCTATCTATCTATCTATCTATCTATCTATCTATCTATCTATCTATCTATCTATCTATCTATCTAATTAAAGCATAAATTCAGCTCCTGACCTCTAGTCGTATTGCTGGGATCCAACTTTTCTAATTAAACCTCATATATACTTCATTTATTGGATTTCATTGGTGCACCTTTATCTGCATGTAGTCCGTGCAAAATCTCAACAGGTTTACCTAAGTGTTTCTTCACTTGCATTCCCGAAAAATCTGACAGCTGAGTGATGTGGTGTGTTATATATCACTGATTATTTCCACTTATCTCTTTCATTCATGTTGCCCTTTATTTTACAGAGCCAACGTTGTCATTGTTCTCTCATTGACTAAAAAGTGTCTATAAAGTGAACCTAAATCACTCGCCCAGGGGCCTAATATGACGCTCAGGAGAACGCGGGAGGACGATATATTGCCGCCATCTAGTGGATTCTTTGTCCGCATTACAACCGGAGCAGATGTGTTTTGAACTCGAACTGCTGTTACCGAAGGTTCTTTATTTTGTCGACGCGTTTCAGGTCTAGAGCAAACAATTATTGATTTGCAGGCCGCACAACAGCACAGCAGTAAGTGTTTCTCTTTCATAGAAAGGTCGGTTTGCTCTCCATTCCCTGCCATTCCTGTGTGGAGTTTGCGTGTACCCCTGTGTGTTTGTTTGGGTTGATTGGAGACCCTAAATTGCTCCTGGTGTGTTTATGTGTCTTCCGATGGACTGGCAACCTGTCCAGGGGGTATTCCCCCTATGTAATTTGAGAACAGGCACCGGCAGACCCCTGGTTTACCAATGGATATAAAGCAGGTAAGACAATGAGGGGATGTGTGAATGAGGGCATTGCTTTTTTTTCTATACCAGCTCATTTCACACACCAATGCTTGCTGATCCTCCTACTTCCTAGCAACTGCTCTGCTTCAGAGTTTAGGAAAACCTGGGTGTCAGAGCAGCTACGAAGCGAGTGCCTTTTTTCTCCCCGTCAGCTGTCAGCGCCGGCAGGGCTCAAGCCCAAAATATGATGCCCCCCCCCCCACAGCTTGGGACAGTCAAACACTTCCATTCTGAAGCGCCATAAGCTCTGACTCCTGCAAACCGTAGCAGCGATTTTACACGAAGTGGTCCCACAGTGAATCCCCATTTTCTGGTGTGATCTCTGCAGTCAACTGTGAACGGGCTCTCTGGTTTTCCCCCGAGCAAACAGATGGACATCATGGCACGTCTGCGTGCCCGCGGTGACCTCACCGCCCCGGTGATGTCATGTAGCAGAGCGCCGTCAGACGCAGCTCATGTCCGACAAGTGAGTCTTGTCATTGCTCGGCATCACGGGCCTCAGTCAGACTCCCTGCGTTTGACACAACACAGCTACACTAACATCATGCAATGCGAAAATATTGAACTAATCACACTAGTCACATTACTTCATCAACTTTTCCATGAATATTTTCCCAATGTGCTGTGAAGCTGCGGATGCTCGTTTGTGCATTCGAGCGTCTTAATAAGATGCAACATGCAAAGAAAGTCAAATCACAGCCGTCCACACACAATGGTGGGATGATCTTTGAGTTGTGTGCAAAAGTGACAGCACCACTAGATGTCAGCATTGTAATGGAATTACAATATCTATTGTCAGAGCGGAATAAAAAAAAATCAGCCAGGGGCAAGTGGGAAACACAACCCAAGCTCATTTGTGTCTACGTTTCAAACATCAAAGCAACTATAATGGAGTAAAAAGCAGTGTAGTGTCCTAAATAGCCTGACAAAGCATGGTTGGGATTGTAGGTGAGAATGAGAGTAAATGTACACAGGACGTACATGCAAACTCTGCACAGGAAATTCAGATAATAGAAAAGAAGGTAAGTCATCACTGATTGGGGATTGCACCCAGGAACATCTGCACGTGACATGATGACCGCTACACCGCTATACTATGGAACCTGTGTGTACACTGCAAGTTACGAGTACAAATGTTTTTATATCTAACAGTGTTTGAATGTGCAAGACATTCATTTTGTGGTGGATTTTCTCAAGGGGAACCAAGCAAAAAACTAATCCAGTTTTATCCGTTTTTGATACAGTACCTTACATAGGATTTACCATCTAAAGAGAAATGTTTTTTTTTTCCTGTAGATGATCATCAGATGCAAACTCAAATGTTCAGGCAGATACGATGACTGCAAGCGGAGCAGGAGAACATGTAAACAATGACTCCTCCTGTGGTGGGATTCTGTTTGCCTTACAGTCTTTCCAAGGGGAAGGGAGGAGATTTGAGCCTCAGTAAATTGTGGCACACCCGGCAAGCTCACACCTGGAAACTACTCATCACTTTCCCTTGTTCCCCCCTGTTGGTCTGCAGACATGGGAAACAAAGCAAACGGCTCTCCCTCTGCTCTGACTTTATCTTCAGGATGGGCATTGCCACAGGCGTTGACGTCCCTATCTCGCTCACTCGCCTCTGGGCAATGCAGGGTGTAAAAAGGCTTCTGATAAGGGAAATCATGGGAGACAGCTTCCAAATCATAATGTAAACAGTGTTTGTAGTTTCTGAGGTCAGACTTGTTGCTTTTGAGACCAGAACACACCCATACACATCATATATTGCATTGCTGCATGATCGCTGGGCACAAGGTGAACTATTGCTGATCCTTCCTCAGCATTATAAAGAAACGCTTGAAGCTGGTCGATAAACTCTTGACTCTTGGGAGAGCTGAAGCAATATTATCAGCATATCATAAAAGCACTCACACTTTCCACTGACAGTTTCCATTTTTACAAGGGAAGCAAAACCAGACAATGGACTTCACAAAATACATTGGTCATGAAATGATAGTGAGGCTTGAAGGTTATTTTATATGAAGAAATATGCATCTTTTCTAACATCTTATATCCATTATTGGTGCCACAATGGGAAAAGTCAAGCAATGCAGGGGCCCAGGACCAATTGGGTTGAGTGGCACCTCATAATATTATAATATTATGATGTAACTATAATGCAAGAACAACCTCAGCAACCTAAAGTTGTTGGGGGATTACAATTTTCCAGGTAGAGTTGATTATTGCTCTTAAGGAAATGTATGTAATTCTTTTGAAACATTTGACCTTGAGGAATAATGTTCACAGAAAACACTAAAGGACCGAGGTGTAATCCCTGTTGTACTCCATTGGTTTAGGTCTGATCTAACCTTCTAACCTTGGGATCTTTTTGGTGTCTGGTGTACAATATAGTATCTACCCACTACTTCAGAGCATCTGCATTAAGTTCTGATAGCGAAAAACAAAAAACAAAAAAAACCCAAAACAAAACAAAAAACCCCAAACATTTTTCTGGTTTCTTTTAATCCTCTCATCGAAAACAGTGGATGCACCCAAACGCTTGAAATCATCCTGTCTGCATGTGCAGCCTGTTAAATTTCATTTTGTCTTGAGCTGAAGTTTTAAACGCTCTGTGGTGGGAGCCTTTGGTCACAAGGTTTTCCTCTGAGGGACTCGGATAGTTGTGTTAGCGCTGAGGTCACACATGGAGCCAGCGGGACGAAGCTCCGGAGGCCAGAAAACAAGAAGAGACAACGCAGCTTTAATTACAAGCACAGCCCTGTGTGTCATATCAGAATGCAGTGTTTTCTATCAACCGCTGAGAGACAGAGAGGGTGTGTGACACACTCCATTTCCCCACCTCCATTCCCCCTCTCTCCTTCTCCTTCCTCTTCTTCCCTGGTCTTTTCCACACAATGACACTTCTCCCTGGGTCATCTCAGGTCGCAATCAGCTGCGAGGGAGTCTGCATCAGCTGCAGCTGCTCAGCTGGACTCTGTCTTGTTTCATTAACGCTAAGCAGAGCAGATCATACCATTCCATCAACACCACCTGCTGGTGGAGAGCGCGACCCATTCACTACACACCTACCGTATCATCTGTCTTCGCACAAGCAACTTGCACTTTCCTGGCTCCAGCACTTCACATGTCACTGCTTTTACAGTCAAGGCTGTGTTGTGTCATTGTGGCTGGTTCCTCCAGCAAGAGACGAAAAGAACCTGGATGAAAGGACAAGTTTGTCCTAGGGCAAATAGAAAGCTGGGATCCTGTAAACGCCTTTCAAGCGGGGTGTTTCGCAGGTTGCCTGGAAACCAAAGAGTTGATCGTATCATGTGGGTTTGGCAATAAAAAAAAACCCTAGTAGACTGTGGTTTGATATTAATGTCATTGTTTGCAAGACAGGAAATGTAATTTGCGCATGAATGAGCAAAGTTGTTTGCCGCCAATGGGACGTGAATGTCAGTAAAACAAACCAAAGGAATCCTTTGGAAAGACGACTAATCTAATATCAGACCAAATCAAAGCTGACTCTTGAAAGAACATATGTACCGCAACCAGACATTTCACCTTGCATGACAGGGATTCCTCCCACAGCAGCAGAAGCAGCAGCGGCGGCGGTGGTGGCGGCTTAGAGGCACCTACTTAAACACTTCCAAGAATGGACAAGTCACCACACGCTCACATACAATTTAGCTCAATTGTGTCATAACACTTCACTAGAAAATGTGCACGGACCATGAGCTGCATGCCACAAATAAAGCACCAAGATTAGCTCCCACTACAATGTTTTTTGATAGTCAGGTGCTGCTTCTTGAAGAACCTGCTGCTACTGTTTGGGTTTTGTGTACACAATAAATCCAGCAGAAGCTCAGTGGCCTCCCTTGCTTTGAAAGGACTTTTTGGGTTGTCTTTGCCATTCATGCTCTCCTTTAACATCTTCTGAAATGTATTCATTCGCATATCGCCTTTGTTTTCCCTCCGTGCTGTGACTGCATCAACACAAGAGGCGTTGACAGTGCTTTTTACTGGGGTTTCAAAAACAGCAGCTACCTCTCCAACCCCTGAGGACGAACCTCTCCTGAATCCTGAGAACGGCTACATATGGTGCACCCGACGCCTGAAACAGCAGAGTGGCGCAGACGCACCGTCAGCCTCCAAGCCTAAGCCACAAATTATGTCTGGTACATGGAAAAGATCATGTGGCCCTGCAGCGGAGTAGGGGCGGTGAGAACGAGGAGTTTGGTGGTAACTGGGTTGGGATTGGACGGATACGATTTACATTCCTCTCCAGGGATGTGATATCAAGACAAGGTCAGACCAAGGCTAATACATAAGAGTCTGAGGAGAGGGAGGAGGAATCTAATCTTTGCTCTTTACTCAAATTGACTTTTTTCTTTCCCGAAAAATGTGGAATGGCATACGAGGTGCATTCTCTCACATTATGCTAATAATCTACATCTTTTGTGACCTCACGTGCCGCAGACACCTTATAGGCAACACTTGTACCATCATTTATACATCGACCATTGGAATGCTCTGAATGCATTGCTCCTTTCAAAGAAATACCTCCAACTTCATCAACATCCCGTGGCACATTCCATCTCATTTGAATAGTCCTAGCACGGACAGACCTCAATGCCCAGCAGAACCTCATTGTAATTGCAAAGAAACGTAACACTGCAGGCTAACCCTCTAATCTGAGCTGAGTATTCCAGTCACACTTGGAGCTGAAACAAAGTTGACTTTTCTACACCGTTACCCAAAGGGGACTTTCTCATGGATACCTGATACAGCTATTTCCAGGAGGATCTATAATATTCACATCTATAATGCATTTTGCGCTCATTTATGTATGCACACTGGCTACCGAGGCAGAGACCAGGATAGAGCTGAAAAAAATTCCTGACAGCCGAAAGAGATTAGTGTCCATTACCAAGCAAAATTTCTGCTACCACCTACAGCACTTATGACAGCCCTCGGTCCACTCTTCATTGGAACTGTGGTTAGAAAAACAAAACAAAACAAAACAAAACACAAAAAAGCCCCGCACAGTTTTGTCCTCATGGCCACATTCCCCCCAACGCCGGAGTGAACTAAGCACTGTTTTCCCGGTTGCTGGGTCTGAGAAGAGGGGGGGAGGCAGCGAGTGTGTTTTAAGAAGGGTGTGGGAATCAATTATCCCACTCAAGAGACATGCAGGACCAGTGGGTATTGCTTGGGATTAGTGTCCATTCTTGTCATGTACTGACAGAACCTCCTGCTGATCTCCTCAAAACCAGGTGTTATTAAGGAGCAGGGGCCTTACTGGGGGCCTGTAGGCTTTGGAATAACTGCCCTTTAAGGAGTGACTGACAAGCTGATAATGTAAAAACAAAAAAGAGCACATTCCTGTGCCTTCACGCGCTCACCTGTGAATTCGCAAATGATACGGAGCATGAGCTGAATGTGAAATCATGCACACATATGAATCAGTGATATAAGCATGGCTCTATCAGCTTGCGGGGAAACTACAAAGCGGCGTGCCTTTTAATTGAGAAATGAAGTGTGACATTTTGGAAAATGCAGTGATTTCTTTTCTGGTGGTGATTTAGATATGAAGCAGGATAATGTGCTTGTGTCTGCCAATGCAAAATAAAGCTACATCCAGCAGTTATTAGCTTAGCTTAGCCCAGTGAGGGGAAACGGGGAGACAGTCTGGCTCTGTTTGAAGATAACACAATCTGCATACAAGCACCTCTAAGTATATCTTGTTTGTGCAATCTTTACAAAAATAAAAATGTAAAAACATAAATTTGCAGTTTCGCTGGGGGTTATGTGGAGAGCTGTTTCTTTGCTCTGAGCACTTGCCAGTTAGAGATTTCAGGAAGTTAGGAAATAGTCTGGCAAGAAGCAAAACAGAACTTTACAGGCTGCACAGTACGACTTTAAGCCTACAGGTGCAAATGTTTGCTCCTTGCGAGTCTGCAGACTGGATAATGGACTGGCTCTTCATTTTGGTAAATGCACTCATTTACTTTCTTCCTGAGAGTTGGTGGACGATACTGATACCCCTCTTTTGTCTGTCTGCTAAAAAGCTTCGGCCAACAACTGGCTCGCTTAGCTTAATTTAGCATAGCGGAAAGGCTGGAGACAGCAGGCAACAGTTAGCCTAACTTTGTACTTTGTAACTTGAAATGTCAACAAAACAAAAGTTTATACCTTTCATATATATAAATATATGTATATGGTTTGAGCCAACAGGCTATCCACTAGCAAACTCCAGAAGTGCTGCTATTAATTATATAACAATCTGACAGCGCCAGGCTACGTATTTCCAGTCTTCTGCAAAACTGAGATGACTAGCTTCTTACAAAAGCGATCGATCTTCTCATCATTTTTTCATGTGCCTCAGAGTGAAAAAACAGATTTCTGAAAATATCCAACTTGTGCTTTGAGATTCGTTTTTCTGTTTTTTCCTCTTGTGGAGCGCATCAACCTGTCGCGTGTAATGTAACCCCATGCAAAAGACGAACAACAGGAATCCGTTGACGTCAGCAGTCACTTTTCAGGTTTGCTCTTTTAATCTCTCATTTGAGGTGCTATTTTGTTTGCACACGGTAAGCAGAAACTTGGCTCCGTGATGTCGCTTGGCCCATCTGTGGCTGTTTGTGATCTGCGCTGAACGGGCGGGATATTGTCGGAGATCGGAGAATGAATAGACTTCATCCTGAATCCTGGCAGGAGTGCTCCCCAGGTGTAGCTGAGAAAACCTGGACCATTCCCAAGTTCAGATACATCTCTCTCTCTCTCTCTCTTTCTCTCTCTTTGTGCCAGGAATGAAGGTGTGCATGGACACAAAAGATGTCAGGTGGTTGCTGGGCCACTGAAGGGTGTTTACATAGGAATTAAGGAGAGTTGTCCCTGTCTAAAGACATTCTCAGCTAGCAAATAGTGTATTCACATTATTTATAAAACAAGAAGTCAGCTTGGAAAACAAATATGCTGATTGTAAGCTAATGTGATGCTTAAAAATGTAATGCTGTAAAGATCTCAGTCATTCCGGTAATTCTTGAAATAAAACAATGAAGTGGAAAAACAGATCATATCAACCATAGTCAGTTAATATTAACCATCTGTATCTTAGAAACTTAACTTTCTAATGTGAGCCTGTCAACAGTGATTGCATGTAAAAGAACGTTTTCTGTGACAATAACTAAGCGTTTCGGTAATCTCCAAATCTTATGCAATCAAATGCGTAGGAAGAGTAAATATTTTTCAAGAGCAGGCCTGCCAACGGGCTGAGATTTCTTGCCAGAATGATTGATAGTTTGCCAATTGATTTACGGTGCTCAATATGATATTTTGCAAAGTGATTAAAGGGTTCGTCCTCGGCTCTTGTGAAATCCCCTACAGTTATATTTGTGGACAAATTTGCTTTCTTCACAAGTGAACTGCGGATGAACTCACCTCCGTGCATGTGGTTTGGGAGAAGTGATGGCTGTGTCTCACACGAGGCAAGACCAGACTGATATTTAACCTCAACTGGCAATCTTTAACCCAAAAAAATACCTTACACTGGGAGCTTTTCCTGCACAATGTGACGTCTTTTTGACCGATGGAATCAACACCGATGTGAAGATGCACAGGGCACTGTGACTGAAGTAGACTATGATGTAAATTTCGTAACAATATTTTGAGATAGTGAGAAGTATTAAAAGTAAAAACACTGTCTGGCTCAGGTAATGTGAAATATACTGTAACTCGATAACATAGTTGGAAAGTTCATATTTCATAAGCCTGCCATATTTCCTTTTACAGTTTCCTGTTTATAAGCAATGCAACTCCAGGCATCAGATAAATGTAGTGCAGTAAGAAAAAAAACTCAATATTTGCCTCGCAAAGTTTGTGAAAGTGAAGAATGAGACATGTGGAAACGAGGATGGATGGAGAACAGTGCTGTTGCTTCACAGTGAGAAGGTCCCAAGTTTGAATCCTGGGTCTTTCTGCGGGGAGTTTGCATGATCCCCTTGTGTTTGCATAGGGTTTTCTTCAGGCACTCCAGTTTTATCCAAAGTCAAAAAACATGCAAGAAGCCCAGTAGGAGACAAACTTGCTCATCTGTGTGAGAGTGAAAGATCTGTGTGTGTGTGTGGCTGCTCTGCATGGACTGGCGACCTGTCCAGAGTGTATTACAGAATGTATTTATTATCCCTGTGTATGATGTGAGACGGAGGCCCCCGTAGACCCCTGCAACCACACTGGGTTCAAAGCGGGTATGATGATGGACAGATGAAGGTTCTCATGACGGTTGCTCATGGTGCGGTTTCTGTAGTGACAGAAACCGCATGAGATGCGTGACGCCACTGTCCACTTTACACCGGTCTGCAAAACTGAATGGTACACAAATGCAACGACATCTCGGAATGGGCTCCATAATCTCCACAACAGTGCACAGTGTGTGGACTGGCATTTACTGCATTATCCTGCTTGTGCTGGATTACTCAAAATTCATGGGTTTGCCATTCTGGAAATAAACTGTCAGTGACTGGAGGTAAACAAGTATTTTATCAGACACGGGGCCAGCTTGGACTGACCTCAGCCTGCACAAACAACGTAAAACGCCCACAGTGGAGAAAACTCTCCACGCCAATCACGAATTAAGACATTTGAAAAGATTCCTCTGCGTGAAACCCGAGAGTGAATCCCCTCAGCTCCCTGTATGCATTGCCATATTACTCCCTCTCTCCCTCGCTCCCTCTCTCTCCCTCTCTTTCTCTCTCTCTCTGTGCGGATGGGAGGAGCACAGCCCCGCTCTGTATAAGAGGTGTCGTGCGTTCAACAAGGGATTTTACACAGCTACTCAGGAGAAACGAAATGATCTGCCCTGGAGCCGCAGCAAAATGCTGGATGGACACCTACTCCTGGGATGGTTATCGTTCACAGTCATAGTCTATCTTCTCCACTTGCCTGGACCCAGCGCCGCATATTTCGGGTAAGAGAGACTTTTTAGAGACTTTTAGAGAGCGTGTGTCCAGTGATGCCGCACTCATTGATTTGATTGGCTCCCGAGAAAAAAATAAAACGGGTCACTTTTTTTTACCTCTTTTTTGCGCGTATCTTTTCCCGACTCTTACTTTGACTCAGAGACTGACAGAAGTTTTATTCTAAGGATCTGACCGCCTGCATGCGCGGTGTCACTTGTTTTTTGTTTTGTTTTTGTTTTTTTGCGCTCACAGCTGGAGGCTGCGGCAGGTTGTCCGTGCATGATCCGCAGACTGCCGCTCCCCTCTCCGCTAGATGACAAGCGGGGGTCGGAGAGTGCCTCAGGTCCCCTCCCATCGACTCTCATTTATTCTAGGTAGACGCACGCAGCCCCTGAGTAATGCTGGCCCAGGTTGGGCTCACCCCCATTCTTTCCCTGACAATTGCGCCAGCGCCCACTGTAAAATAACCCCTGGCACGTTTGAATGGCAGGCAGCGGTCTGGTGATTATTTTGCTGAAACACTTGTAAAATCATATCCTCAGTCGACTCTGAAAACAGCCGCGGAGCGAAAGGTGAGTGTATATGCCTCAGACTCAACAGCTGGTAACAATAAAGCAATCTGACTGACTGAACTGGTGGCCGAAACGTCTGCTCAGCTTGCACAGAAAAATTCCCCCATCCAGCATAAACATCACACAACTCTGGCAGGGTTTTTTTTTCTCCTCTTCTATTTTTTCTTTCTCCGCTGCCTCCATCAACTCTGAAAAACACTTGGAACACGTGTTAGGAAATCAATCTGAAACATTTCGCCTCTCATGAATCATGTCACATACACAATAATGTTTAATTTAGAGGGAGAGAGAGAGAGAGACACACACAGAGAGGGAGAGCATAAGGGTGTATATTTCAAAGTAAGTCATTCCCAGGGAACGCCTTGGATTTTAGGTGTAGCCCACTATGACCTCTACTTCCAGAGTGGCTGCTAATGCTCTGAACTTGGGTTCGTCTGAGCTCACGTTAACTCCTTTTTCTGTATTTGGAACTTTTACCCCGCAGGGAAGCCAAGGTCACTCAAATGAGGTCAGCATGTCAGGTGGGACAGCGGCCGCGGTTCACCTGACAGAAAAAAAGAAATCCCCTGTGGCTACACATTGGTCTTCTCGAAACTGACAGGACAAAATGTACCTTGAAAAACCGGCATCTCTAACCAGAAAGAGGACCCCTCCGCTTCTCCGTCGTATCTACAAATATCTGTGTTGATGGGTGTTGTTAGTGCTCCCCTTGGCTGCAAACCGTGCAGACGCGCACAGAGACAAATGGCCGTATAGACTGTGGAGTGATGACACTTGAAGCCTTTCCAGCAGGCTCAAATTTATGGTAGGTATGGGTGTTGTGCCGGATCCAGGAGTGTTAGGTGATCTGGGAACTGTTGTGAATCTGTGAGAGAGCACAGGAAGAGTACCCCCCCGCCCCGTCCCCTCACCCTCCCCTCCCAAAAAAAAGAAGGTCTCATTAGACCTGCTAAAGAGGGGTTTGGCTTTTTCTGACCGAGTTTGTTAATGCATGAAGGGATAAAAGTGTTTGGAAAAAAGGCAACCGTGCTTATTCAAGTACTCAGATTTCCCACTGCCAGTGTCAACAGGCTGTATGGCATCCATAAGAGTCCCGCTTGTCGGCAAATGACTTATTGCTGATCTCCTTGCTTCTATCATGTCGCTCTCTTGCCCTGTGATGGACCCGTGAGGGGTCCAGGGCATTTCCTCTGCCTTCGCCCCGTGTGTGCTGGAGAGAGGCTACAGCAGACCCCCGTGACACCAGTGAGTGCTGGGTCTCATGAGATCAAGGATGGATGCATTTCAGTTTCCTAGATCTGGCACAGGTGTGCTCCAGCCTACCTCATGCACTAGAGTACGGACGTGACCTGGGACAGATCGCGTCAGTCTTAATGGTCCTACCGCTAATGCATATTTTCCCATTCGGTTAACACTTGTTTTCAATTCCTGCTGTCAGTCTGTTCTCTATCTGTGGCCTGCGCAGCGCAGAGCGACATGTGGTGCTGCAGACTCTGAGATTTATTATTCCGTGGCCCTCTGAGGGGGAGCGGGGGATATGAATGAGTGTCAGTCAATGATTTAGCCCTGCAGCTGAGGAACATGAAACATACCAAAAGAGTCTGCGCAGGTGACACAGATACAAAATGTGACTGCCCCGTGGACGGCTTCCCAGAAACCCGACACCGGTGACACCTCGGGCTCAGTCCCGCTCTGCTTCCAGCGCGGGACAGGCCGGCCGGCGCAGACCTTTCCAAATAAATAGTCCACGAGCACGACGCATCCCGGGGCCTCTCGAGTACTGATTTACTCAAAATAGAGGGTCAATGTTGCATACCCAATTTCCAGAGTGCGGTGGAGCGTAAGTGTAACATAAACACAATCTCTCCTGTCTGTAGTCTGCACGGCCGAGGGCGGGGTGGGATTCCTGGCGTAGTCCAGCGCCCGCTTAAATTGTCATCCTTCGCCACAAGAATGCGAGCGCTCATTTTCTGTGGCTCCGCCTGTTGTGGCAGGTGCTGGTTCTGCTAAACCCGTTATCGCCGGAGCTCGGGCCGGTGGAGGGAGGAGGGCGCGCGGGGGTGTTCGCCGTGCTCTCCTTACCTGGCTTAATAGGTTACAGCACCTGGATGAGGCATTGTGCGAGGAGTCAGAGGACGCAGTCACTTGCTTGCCCAGTTGACCCCATCCGTCCAGGCTCGGAGAGCTCCCTCTCTCTCTCTCTTTCCCTCTTTCTCTCTCTCCCCCTCTTTCCCTCTCTCAGACGACTCTGTTGGTTTAAATTTGAGTTTTGGTGAGAGGCATGTCATTCTGTGGTCTTGTAAAGCGCGCTGAATGCGAGTTCCTAACACTGAGTCAAGAGTTTGTTTTTATTTAGTTCGTGTGCGACATATACAGGAAGGCTGCCCACAGTCATGCAAATGGGATTTACCAATCGCGGAGGCACCGCAGCATCCGGAAGGAGCAAATATACCGGCCGCTATCGCTCACCATTCAATTACTGCGATATCCTCTTAAAATGCTCTCGTCGCTTTGCTGCCGGAGCTGAGCTGATGCCCTCTCAGATGGTATCATTGTTTTCAGTGCTCCATTAAGTCGGGCGGCGTGCCAAAAACAACAGGATAACAAATGGGATGTGTGTAAATTTACTGGGGAGGAGTATTTTTTTTTTCTCTTTTTTTCAGTTTGGAGCTGTAAAAGCTTTTTATCACTCTGCTGAATTAGTTCCCGGTGTGTATCAAACGGCAGCGTGTTATAAAGTTTAAGGGAGCCTCGTTCCTCCAGCTCGGCGCAGGAACGTTACAAGTTGCTTTTTAAGCCGGCTCCATGTAAACATTTCCCTCCGCTCCCTGGTCTCTCTGCCCTCCCGGCTGCTAGTTTATGCCCTGCCTCATGTGCGTGCCGGCGTCCCTGCAGCGGTTTGCGGGGAGCTGCTGGGTGATTACCACTCATTAGGAGCAGCAGAGCCGGTGTGGGCTCGGGCTGGTGTTGCCTGGCAGACAGTGGTAGCGGGCGTCTCATTACCAGGCCTTAAGGACTGATTAGCCCTGACGTGCAGCAGGGCGGGGAGCGCCGTTGATAGAGGGATTTCCCAACTTCATAGGATATCCTGTGGCTATAGCCACACCTCAAAGGGTATCACTTTACTGTGAGACACGAAGATAGGAGTCTCTCAGCACCAGCTCTGTGACCGTGTGGTGTGGTGAGATCACGCGAACCTGGAGGCTTAGATAACAGGCCGCGCGGCCTCTGAAAAGGGAGAGCTTTGTTTTCTTTTTATTTCTGTCTGATACGTCCGGATTTGCGCTAAGCCCCGCTCCGCTTTGAGCTGCTCTGCCCTGTGACATCCCAGTGGCGGGGAGCTGCTACGCCCGTGGGTGCCACAGGGTGGTGCAGCGCCTTCTCGGAGCGAGGTACGGCCCTCCATCAGCACTTTGTAACCTTTTTGTGTAACAGTAGGAGAGTGGGAAATGAAATGTGAAAACACGAAATGCAAAAGGGTGCCAAGTCGGTGTAAAAATAATTCATGAAAGGAAAATAGCTCCACGTATGCTTAGCTGCGGTCGGCCTGCATGACATGTTCGAAATGTCTTTCAACTTTCAGCCTACCGAGCAGATGCTCACCGTGCTGCGCAGAGGATCACGTCTTCTCTGAACTTGAGAAGTGCACACCGGTGCCGTTTGCCTCGCAGGTCGAATCATCAAAATCTGCAGCGTGGCACACACCTCTGTCGTGAAGGCTTGAGCGGTGTCTGTCGCGGTCTGTCCCACTGCGTAATAACACGGTGTTCCTGAATATTTCTGAAGATTACACGGCTCGGTGAGCCTTTTAAAACGCGTTTGGCCTGCTCACTTCCTAGGGACTCACAAGCTCTGGTGTCATCCGCGCGCCGAGGAGACCGCAGTCAAGTCGCGTTTGCCTTTTAAAGGACTGTCCCAGCAGCCGCTGTGCGCGCCATGGGCGGATGATCAGGAGATATGGGGAGGAAACTCTGGTCGGAGGAAAGTCGCGTCGGTGAAACTGCGCACACATGATGATCTTTGCAGATGGAGCTGGAGACATGGGCAATTTGCAAAACAGGAAAACTAATATAAACCCGGGATACTTTTAGTGGTCGAGCATTGATGAGATGATGCTAGTTAGCGCGACCGCTATGTCCTGTGTTTTCCATCCGTGACCACAGGCGTTCCTCCCCGCCTGGTTTGTGAGGACGGAGAGAGAGACGCAGCGCTTCACAAGGGCCAAGATTAGCACGTCGACAAAAGCTCACCCGGGCCCTCAGATCAAACCTCAGTCCAGACTCGTCCCTCCAGCTGCAAACGTTGGACGATTTTTAATCTTGCGCACCTGTTTGAAAAGATCTTTTATCATCTTACACAAACACAAGACTGGAGACTGACCTCGCATGCTACTCCAGAGAATGAGGATTCCCCAGTAGGCACATTTATCCGTAAAACCTGAGCATTAGTTAAAGTGTGGACACAATCAGACGTGAATGGGCCCAGACATGGCTGAGGTTCTCTACCGCGATTAAACCCTGCGGGAATTTTTGTTTCATGTTGGAAATGGCCTATTTGCATGACATTCAACTGGTTACTGCTGGTTTAATCAGGACTCAGCTGTCAAGAGTCAGACTCTCTCCCTCCAGGCGATAAGTGAGCTGTGGGTATATGCAAACAAACCCATGCTACCAGAGGAATATTTGTAAGATGAGGCGAATAAACAGGTCTGAACGGCGGTCCCAATAAGTGCCCGAGCTTTGAAATGTCAAAAACATGAAACATTAAAAAAGGACGACTTTGCATTGCAGCTTTTGCCTTGGCCTTTATTATCCTGTCTGCCTTCTCTGAAAAAGGTCTAATCTCTCAGGCGTGAGAGTAAATAATCGTTAATGAACTCAGCACTTGTAGTCACTGAGGCATGAGTTATTCAAAACAGCTACTGTTTTGTTTTGGATTTTGTGGTTTGACTTTGCATGCTCGGTTTATACGGCGAAGCTGCCTTTGCCCGCCGCGACGGCACTGAACAGACCTGACGTTTCCAGTCCCTGAGCAGTGTTAGGGGTCTGCTTTGCAGGGGCTGCACCGGGTTTACGGTCACCAAACAACCGCAGTCTGGGTCTTGTGTCAGCATGTGCGAACCGGTGAGATCCGAGTGCGGTATGTGTGCCTGAACGTGTTTGGCGCGCCGGTGCGCTGGTACAGGGCCGCTCTGTGCCATGGTGTAGGCTAGAACAGGGGAGTCATGTGGACACCGCTGCGCGCCCAATCTGTGCCAGTCACACAGTGACTATAACTGAGCTGCTGACCCTAGAAGCCTCGAGTTCTCACATAGCAGTTAAACCTCTTACCATGCCCCACGCTCCCGTTCCCAAACCCGGGTCCATGCAGTTCCACAACCCCGCTACCAGCACTCACATCCACGGCTGTGGATTAAAAAAAAAAATAAAACATGAAGTGGGCTGAGCAATAAGCCACCCCCTTTTTTTTCTTTTTTTTTTTGAATTTGTGATATTTTTCTAGTCCATGGCCTCAAGTGAGAAGCATTGTCCAATGCAATGTGTCATTCGCATTGAAAATGTCAAGAGAGCGCACGTACGGGAACTTGAGCGGATCGGCGAAATTGGTGGGAGTAGTCAGACGTGGCCTGTGTGGGTTGTAAATGACCAGAAGGGACAGCGGATGATATAACATTGGGTCATATCCTGTTAAGTCATGCAGTGATAGCGGACTTTACCCTTTACCCCCCACTCCCCGACACACTCACACACACACACACTGTGAAAAGTGCTGCCTCGAGACGTTGCATTATGTCCCTGCTATGCATAAAGGCTCATTACTCAACTAATAATGACTTACTAAGTCCCAGACCAGGGCTACTTTGCTTTCAAAGTCGTTTTGTCATGTTACTGTACTGTGTCAGTCACAGCTTGTTAGGAGTAGTCACAACACCCAGCGCTTTCAACCAGTGACTAATCTTATCTTAGCCTCATACATAATCGTTCACTCTTTCCCCTATTTCTGGTTTTAATGACTCGGGGAATGAACGGTAATGCTATGGCCGCTGAGGGGGAAAACGTCTGAGCCCGGGGCAGGATTTTGTCTCGTATGAACTGCACGGAAGTGGACAAAACGCACTGGAGAGTCCCTGTGGCAGAGAGACATTCGACACTGATTCATGGTTTCTTCAATTATTCACGTTAAAGCCCCGGAGCACATTGTCAGTCGTAGCTAGAGTGGGCCAGAGGGGAAGAAACACCACACACCTTGGCATTCCTACAGCCTCTGCCATGGTCCGGGCTGTGATACACCAGGCGGGACCTGGGCAGGGTGGTCTGAAGTTCATCCAGCATTTCTGTGAAAAGCACACACTTTTCTCCCACCCCCCTTCCTATCAGCTCTGGTGAGCTTAATTCCCTGTAAAATTGAAACAGTAAATGTTTTTAAAACTCGGTACAGATTAATCTCAGGTGAGCAGGGCAGTTTGTCTTCATGACAAGTGGACTGTCCCGGGACAAATGTTCTCGTACTTCATTGTCTCGTCTACTCTGGGTTCGCAGACAGCAGCGGTTTTGTCTGGAGGGGGCTTTGTTTTGAGCCAACAGCTGGGTGGAATGATTGGCATCCGTTTGGGGGTAATTGACCAGTGGGAATAGTGGAGGTTTAGAGGAGAGGAGAAAAAGGAGGAGAAGGAGGAGGGGTTGTGTGTAGGAGTGGGGTTTGGTGGGGGGGGGTTGGTGGTTTCGTCGTGATCTAGGAGACACAAGACCACACAACCTGCAAGTTCAGGCTGATGGAGAAACTGTGGCTTTTGTGCTTTTTCTGCCTGGGTGCGTTCAGCCACGGCTGACGGTTGTAGGTGTTGACTTAAGGCAGTGAGGGTCCGTATGCACACGCGCTCTCACACACACACGCACACACACACATGAACATGTAGGCTAAGTAGAGACACAAGCTTTGCCAGCAGCTGTTTGTCTGTTTGAAGAGTAAATGATCGCTGCCGGTCATTTTACATTCACCATGTTTGGGTTGGATTTCAGTGTGTTTACAAAATGTACGTATCACCTGCAGAGGTTGCAAAAACCAATAATATATCAGCGATGGAGGCAAAATTCTGACCACGACATGGGCCTAGGTGGACATTTTACAGCTGGTAAATAGACTCAGTGCCCACTGTTGGATAAGTGATGTAGCTCAGACATTCTGTTTCTAGATGAACTCCAACATATCTCAATTTCCCTTTTTTTTTTTCTTCTTCTCTTTCTTCATCTGTGATGAGCTAATGTTTGCTCGCGTGTCATCCACTTGGATGCTCTGGCCGGGACTAATGGTTATCTCTCTTACAGATTAATCTGTTGATTATCTTTTAGGTTAGCCGATGTTTACAAATCGCCGCTCACGCTCTCCCAGCAGCCGGCCGGACATCTCAGAATAGCTAAGAGAGTTTTAAAAAGCGGCAACCGGAGATGAATTGATTGTCTCTATCTGATATTTAAAAGTTTGGTCATTTGGTCTGCAGCCCTCTCAGATTAATCTATACCACATGGCTTGAGCTGTCTTTGTTTATAACACGTGTGAGTGTACGAATACCACCAGCGGTCACAAAAGCTATATGTGCCTGGACCCTCGACAGGCTGCAGTCCTTTCAATTAGCCCAAGAAAGTTAAAGTAACAAAGATAATACGTTTTCCACTATCTAAGAATTTAGGTATTGTTACACTCCCTTAACTATTTACATACCAAACCCATGAAGAATGAGCAGAATTACCAGCCGAGGGTCACATCCAGGCCTGTAACGCAAAGAGGGAGAGGGAGTGATGATGGCGAAGTTTAGTGCTAGTCAATGATTTCCTCGAGGGATCGACTTAGAGGCCCGCCGGCATGAAATAACCCGTTTTCACTGAACCTGCTGCATTGGAAAATGTATATAAAGTAAATGTCACGGGCAATGGGAGGTGCTGACAGTTTGAGAGAAAGGACTAAACAAACGAAAGCGTTACCAAGTGAAAGACAGTGGAGGAGGTGCGGCGCGCGAGTGGGTCAGCGGCGTCTCAGGCGAGTGTGCGTGTGTGCGCGCGTGGAGGCAAGTGTGTGTGAATGGAAAAAGCAAAGCTGAGCAAACATCAGCAAGAATCCCACCTCACGTAGGATAATAATGAGTTTTATATGTTGGGCTTATATTCCACGTGTAATTGGTGTTGCTGTGCCAACACCTCAAACAACACCTCAAACAAAAACACCGCGTGATGTGAAAACACATCGCTACACGTACTTAGCCCCAAATCGGCGTACTGAGATGCCATCCTGTCTATTTTACGCTAACGGTGACATCAGTGTTAAGAATGTTAATGGGCAACGATATGTTTCGGTCATATAGCAGAGGCTTTTGTCCAAAGCCACTTTCCTTAGAGGAACTGTATGCAACACTTACCAAGGATGCTTCCAGCAGGTGGCCGGGATCGAGCCCGAGCCAGTCCCATCCCAAGTTGTCAGCAATAAAGTGCTTTTTTTTTTAAAAAGGAAAAAAGTAATGTGGATACAGTACACATGATCTCCGGATCCAGCACCGGTGGTGTATGTAATCATGGTAAATAAGCAGGGTGTTTTCAGACATTTTGATCTGAAAAAAGAGACCTGTAACCAAAAGTGCGACTGACAGAGATTCTCCCCTAAAGATGTCCGTCGTGGGATTTCTGTTCTGACCGCAGGATTTCAAGCTCAGATTTGTAATGATTTTTGTGATTCAGCCACTGCACTGGTGTCCCATTCCTCTTCCCTCTAAGTGAGTTGAATGAGTTCATGTCTTTATCTTTTTTTTAAATATTTTTTGCAGATCACCATATTGGAATGTGTGACCCCCTTTTGTGTGACAGCAGGGGTCACGGTCTTGCATCCAGTGAAAATATTGTCTTTAATTTTGAGAAAACTTCAATTAAAAGAAAAAAAAAAGGATCGACTGACGTTGACGCTCGGTTGCCATCGCACGATTAGCAAAAATACAAAAAAAAAACATATTTAAAAAATGGTGAATCCATCAAGAGATAGTTTTTATTTATTATTTCACAAAGACAGAAACGGGATCTGTGTACATCTGCGATAGTCCTTGACTGTTTGCCGGTCTGTCACAGAGTGGAAATATGCGCGAGGGCGAGCCAGTAGTTTCTCCTCTGGAGACGTCAAGTGTTCCTGCGCTCTCAAATCTCTCCCCTCCACACGTTGCCCCCTCCAGGGGCCGTCTTTGTGACCCGCCAGAAATATGCCTCCGAGTTTCAAAAAAAAAAAAACAAAAAGAGAGAGGAGGGAGAAAAAAAAACTCCTCGCCGGCAGCGATGCTGAGATCGGTGTCGCGCCGTCCTTGGCCTCCCTCCAGCCCCGGTCCGACTCGTCTCGTCTTTTCCGTCCCAGGCAGGCGGACGTCGCGCAGACGGCTGAGGCCCGTCGCTCCGGCGCGCTCTGGTTTTGGGGCCGTTGGGAGATCCGACGCCGACGCGTGTTGCTGCGCGCGTCTCACGGAGGAACGCGCGCGTCACGTTGGGGGGGGGTGTTGGGTAATTCCAGGTTCCATTCGCTCAGTGAACCTCTCTTAATTGTAGACATATGTTGTGGCGAACTGCTTCCTGGTGCAGCGCGGATTCTTAATATATGTCGAATTCACTCAATCGTAACGCCGAACCGGTGCCCCACGTGGGCTCAGGTACTTCCACGTGGCGCCATCGTTCAATCACTGACTGCTTGCCTGCCATAGAAATGTTGTGGAACGGTTGTCAGTCACGTGAAACACAGCGGGTCTGCTGCAGTTGCTTGTTTTGGCACCGTGGACATGTTTCCTTGGCATTGTTAGCGCCGTATATTTGAACTAAGCACGAAACAAATATGAGGAAAATGTTTGTTTCTTTCACTTGGAGGCTGAGGCATTGTGTACGTCTCGCCCCGTAACGCCTCAAACTGTGCCTTACCTCCCGTTTTTTTTTCTTCTGCTGTTAAAGTGTGTTGGGAGAGCGATCTCTGTCGAGACACAGCTTGCCAGATTTCCATTTGAAAATTCGTAGCTGTCAGACACGTTAAGGGGAGGCAAACGCGCTTTGTAAAAAGGAAACCATTTGACCCAATCTGAAAGCAAATCCTAGTGCCCTGCCTCGATTTTCAAGCGGGCCCTGAGCGCGTTGTTCAGACAACATCGCATGGCATATGAGAACTATTAAGTCTGCCGGTGTGAATGTGAGGGCTCGAGGGGAAACATTTCAGTCAGTTATTGGACTTAATAAAACAAATCACTTGTTAGGGAGCCGCTGTGACCCCTGGCGAGAGGCTGGAGTGAATATGAGCAGTGACAGAGTCGTCTATGAAAAACAGCTACGAAGTCAAAAATGTAAGTAATGGAGATCAGCGATCAACACCTCTGGTGCATTAGCCCAAACGGTGTGGACATCCAGCAGGTACTCTGCACCTTTGCGAAAATATTGTGGAATAAATTATGTTACACCGCTTGGCTAAATCCAGCGACGTGGCAGGGGTCCCACGCGCGGCGGTTACCCCGTTACAAGCTTGTAGCTGGACTTCTCTTAATTTCGTTGGCTGTAAGTGCTATTCGCAAACAAGAAGGGACAAGTTGATGACTTAATGAGGCTATGATGGAGCAAAGGCAGGGAATGGAACATGGACAGGCCGCCAGTCCATCGTAGGACCCTCGGTTTTGAGTTTTATCTGACACAGAATTGAATCTGGCAAAATTCGAAGACACTATGTCATATTATTTGTCAATGGAACAAAAAGAGTAATATTAATTGATGACTTCTTGAAAGCTATGACAGCACCGCAATTACTCTCCTTAACTGGGCGCTAATCCTGTTTTTGCTAATGCTTTGTAACGAGGCAGAATACACTGCGGAGGGGCAAAGACAGGAAGTATGTCGCATTTTATCACTGCAGCCTTCGGTGAGGTGTCGAGCCATGCAGAAATGCATCCTCCAAACGTCAAGTCCGTGTGTGAAAGCACGCTGGCTTCGAGACTTGTGCTTTTGTGAGTTCTGTAAATCCATTTATTCTTCAGTTTCACTTTAAGGGTGTAAAGGAGGCCAGAAATTCCACATAATGAACAACTGCAGTGCCAATCCTGTCAGTTGGTGTGACCAAAATGGTCACAGGCTGACAGTCATGTCCCCTGTGTGTGTTTATGAAAGTAATGCTCTGCTTTCCCCATCACAACCTCAGAACGCTGGTCGTTGGTTTTGCCAGCTATGTGGCAGTCCCCGCTTTGTGTGTTTTATATACGCTTCCCTTAAATAAACTGACGAAAGGAGAGCAAGTCCACCACATGTTCGCCATACCGTGTTTAGAACTGATACTTCGGCTTGTTATATTTCAGATGGCTTGCAGCTTTAAGACCCTGAAAGCTGGACTTTTGTTATGGAGATTCTATAAGGAGAGTGTAAATCCCGCTGTGTGATCATGTTTAAATCTATACAGCCCTGGCTGTGCGTGACTTTACCCCCTTAGGATACGATATAAATATTAAACCGGGTATCGGCTGGCTACTGTTTCACATGCATGCGGTACGACTGTCACGTTCGCCGCATGCCATCGTTTGCAATATGTCCCCATACTGTACCATCTGTGGGCTTTATATTACTCATAATGATTAATTTGAGCATTGAGCTGCCGGCGCTGCAGGCCGCTTGGTGTGGGAGGTCTGCAGCAGGGACTGCTCGGGAGCTGCTCGTGAAAAGAAACAAACTCTTCAACCTCAGCGGAGAATTTGCTCCATACGCAGCCGTGCCTTCGCTGGAGGTTGATCTCGATCTCCAGCAAATGTTGAATTCCCCTGAACATTAACCACTGAACAGCTGAATTCATCTGAACATTAACCACACTTCTGAGCGTTATATACCCCAGCTGTGCACCCTGCGCCGTTCACATAGTGTATCATTGCAACTCTTACTGTTTATTTAGGGAGGCCAGCATCCCGCGCTGTATTGTGTCCACTCCCTCGCCTGTTTCCACTGAGCCGAGCACGTCTGTGATCTCTCCCCGCAGGTTGACGGGTGTTGAACCGTTGTCTCTCCTGCCACTGAACTCTCTACCGGTGGAGAACGTGGGCAGGGCCCACTACAAGCTGTGCGACCGGCTCAAACTGGAAAAGAAGCAGCGCAGGATGTGCAGACGGGACCCGGGCGTGGCAGAGACCCTGAGAGAGGCCATCACCATGAGCGCCCTAGAATGCCAGTATCAATTCCGCTTTGAGAGGTGGAACTGCACCTTAGAGGGGCGTCACCGAGCCAACATCCTGAAGCGAGGTATGCGGTGTCCCCAACGTGAATGTAGTCTCCGTATCCATACCCTTATATCTCTCATTTATCACTTTGATGCTTTTTTTTTCCAGGATTCAAGGAGACCGCCTTCTTGTACGCCATCTCCTCGGCCGGCCTGACCCACGCCATGGCCAAAGCCTGCAGCGCCGGACGCATGGAGCGCTGCACGTGCGACGAGGCCCCCGACCTGGAGAACCGCAAGGCGTGGCAGTGGGGGGGCTGCGGAGACAACCTCAAGTATGCCAACAAGTTTGTCAAGGAGTTCCTGGGCAAATGCTCCAACAAGGACCTGCGAGCACACATGGACATGCACAACACAAACGTGGGCATGAAGGCAAGTCTGCACAATGGTCCCCTAATCATAAACGTCACCAAGCATTGTCGGTCACTCACCCTCGACTCTATGGGGCATTGTTGGAGCCACCGGGACAAAGTTATGTTTTTCGCTGGCCCAGAGCTGTTCAAATGAACAGCACCCACATAGCCACATTCGTCAGATAAGCAGATCAAAATGAATCCTCGAGGCGCTCTTTGTCGGCTGGGTGTATAAATACGCACTTGTTTTCTTGCACCGTTGCCATATCAGGTTTACAGCTATCAAACAGGTTTGAGGTGCAGGGGGTAGGGTTTAGCTGGTGGGGTTAGCCTGTCTTCCAAACTCGGCCATGGTGTTTTCCAAAAACCGTGATTGTGTTGCATCATGGAAGGCCTTTTTGGAGCTTGTGCAGACAATTTTGTTTAAATTTGTTCCCGTGAGGCCCCAAAAAAAAGTCTCACAGAAGCATAGTGCCGAATTGCTGGAAAGCCTCTTCGGGTCTCTTATTTTTATTACTTCACTGTGACTTTGACAGCAAAGGAATTAAATTTGCCAGTGAATCGTCTGACATTAAACTCTGACTAAATTTAGGTTGCAGTGGGAGATTTTTCCATTGCACGTTAATGAAATTTAGGGAGTTGCTTTCAAAGGGGAGACAAAAACCTAACTACACAATAATTCCTGTCATATTAATTTCCCCTTTTTATTACGGCTGTAATTTTTCACTGAGGGCGGAAAAATCAAACTGTCGCGTCGTGCGCTCTGAAGTTATAACGCACTCACAAGGCCAACGAGGCAAGCCCGCCGAGGGAGCAGTTTAAATGGGGTGAGAGTTCATTTGGAGTCGCAGACTGTGCTCAAACAGAAATGTCGGCTAATTGCGAACATGAATGGTGGGAAAACTGTGATAATGGAACGCGGTCTGAGCTCTGAGCGGTCCTGTAGACAAACAGCCATGTCAAGTGCCAGCTCACGGTGCACCTTGTCCCGGATACGCTCTCTCTTTGATTTCCCGATGCAGAAGTTTAAACATTACAGCCCTGGTCAATGAACGCTGTCCAAGACAAAAACGCGCTGTCCAAATATATGGTTAAAAAGACCAAAGAGGAATGTGATGCGACCGCAAGAGAATGACATTGATCAAGTTATACACGGGGCATCTTGGGAGAGTGAAGTTACAGAAAAAATACCGCCCCGAGTTTCGAGCGTCTCCCAGAAACCTGGAAGGAGAAGAAACCTGAGCTGATTAAAGTAATTGCCACTGTAAATTTGGTGAAATCTGAAAGTGCTCATTAGTCAATATTTGGTTTTCACTTCCAGATTAGATAGGCAACCGCTCTCCTTTGTGCGCTGGCACAATTTAGCGATTGTTTGTGGTGAGCAAATATGGGTTTTTCATCTTGGAAGTGTTTTTAATAGTAAAATAAAAAAAGAGGAGAATGGACTATCAAGCCAAGGCAAACCGAGGGTCTGGAATCTGTTGCTTTTACTCAGCCTTTCTCATACTGTAGCCATTTTCATTTCAGTTTCAAAATGAATTATAGCGGAGGCACGCTTCCCAAATGTTAGCAGACACAAAACTCTCCCTATAGGCCAATGCAGGCTCTTCCTTTTCAGCCCGGCGTTCCAAAGTCCAATCTCGGGGGAAGATTTTATTTTTGATAAAAGATTTACAACATTGTTTTTGCTCTTTTTTCGCAATGTGCACATGTAGTGAGGTATACCGCATTCATTCAGGATGAATTCCCACACGGAGGACGGAGCTGGAATGTGCTAGCCTCTGCTTCCCCCCCAGACATTTAAAAGCTGACCTATCAAATTTTCTTGACCTGCTGGTGTGATGAATATGCACTTCCTGTTCCCCCGATCTCTTTCACAGTCTGAGAAAGGAACCGTAGATGCCGTCCAAACGCTGTCTAAGACAATGTGTTATTGTCATCGATTTGCTCACACACACTGCTTTTGACATCGCGGTGGATGCTGAAGTGAACTTTGGCCGACCGCAAAGAGGCCGAGCGGCGTTAAAATAACCTGTTGTGGTTATTTTTCCTGATGAGCTCTGTGTTTTACATGCAATTATGCCTGATTTTATAGAAGCGGGGACTTACTCCTGCAGCCTCTCTTTCCATCCGTTCGCATGACATATTCCCCGTGTTATGACATAACAGTGCCCGGCGTCTCTGCATACAAGTCCCCTCTTTCCCAGGGCTGTTGAATGGGCTGTCTATTTAAGAACACTTTTCTCCACAAAAAAAACCTGCCCTCACTTATCATAATAACAGTTATTGAGTTTAATCAAAATATCATCTGTGGTCATAACTAATCCCCCCCTCCCACCCTCACCACACGTCTAATGTTCTGTTGTCCTTTTATACGACGGCTCAGACAAAGTGTTATTGTTCACTTTCAGGACCATGTTTATGATAATTAACATGCTCGAAGAGGAGAGGAGCCCCTGTGATTTCCCCTTTTATTATGACATCAAAAACAGCAGCGCATGTGATCATTTAGCTCTGCGTCTTCACATTCCTCCCCAAAACGGCGGCACTCCGCCCTAATCGTCTAGCCGCGAGCGTGCTTTGTGTAATTTGTGTCTTTGAGGCAGCCTGCTTACCAAATAGCGGCCCATTACGCCGCGCGGCCTCTTCATTACCGTCTCGCAGCGCTTCGCCGTCGCTAACCGTTCCCCTGTCCACCGAACCAGGTCATCAAGGCGGGCGTGGAGACCACCTGCAAGTGCCACGGCGTCTCGGGCTCCTGCACCGTCCAGACCTGCTGGAGGCAGCTCCTGCCCTTCCACGAGATCGGCAAGCAGCTGAAGCAGCGCTACGAGACCTCCGTCAAGGTGGCCAGCTCCACCAACGAGGCCACGGGCGAGGGCGAGATCTCCGCGGGCAGGGGCCAGCAGCAGCAGCAGCAGCCGCCCCAGCCGCCGCCCCTGGGCGATCAGATCCCCCGCACTATGGACCTGCTCCACATAGAGGACTCGCCCAGCTTCTGCAGGTCCAGCAAGTACTCGGCGGGCACGTCGGCCCGCAAGTGCTACAAGGACAAGAACTGCGACGCCATCTGCTGCGGGCGGGGCCACAACACCCAGAGCAGGGAGGTGACCCGGCCGTGCCAGTGCCAGGTGCGCTGGTGCTGCTACGTGGAGTGCAAGCAGTGCACGCAGCGAGAGGAGGTCTACACCTGCAAGGGCTAGGCCCCGGCGTCCGAGAGGAGGAAGAGGGGTCCGTCTCTGGTTCTCAAACAAGGTTTCGCTCCCACTGTCGGATCGGTGTTCTGCAAACAAGAGAGGAATGAGCCGATGGAAAAGCAATGAGCACTTTGAGGGATTTCTGGGGGTGGGGGTGGGGGTGGGGGTTGGGTTTCAGAGCTCCTGCGGCCCCCCGTGTCTGGGGTTTGCAGATGAGGAACGAAAAAAAAAAAAAAAAAAAAACAAACCTTCTCAGACAACTGGGTCAACATCTCAAGCTTTTTTAAAAAAAGAAACAAAACAAAACAAAATCACAGATTTTTCCCTTGAGAAGAGAAGCTTGTATTTTCCTAAAAAAAAAAAAAAAAATCCAATCACATCTTTTCACGAGAAAACAGAGATTACAGCCCAGTCAATGAGGATCAAACATGGGGACAGTATCACCAGCAGACTGGTTTCTGGGGCTTTGCCCGAAGAAGAATGGTGTGTGTGTGTGTGTGTGACTGCGGGTGTGTCGATGTTTTACATGTCAGTGTTTGAGTGAGGACGTGACCAGGGGGATTTCGGAGGAGGGGGGGGGTGGGGGGGGGGGGGGGGGGGGGGGAATGGGGCTTGGGGGGGCGTTTGAATGACGACTTTTATGGCGATGAAATCCATATTCAGAGACTGCTAAAAAGAAACAAAAAAAAAGACAGGGTGTAAGATTTACTTTACACGCACATATTTACACTCACACACATTGTGTGTTTGCATATGTATGTACATAAATTCATTTATATTGTAATGATATTATACAAGCCACTTATCTAACTATGTTAAAACAAACCACTAACCACACAAATGTTTCGCTGTTTGTGTGCTCTCGCTCGTTCTCCTCCTTGATTCATGTCGACAAGGCCCTTTGGATAGAAGCACACTTGTGTCCGACGTCTTGCTCTGGATAATTTATAGATCCTTTGGGACTTCTCCTTGACAGGGAGAACAAAAAATGTCTAATTTTTTTTTTTTTTGGTGATAATATAATATGAAGCTGTTAGCAAATGCATTGACAGACTAATAACTAAACCAGTCAGTTTAGGCTATTCTCGGCCTTGAGCGAAGCAGTGTTCAGGGAATAACTTAAACCACTATGACTATTTGGACATGAGGAGGATACAAACTACACGCCAGTTGGAGATGACAGCGGCCTTGTTGCTACGGCCGATATCACGGCGACAGGCGATCACGTGACCGGCGAGCGGCCCGCGTGTGACTCGGATCAGACACGGTGGAGCTCTGCGGAGCTCGGGTCCACTTGTTGGGATCGCCTTTTCCGTTTTTGTTTAACTTCGCGATACTTTGAAGTCGCAAAGGAAACTGTGGAGAGCTGGAGGAATGTAGCCCCCCTGCCATCTCACATCCCTCCTTCCTCCTCAGCTGCCACGTTTTGATTGAGCCATAGTCAACACACGTCGACGTGCCGCGTGTGCAGCGGGAGCCGCGTCAGGCAGTCCAAACAGCACGGGGCGGCTCGAGACACTGATCCGACCTGACGTGTCTCGCAGACCCGTTCCGAGTGGGGATGAGAGCAGAGGTCTCGCCGCTAATATAAATGCATTTTCCTAAGACTAATATTTGCGTAATGTTTGGCAAATTGATGACGGGGTACAAACGTCGCCCTCGCAGGTCGTCCGTCTTCTTTTCGGGAGTCGGCGAAGCGGCGTTTTTCGTTTTGAGGCAAGGAAGGAAATATGTTCCTTGAGAGGTCCTTAAGAAGCGTCGATGCGACAGTGAAGACAGACGTCCCATTTTCCTGACAGATTCCTCTGCACACACAAGCAATGCAGACCACGTGTTTCAATGTATTCTTCACATTCTCAGAACATTACGTTATATACTCCAAGATATGCCTTGTTTTTAGATGGGTGTGTATTAACTACTGAGTGGGGGACCCAGCTTTGTATTATAGCACCATTCACGCACTGAAGCCCAAATGCCCTTACAAAGTATTTCTAAGATCTGTATTTATGGAATACAGTGCAGTGCAGAATCTTTTCTCTCTCTCTCTCTCTCTCTCTCTCCCTCTCTCTCTCTCTCTTTCCCTCTGTTAAATTGTAAATGGATCAAGGTTTCTTCTCCTGTGGTACAAGTGACAAAAGTGAGGCACATTGTTATTCACTCACAAGCAACTGAAACGAGAAATCTGGAGCGGGAGGGGAGGGGGGGGCGCGGGGGTGGGATGCAGCAGACAGCTGCTGCAACGAGGCGCTCGCAGATCGCAATCAGCGGCGCGGCACCGCGCCAGGCGTCTTTTCAGAAGTGGCTTTTTTTTTTTGTACCTTCGAGCCGCGGTCCGGTCCTCAAAGATGACCGTCGCGATGCGTCTGAAATTGAACCGGCATCCTCAGAAGCAAAATATCGGGCTCGAAGGAGGCGAGCCCCCGCGCGGGTTACTTGTCCTGAGGAGATGAATTCCAAGTATTTTGATATGAGAGGCCATGCCAAATAAAGACTGGTCAAAACATATACATAGAACTTTGCACGCTACATGGAAACCATAATAGCTATGCTGAGACTTGAAGCATAAATGCCTGCTTTCCCACAGCTTTTGGCGAGCGAGTGCGCGCGCGCGCGTGTCTCCGCGTGCGCGCGCGCGTGTCTCCGCACACTCCTCAACCCAAACACGCTGAGGTCCTCTACTATTGAACGGATTCAAAACAGGCATGGCAGGAATACCGAATGCGCAGCGAGTGCATTTCTTTTTGTTTATAGGTTGTACATAGGCCGAAGAATTTCTCCCAAGGAAGAGGAGCGTGACGCAGCAGCCAGTCAATTTTTTTTTGTATTCCTCGTCCATACTTTCAAATCCAGAACTCTGCACTGTTTAGTCGCCAGTGGATCATGTACAAAATTCTGTTTTGTAGAGAAAAAAAAAAAGATAAATTATTTTTAAATATTATTATGAGCATGTGTTTAGTGTAAATAACGTCAAAGTCTAAATTGATTTTATATCCTGTATTTTCTACTCTTTGGGTGTTTGTTCCTTTTTTTGTTTGTTTTTTTTTTCTTTTTCGGGGTGGAGGCTCTGAGAAGCGGCGTATTACTTCAAAACGTACTTCGTCTCATATCTCATCATTCGCTGTTGCCCGAGCACTAACAAATCCTAACAAACGTAGAATCGACTCACCTGTAGCTGCCTCTTTACCCACGCGCACGATCCTCACCACATATCCGAGAGTATTTAAAGCTAAATCACAGTCATGGTTATTTTTCATAGGAGCTGATCTGTTTGTGTAATCGACCTTTTGTGGAAAGGACTTTGTAACGTCGGTCATCGCCGTACGATGCAGTATAAAATCGGTATAAATTGCATCAGGGGTGGACCAGTTTTTACTCACCGTTGGACTTCTTTACATGTGCATGTGCCCTTTGTTAGGATTTGTGCCGTGCTTGTCAAACAAAGATGAAACACGCCAACCATGCATTGCCCCCTGTGATGACACGACACCAGCGGCGCTTTGTCAATGTTCACTTATTCATGTCTTATGGGAACCCTAAATTATTTTCCTCTACCTCATGTGTATAGCTTGTAGGTATAAACAGATCACAAATGACTGGTAAGAATGTATTTAAGTTATTTAACATCTTTGTATAACAAAGGCGAAAAAAATCTGAAATAATAAATGAATTTTTAAATTACCCCGTGAGCACTTTCGTTCTTCAGCGTTTTGGGTTTTTTAATCAATGTGAAGAAATAAAATATGATATAATGATACCGGGGTGATCAGTTCTCCCTTTGTGTCGAGTACTCCTTTTCCCCCAAATGCATGCAAGTTAAAGTCGATTGAACACAAACTTGTCCCTACTGTAGGTGTGGTTGTGAGAGTTACGTGTGTGTGTGTGTGTGTGTGTGTGTGTGTGTGTGTGTGTGCTTGGGAGATACAAAGCGGGTGAGATGGATTGATAATATTACAGTACAGTAGCTGCTGCCTTTCTTTTGGTATTGTGAATGGCACACAGCAATCCAAGTATTGGGCGGTCAATGCTTGCATTGGACTACAGCAGAGACCGCTTTGTGCTCTTTGAATTAAGCCTCTGACAGTTGAGCAGATGAATCAAACAACACAAATCCTTCTTTCTTCTCGCTCTTGGAGAGTCGAGTAGCATTTTTCATAACTTTGTGACAGTTCAGAGACCAGGGGCGGGGAACGGTTTTTCCTACCGAGGGCCATTTAAATTTTAATAACATCCTTCGAGGGCCATCCTAAATTACTGTACACGTATATCATCGCTAACCTCTGCGATTGGGAACGGCAGGGATGACGACGACGACGGCAAAACGTACAGGTTCGTTTTTGTACTTCGACGAAAAAAAAATACGTATCGTCCTTCCGCTCCAGGAACGTCAGGGACACGCATCGCGGCGACTCGCAGCCCGACGTGAGTGATGGCCTCACCCCGACTGTGACCCGGACAGACGTGCAGCTGGAAGGGACCACCTGGAAGGACGTGTCGGTCTGCAATCTTATGTTATTTTCTTTGACGGCGGGAGGGAAGAAAAAACGAATCGCCGTCCCAAGATCGTTCCCTGTGTTTTTAAAACATCTCGCAGGCCGGATCGGGATGGTCTCGCGGGCTGCCTGTCGTAAAGCAAGTGATCAATAATTCCGCAGCTCGTCCCAGAAAAAACCTAAAGTGAGTTGCGCAGCGCGTAAACCTTTGCGGAGGGGTTATCATTCACACGCTCTCCGCCTCCAGCTCCAGACAGCGGGAGATAAAACGCCTCCAAAGAACATAGTCGCTCAGGGGTTTTTCCCGTTTGCTGCCGTAGCAGACGGGATGGGATGTGACCAGAAGGTCTCCTCTTCAAATCCCAGGGCTGACTTGGGAAAATATTTGAGGCCCACCTTCCGACAGCAGTAGTAGTGACTGGGACAAGAAAACCCTCCCTCCCATCCGATCGAACCCACACGTCATTGCTGAGGTTAAGTGTTTACGGGAACCCGATACGGACGTCGCTGGATTTTCACAGTTTCGTGCAAGATCACCCTGGCTTTGCTTTGACATTTTATATTGATTTACTGTAAATTGATTATCAAGGCCCCTGTCACCTAACACTGCGCAGATCCACATCAATGACATCAATTTTTATATATTTTTTTTTACCTCAATGTCAAACAAAGTTACTGTGAAACTCATTAGTCCGAGATATAAACATTTCTGTTTTGGCTTTACGGCGCTGGGACATACGTATGTGCGGGAGAATTACCCCGTTGAAACCGATGTTATTTCAACAGGCACTATTCCCACAGCAGATGAGCCGAGTTTTCTCTCTCAACAATCTTGCAAATATCTTGTGGCCTCATCACACAGGTCCTGAAGCTCCACTAATCCGGGAGAAAAGAGCCTTTGTGATCCCAGGCTGCGAATGGGAACTACACGTCCGGTTGCAAAAACAATACACAATTACGGAGTGTATCTGTCCTAATACCTAAAAACATCAGTGGAAAAGCCCGTGAAATCCCTGACACGTGTACCTAAATTAGCAGCGCAGGAGACGCACCCTCTTGGTGTTAGTTATTCCTCCCCTGGGTCCTGGCTGCTTCGCTCTGAGAAATTGAGAGGCTTTCATGTACCCCGCTCGCTAAACTCCTCCTAACTTCCTGCCCTCTACCAGGCTCTAATATGAGCTGTAACTTTGCGGTGCGTTGTAATACGACAGTGTTTTGACAGCTGTTGCCACGAAGGAAGTGGGTGCAACTAAAGCACGTAGTGAAAAAAGGTAAAAAAAAAAAAAAAAAAGATTCACGCAAGTTTTGTCCCCCTTCCCCCCCGTCCGCCCCCACCTCCTCTCCTGGCTTCCCATTCTCACTCATCCTCCCGGTCTGCTCGGACATGCATGCAGAGCTGTCAGGCAGACAGAGTGGATGTTGAGATAATGCTGGAGCTGCTGAAAGCAGCAGAGAATTTGTTATTCCAGCATCAGGCCTGCAGCACAGGATGTATATAGGCCGCCTTGTGGAGGTTGATTGATTGCGATCTAGCTGTGGGTTGGCCAAAGATGTAGAGGTAGTTTGTGCAAAACAGACATCTTAAATGCCTGCTAAAGCACTAATTCTGCATTTTGGAGGGTTCACGTGTATACTTTCTCATCAGGCCCTTTCTCACCAAGAGCAGGTGTTTGGCTTAGCTTAGCAGAAAAACTACAAACCAGAGGAAACAGCTCGTCAGGTAACCTCACAGTAACTCCTCGAGAGGATCCCGTGCCAAGCCGAGAAAGGTTTGGCCCGACCAAAGCTTACGAAATGTTCCGTAGCTGTGATAGGTGCACTGAAGTGTGTGACTTCACAAGTTTTTTCGTGACTGGACTCAGAAAAGATACTGAATGGGAAAGTGAAACCGGCCGCTTCCAGAAAAAGAGGGATTTCAAGACTCTTCAGAAATCTGTTCAGACTGATAGCATTAGACGTAACACCACAAGCTACTGGTCGCACCGCTCCTAAATTGGACTGTAGCACTAAAACCCATGAGGGTACTGGTCTGTGCGCGCGTGCGTTTTTATGGGTTGCGAATCCAGACTTTTCCACATGCGGGTGTCACTTAAATTCATTGTCCAACGCTTGAAAGCAACAATGAAGGTCGACAAAGGCATGGGCAGAAATGTACGCCCTGAGGCCAATTAACAGGAGGGCTTCAGCAGCCCGAGCGCAGACGCACCGAGCGAAACATATGTGCGGAGCGCTATGAAAACACCTTAGCTCATGCTGCAGGTCTGTGGAACACGCAGATTTATGATTTTTTCTCTTTTTTTCTTCCTCTGCGCACTGGGAAAGAGCGAGTTCCTCTCTGGAAAGTGTGATAGGGGTCTGAAGGGTATGTGCCTTCCTCGCCTCCTTCCTGCGCCCTGCCCAATGGCCTACCCTGTTTATAACTGTTTTTGATTGTTGTTAAGTACCTGTCAAAGCTCCCGCTTGTCCCTCGTGCCTGGAAAAACATGTGAGCTCAGCATCTCTCCAAACAGGAGCGAATTAAGAAAAAGGCAGTGCATTAAGGAAAAATACTTAAGGCTCTGTATATATCTGGTGGTGAGAATCTGCAGCTCAAACAAGGATGACTTTGTCTGAATCAGCGTGGAGCCTGTCAGTCAAGTTGAGTGAAAAGGTTTGCAGTGCTGGTCCTGACGCAGGGACCCTTTTCATTTATAGACTCCTCGGGTAACAGCAATATTAACTCAATAATCACTTCGGTTACGAATACAGCGCAGGCTGCTTAAATGATTAGCATGAACACTAGGATGAGCATTCAGAGGTAATAAATCTCGAATATGTCTTGCGGTACATGCACTGTAAAAACTATCAGTGTTTTTTTTTTTCTTTCCTTTCCTTACTCTTTTTTTTCCCCCTCTCCTGGAAGTGAACTGCTCCGCACTGGAGGTCTGCAGATTTTTTTCCTCTCGACTCTGGAGACAGCTCATCGAGCACGTCCGAGGCCTCCTCGCAAGATGCGATGGATAATGATGATAACTGGCTCAGGAGGTTTTCAACACTTGCTCACGGTCATAAAAATGTCAGCTTCGCATGACAAAGCTCATTTTTCAAATACCCCTCCTTCTGTTATAACACGCTGCACTCCTACCCGGGTCCAAATGAAGAATTCAATACAGCCCATAAATTGTTGAAAATCTGAGCGGGCCTCGGTCGACGTTCTCCTTCTGGAGAAGTGGAACAATAAACAAACAAATTATTCTATAAATAATAATCGAGCATGTGTTTCTTTCATTGGCAAACATACTTGGGGAGAGGGGGAAAAAGCCCCTGAGACCCCATAGCGGGGTTTCTAGGGGGATGGGATAAACATAGATCTGTGTAGACGCCTGGCTTTTTTGGCAAGCTCGCTGTACTTGCAATTGCACCAGGAGAATTGGAGCGCTAGCCAGGAGAGGTGCAGGGTTAGAAACATTTTATTCTTGAGGAAATTCCTCCTATTACTCCATTATTCATCATAATCTCCGAGGAGATGGATGCTCTAACTGCTCTAACAGAGACTGTTTGGAGGAAAACAGTTCATCATGGTAGATATCCTGGACAAGAGAGTGTTCTGATGTATCACCAGCAGAACGTATGCGATGGACATATACTCCTCAGTCCATCAATTTGCCACGACAGTAAGTACTTGGGAGATCACTGGATGGATATTCAATACCATAACTACACAGCATTAAATGTCAGAGCGGAGCAGGATTTTACAATTGTGAAGGAGAAACTTGCTTCGACCAGGTCACCACCTGTTTTGTGCATCAAGGATGTATGAAATATTAACTATTGGGACAAATTGTGCGTTTTGTTTTCTCCCAAAATGTTGACGTTATATAAGCACAGACGGGAAAGTTGTACAACGGCGACTTTGGGAGGATGTGGAAGTTTATCGGCAGCTGTGCTGACCTACGGCCACTTGTTGGTGCCTGTGCGTGTGTGTGTGTGTGTGTGCGTGTGTGTGGGGCGGCGGCGATGAGAAGGCTGGTCGCGGCGACCCTTTGTTTGTGTGTGTTTGTGTGTGCGTTGGCGGGAGAGGGGGCTTACAATGGCAGGCTGATGAAAGTGAGGGGGTTTACAGAGATGAACCATGAAGCCGTTGTCCAGCTCATGCTTCAATTGTTGCAGTAAAGATTCCCCAGCTGTCCTGTGGATTAGCCCGTGTGCTTATGTGATTAGGATACACGGCACCGTGGCTAGACCCGGCGCCTCTGACCCAGAGAATGCAGAATGAGAGGAGATGGGAGGAAAAAAGGGACGGGCAGCGCTGCAGCAAACCGGTGACAAACTGACCACAAACGCCAAGCACACGGGCTAAGGCCTGGATTTGTGGGGTCCATGAGGGTGAAACTAAGCCCGTTGCTCACTGCGAGTATCGAGTGCAGTCAGGATGAGGGATAAAACAAACAGGATTTGATCCCAAAAGCCAGACCTGTGTGTCATTATTTGGATGTTTTTGTGCCTCAGATTGTGAGTCGGGTTCTGCCCATTAATGGTATCACGGCAACACAAGATGGTTAGACATGCAAATGCACCGCAGTAGCGGGGCTATTTTTATGACTAATATCCACAGTCATTTTCATACTATTTCACTCGCTTTGGGGCTTTGATAAAAATCCCTCTGTTGGCTCACAGAATCGGTGTAGATTGAGGCAAGAGCAGAGAGGTTAACAATTAGCTTCACATTCAGTTTAACAATCTCCAGCATCATCAGAAACATGCGGGAAGAAAATTGTACCGCTTTATTTCCACGGGTTTGTTATTTCCTAATCATTCCCAAGGAAGTTTGGAAGGAACTATGCAATTTGGAACTGCACAATTACGGAGCCAATAGAGAAAGTGTTTGCCCCACGTTCAACCGTTAAGCTACAATGAAGTGCTGCGGGAGTCGAGGGCCTTTAACTCGGTATGGCAGAGGAACGTGCGTGAATGTGAAATTTCTGTTCAGGCAGAGAGCCTACGAGACTCAAGTCAAGTTTTCCTGTAATTATTACCAAATTACACGGACATTTCTTGGGCATTACAGTTCACAGCGATTCCATTTGCTTTACACATTTAGTGAAGCATGCGATCCTGGTGTGGCAGGATCTAAACTAGTCACACTAAATCAATTAAAGGCTCATACATACACTGGCTGTCACAAATGGAAGCTCTTGGAGCGTGTTCACACCAGACATAATGGGAACGCGCTAAAATATGGGAAACACTGATGCTACCACGGGAGGAGGCAGGACGAGTAGATCTGCCTCCTTCTGCTAGAATGTGCCCACGTTGGAATAGGAGAGCCCGGAGTGACTGACATGTGGAATGACAAACAGCGTGACAACATGGTGTGTGTGCGTGTGCGTGTGCGTGCGTGCGTGTGTGTGTGTGTGTGTGAGCAGCCCTACAGCCCAGAGCCCTGCACAGCTGCGCTTCGCCTGCTCGACTGTACCAGACGCTGTGGCACGGCTTCAACACTAACGCTGACCTCATGGGTCACAACCAGCGCTGCCTGCTAACCGGAGGCAGTGAAACCGGCGCTGTTCCCCATAAATCGGGGACAGTGGAATACAAATGGGCTCAGGTTGTGCGCCGCACGGAAAGGCCACTCATTCATTCGGTCACCGCTTCCAAGTGCCAACTTGGTGTGGGAATATGAGCTAAAGAGATATTAATCCCGCCCATGAATGCAAGGTACCCTCTGCTTTAACCGGATTCCCAGCCTCGCTGCTTGTGCGACAAGCATTCGGCGGCTAAATTGAATTCCCGAACGATGTTGGGGTTTCGTTTAACAGAGAGGTACTTGAGGATCTGTCACCGCCATCTCAACAAGTGCGGCTGGCCGCTTCAATGGGAGCCTCTCTCAGGGACACAAGAAAGGGAAGGAGCACATTGTCCGCGGGGGCGGGTCCTCATTTTGTGTGAATTTGGTCATTTGTTGGCCGAGGTCAGCTCCTTAAGATTAGTGGTGGTGGTGGTGTGTGTATGTGCGTGTATGTGTGTGCATGTGTGCGTGGTGGGGTTGGGCTAAATTGTTAATCCATTGATTTAGCTGGAGTTAACATGCTGGCCAGGGTCCAGCAGAGACTTAAGTCACAATTGGAGCAGGCAGATATATTGAGAGGAGATGGTGGGAAAGTTGAAATGCTGCTTTTCTTTGACAAAAAGGGAATTTGAAGAGGAAATTGAAGCAACGGCCCGTGGTAGGTTCGCTGAAAAGTCCTTAACTACTGTTAAGGACTACTGCCTTTGGTAATATTTTAAGACCATAAGACAGAGAAACTTTTGCAGGATAAAGAAAACAGGCCCCACTGGCAGTTTGAGCTGCCTCACGGAAAAGACACATTTCCCCAATCCCAAAACATCCCAATCAAGCTGCAAACTCTTGAATAAATGTTTTGCTTTGTAGCTCACTGACAGAACAGTATTTCCCTGGCAATGTAAACACGAGACGCATTGTCATCGTGCGTGAAAACAGTGATGAATAATTCCGTTTCGGAGATAATGGAACAAGGGGCGCATTGTTGAACACGGTGACCTGTAGACAGATTCGTGGATTCTTGGTACGTGTTAAAACAGGACGGCGAGAGCGTAACCGTCCAGGACAAAGAAACATTCCTTGTGTCAGTGAAACTTGTGTTTTTTCACGTCCGAGTTTTCAATTATGTTTGCGGGGCTGTTGAGAGAGACAAGCAAGATTACCGTGGAAGAGAGAGAAAAAAAACAAAAAACCAACCCACTCATCATGCTCGACAGCTATTTACGGAGCTGCTGTAGCCTCGCAGGAATGGTCCTCCACCTTGACTTATTGAATTATGGAGAAGCTGTCGACAGGTTGAGCAACTGTCTCCTCCTCTCTGTGTTTCCTTACATTCACTTTACTCAACACGCCGCTGCAGCTGTCAGACTGTGCTCCATTCCTTGGCTGCAGCCAGCCAGGGTAGATGGGTGCACCTTGCAGGCTCAGATCACAGTGACCTCAGGTCACAATCATTCAGCCTGCTCCTTAAAACACCAGTCAAACGACACAAGAAACCCACCAGGCAACAGCAGACTTTAACCAGGTAATCCCCGGCATTACTGAAGACCCATATTGGGCAATTGGTAGGGTTTAACCCCCATATTTCCATGATCTCAAAAACATGCTAGTGAGCTTAATTTATCGATAAGTGTTGATACACTTTTTTATAGGGCAATCTAAAATACTCCCTTTCGCACGTCAGAAGGCTTAGGGACACTTCTGCGTGCATCTCGCTGTAACATTAACAATATAGATGCGCGGTAATCGTGTCAAGAAACAAGAACCAACATGACTTCTCAAAGACTTAAATGGAGCAAAGCAAACAAAAGTCGGTGCCGGGTCAAAACCGAGCTGTGCGTGTGTCCGTCTCCGGGTCGGCTCACACGGGCCCGCTCTGGTGCTGACGTGTGTGCGTGTGTGTGAGACAGAGAGAGAGGCTTGCGCGGCAGAGGGGGGGTAATGCGTTCAAGGAGCACCTCCGCAGGTGATCGTGATGCGGAGCAGGTGTCTCAGCGGAGCGGTGGCTGAGCGTGAGGCTTTTACGTCGACGTCGATCACAAACACGCAGACAAGAGGCAAAAAAAAATCTGCCCCGTCCGCACGCCTCGGGGCGTGCCGACTCGCCCCGACGAAATCCACGAATCAACCTTTGTGCTAATGCTCTGATACCTCCAACTTGTCCCTCTGGGAGTATGAGGACCGCGTATGAGGACCGAGTATGAGCACAGAGTATGAGGACAGAGCGATCCCTCCTGTCCTGGAGGAAGATGGCACAGGTACTTCTCGTTGTCATGATTACAACGGAGAAATGAGACGGCTTCGCGGTTTTAAAATCCTGCTCCTCTTCGTCGTCTGACAGGGGGTCGGCCCGCGTACCGCCCCCCTGTGGTGACGCGGGGCACTACAGAGTAGGCAGGAGGTTCATGGCAACATGGAAAGTGCGACTTCCGTTTGTGCGGAAGTTTATTCAGGCCTTGACAGTAAATGGCGTGCATGCTCCGCATGTCCACGGCTTATTCCCCGCCTTTGCACTTTATGTGTTGGAGATAGGACAACAGTACGGTTGGGTTGAAGGAGAATAGAGCAGGGAATGTAGGGACTGAATTTTAGACACTGAAAAGCAGCTCGTGTCGTGAGGAAGTGCTCTTTGACCATTTATCTCAGCCCAAACAACCGAGATTCCGGGGGCCGACGCGAGCTAATGTTCAACAGATTAATTTACCGCCCGCAGCCGGCCAGTTTTGAAAACTTGTTAAACATTGTGCTGATGCAGCAGGCTGTTACCGTTCCACCTGTTGGACAAGCCAAGAAATACAAATAATTATAAAACAGGTGTGTTTTCTGTAGAGTGACCTCTGACTTTTGAGTTTAAAAACACACACATTTGCCACTAATGGACGAGTAATAGCAATGTGTTGACTCCTGTGAGAGCGCAGCCGTCTACCAACACTTTGCTGAGCTTTCTTCTTTCGGGCAGTTTGTTGCTCCAGACTTGTTGTTGTAAAAAACAGCACATCCCATTCACCGTTTTCCTGCGGGGCCACAAAATGAGGCCGACACAAAAAGGAAGCAGTGTCGAGAACAGCGTCTCGCCGAACAAACACGTTACTTCACCCTTTTTTTCATATTAGAGCGCGTTCACAGCGCGAGTGTTCAGTTTCAGCCCACTCGGCGGCTCGTTTGGGTGGCGGTGTGTGGCCGCATACGTAAAAGGAGAAAGCACGCTGAGCTTAAAAAAAAATGGGCAACGTAAAAACGTGAGCACGCAGTTCAAAGCGCCATTAACTTTAACTCGTAGCCGCGAGCCGGAGGCTGCAGGGAGCAATGACGTCTGGGCGTGGCCGGCGAGGGATCGACAGAAGCTGTTCAATTTCACCCACGGCGATCCAGCTGGCAAAAGAAATTACGTGGAGTGGGCCACCACCATCTTCCTGGACTTCCCGGCTGGGCCCCCGAAACCACAGAGCCAGTGAGAGATTCTCACCTGAACGAAAAATCAGGCTGAGGATGCCGGTCTCAGAGGGCGAGGTGCGAGGCCCCGCCGGGCACGAGGGGGAAGGCGTGGCGATCAGACGCCGTCCTGTTAAAACGGGAACATCCGGTCGTCACAGGTTCGCGCTCAGCAGGTGTCGGGTGTCCAGACGAGCGGAGAGAAGCGCACCGGCAGAGTAATTGAAAGCGCAGGTGCATCTTGGCCCGCTGCCAGCACGTAGGGCCGCTGCAATGTTTTTCCGCCGCGTGACATCTCGCTTTTGGGCCGGTGAGAAACGCGGTGCCCGAGGAGCGCCAGGCTCGCTCGTGAAATGTCTCCGAGCGATCACAGGCTTTTGTTTCCCCTCGCATGGACAGCTATTAGTGTAATTTCATAAGTTTGGCTCTCTGGCTCGTTGAAGTGATATAAAAGGGCTTGGCAAGGAGTCTGGAATAAAACCCTGCTGACTTTGTCCACTTAATCATAAAAACCTGGTGGGTTTGGCTTCCCGTGTTGACACAGAGCAGTCGGAGCCAAGAAATACAATCAGATGTTCATGAAAAAGTCAGTCACGGTGGGCAACACAGACAGGATAATGTCACCTGATACTCACTGATATTGGGAAAATGGTTTGAAGTCACACCCTTGCACTAATACTAGCAGGAGCATGGCTTTTCAATGGAGAGGGTGTGACTAATTAATTCCAACACACTTAAGATCGATGACTGAAGAAACAGCAATTAGCTATGATAAATGGATTCGCTTTGATTTATAGCTCCACTGCAATTTTTTTCCCGTATCCCGTGCTTTTTATAGACCTAAAACAACAGTTTGCACATCCAGAAATTAAAAATGAGATTTGTAATCTCAGCGCAGGAGGCTTTTAATGGACGACTGCAAGAGAAACATATTTTCTGCTTTCTGACGAAAAAAGTGTTGCGAAGGGAAAAATGAAATGTGCAGCTCGCATGCGGTTCGGTAGCACTTGCTCACAGGATCGGTAAGTCAGCAATATCTGATCCGATCTGTGTTAAATTTACTGTTGCTGTAACTGCGATGCCTGTCTTATTCCCCGACCTGTATGGCTGCTCCTGGCTCGAGGCCCTCCCTGGCTATCAGTCTCCAGGGCTAAGAGGATAATGTGTTAGCTGATATCTTAGCTCAGTGTGGTGCTGAAATGGGAAAGGGGGAGTTTGGAGGAGGTAATGATGGACCACTTTGGTTTCTCCTGAGAAATAGGAATTCAGGCCCAATCTCAGAGGGTCCTGACTGCAATAAGACCTGTATGTGCACAAAAGCAAATGCAGTGATTTACTGTACACTGACATAGTGTTTACTGTGCCTGTGCCTGTGCCCGTTTCAAGCTCCTTGTTCGGCGCTATCAGATCATTTACATTTAAGCTTTTCCGTGTACTATCGTAACGAGTGGTAATAAAATTGCTGGTAATTAGATGCTCTGTTTATGCTTAAGATGAAAAATATGAGAAGGAAGTCATGCCGGCTGCGACTTTACGGCTGATATAAGACCACGAAACATGACTTCAGCAAACTGCCAGCACAGGGTGAAATGAGTGTGGATGCGGTGCCAGGCGAGGGTCCTTTTTCTCTCCTCACACTGAGCCTCTCCAGTCATGGATCACAGAGCTGGAGAAGCAGTTAATAGCTCTTTCTAGCTGGGCCTGTGCTAAATACTCCCTCCACTAAAATTATTCCTCTGGGAATCAATGGGCCCATTCTTTTGTGAGCTGTAGTTTGCTTGATGGTCCCAACCTCAATGTGAAACATTAGACAGCAATGGGGAAAACATAAAACATAATACTTGTGTGACCAGCTTGTCATTGGCTCTTCGGTGGCTGTGTTAAGAATTTTGCCCAAGATAGTAGATTCAGTTGAGGGAGAGGCTAGTTAGGGTAACAGGCTCTCCACAGATTGAATTGCAGCACTGATGCACACCGAAGGAGGGGCTTTCAATGGGTATCACTGTAAATATTTTGAGTGCCTTTTTTGAAAGAATACAAACACACAATATATAATTCCATGGTAATCTTTTCACCCCGCTGGTGTTGTATGGCTGTTTGGATGGCAGTGCCAGTTGCTCCACCGCTTTGGATTCCAACGGAATACCTCAACAACAACACGATGGCCTGGCACCAGATTCCCTGGCTGTCAGAGGGTGACATGACTTATCAGTGTGTCGCCATTTACCAGATTGTTTGGTGTGATCACCAGAGCCATAACATCACCATAGTGCAGTTCGTGACCATCCATCCGCCATCTTTCCCACTTTCTACGCAAAAGTGTTGTGGGGGGTCTGCTGGTGTCTGTCTTTGGCTCAGACAGAATGAAGACAGGTAACACAGCGGTCTATCATAGGGTACACACACCAGTCGTGAGGAGAAGTCATACAAAGGAAATAACATGTAGAGACATTAGAGAATGAAATTGCACCTAAGCTATGTTATTATAATATAGTGACTTAAAGTGAAGGACAGATGTGGAGAGCAAACATTTGCATATTTTGCTCCCACGAAATGGAAACAAATTGATTTCCTGTTTTTTTTATTATTATTATTACTGTTGTTTTCCTGTTTTAACAATTTATTATTATTATTATTATCATTACTCTTGATTGTTATCTTATTTGCAGTTTGCACTATTGCGATGCATTTGCCCTTGTCAGCCACCGTACTTGACCAATGATAGAACAGTTTGTCTGCACAGAGCATTTGCTTTCCATGTGAACACAATGGCTGCGAAGAAGAATGCAACAATTTTATCATTTTGGCACCTGGATCGGAGCAAAGCAAACAGGCCGCAGGTCTGAATACACCTCTAATTATGAACACCATGTCACCACGCTGTGTGCACCCACTATTGACATTGGAGTTAGCCTAGGGTTCAGTGTTAAGGCTACTGCTGAAGACTACTTTGTGTCTGAATGAGACATCAGGGGCGTGATAAAGCATCAGTACTTTGTCTGGGAATGAGAACGGGCTGTGTCAAACACACCCATTGAGGTTAAATTTATAACTGATTCCCCCCCCCCCCCCCCCCCCCCCCCCATTCTGACCACAGCCTGCACCTCAGTCTTTTTGTCTGCATCCTCTTTTACTGATTGAACTGCACAAAAATGTCTAATATCCAAGCATTTAGTGGAAAAACAAGCCTCTCCATTTCAGCCCTTTATAATGCTCATCATGGTTTTTTCTTTTCATAAAGCTCTTTTTAATCTTCCAGTAACTGTTTCTTTAAGTAAACCGCAAGGATCACTAGCCTTCACCCAGAGAATTTAGCCGAACCCTTGACCACAACATCTCCGCTGTCTCGCCACAATAACCCGGTATTGGACACTTACTTGCACATAACTTACAACAGCCAGGACTTTTAGGGTCTTTGGCTTCCCAAATCAATTATCACAGATCTGCTCAGACTTTCCCAGCTGATGACTAGAGCCTTTCACGTATTAAGAGCCTCCAAAAACACCAGATCAAATTTGACAAAAACCGTCGTCAGCAGCCCAGTAAAGACGCTCAAGGCATCCATGAGATCAGCATTTAATATAAAGAAAAGCTTGATGATGTAACTGCTCAAGCAGGCATTTATATTATCTCCCGAGAATGCAAAACTCGCAGAGTGGCACAGTACAAATTAAGCAGATTTAGTCTCAAGTGTTCACGGCAGACCAGCAGAGTAAAGTACCCAAATCAGCTTAATGTGACTAAGCCTAAATATTTATAAAATCAGTTGTAATGGGCTACCCCCCTGGCAGTACCATCCTGTCCAGTGTTGCAGTGGACATAAGCTGGAAAACTGTGACTTTTGATGTCAAATGTGGACTTCTATTGATTGAATTTTGGCCATAAAATGTTTGTGAGATACCCTTGGTGAAATTGCTGCCATGAGAAGTTTCTCCCCTCGTATAATGAGCCTGGATGAACCCGCTTCAAAACTGTTATTTATTGTTTCTATTCATAATCAGTGATCGAATGCAGCCTGGATTTGCCTCAGGTTCATTATGTTCCCCCGTCTGTGTCACACTTGTGCTCTGCTTGTCTATTTGGTTACTATTACTGAGCCTTTGTTTGTACTTCAGTGGAAGCTGATATGAGTTGTAAGAGGAGCCTGTTGCTACAAGAGTCTCTGCAAAGGTCAAACATGGTGGTTTGTTTTTCTAGGATTCCTCTGGGACGCAGAGTGAATAACTTTAAGGCTTTTTACCTGTAGGCAATAAGGAGCAACAGCACCCCTGCCAGTTGGTCAATTAGAGACAAACATGCCTTTATGGACAAGCCAGATTGGAAAGTGTAAACATTTCATAACAATGGCTAAAATGGGGGAGAGCAGAGATATAAGATAGAAAGACCATGGGTGTGTATCACTATACTTTGGTGGTGATTAATGAAATAAAACCACCTCACCATGCATATAAGGAAAAAAATTCTTCTGTCATTTTAAAAGACATCTAAACTTCTTTTATTGACTATGTGGGGCTCATGGAGTGCATTAGGTATTGATTATGTAATTGAGCCTAATAGATATTCCAGATTTGCCTCAGAACAAGCAGGGCATTCATTGTACCAATGCACTGAACCGGTGCCAGTCGGTCCATTGCGATGAGTGGGTGTGGCTGCATGTGTGCAGCCCAAGTCAAGAGTGGCCTGACCCCGGCCAGTCGGCCTCATTCCTCAAGCAACATCATCAATGGGGACCTTATCTGCGCTTTGCAGTGGCACAGAGCCAAGAACGTATGCCTTTCCTTACCTCCCTAAGTGCATGTTGCATGGGATATAACTTATTCGGGGCTGAGAGTGACGAGAAGTACATGTGGAATGTTAAGTGCGGTGTATCGGAAAACATCAAAGAATGCAGAGAGCCCCGCACGGCCCGTAAAATTAATGATCCATATTGACTTCTGCACAAAACAAAGAGTGGAGAGAATAGGCCACTGTACGAAAAAAAAAGGTCACAGTTCAAGTTCCTGTGTGTTTTACGATCTGCTCAACCATAATGTTTCACCCATTTAAAAATGGGCAGACTTAACATCCGGGAATGTGGCGTCAGCTTGAGAAGTGTTTGGGCACTAGCCAAGAAAACTGGGCCCACTTTGATTTCATATCGGTTTAACGAGACGACACGTTGCAAATCCATTTACCCGAATCAGACCTTATTTTGTCTAAGCCTCATCCTCTTCTCCTGACATCTGTTGAGGAGGCAAATGTAATAAGAAACGACCATGCAAAGACAAGGCTAATGACCCTGGTGCTGCTCTTTAATGCGTTTAATAAGTTTATGTTGCTGCTTAATTTGGAGAGTAATTGTTGGTAGCCATGACAAACGGGTTCACATAATAAGAAATGAATGCATTTGATGAATGAAATGAGTTATCAGTTGAGATCAGACTACAATGAAAGTGTGCAGTGTACAAACATCTTCATTTCTCTGCGACTGGTGAATGCTTTGCTACTGAAGGACCTGGTTGAAAGTTGCAGACGAATGAACGCCGAGGCTGCTTGTACATGGACCTGGGCAATCCCAATCTGGAAATCATCCAAATCCAACCGTCGAGCCAGATGCTTCTGTGGTGCCCGAGCGCCGCTCGGGTCCATGGTAACAATCGCTGCCCACCAAGCAAGAGAGAAAAGCCAGAAAAGCTGCTTCCTGGGGGAGCTGCAGTGCCACTGGCGCCTGCATGAGTGTGATATAAATCCCGGCTGCTTTGAAAATAATTAGCGTGGGGATCAAGGCAGGGCAGTCTCCCCGGCCTGGCGCTGAAGAGGAGACAGGTGCCACCAGTGGCCTAAGCCACCGGAGCTGCACCCATGTAGTACAGAGCAGGCCCGGGCTGGGAGAAAGAATGCCAACCTTGATTAAACAAAAGAGCCCCACTGGTCAGCGAGCTCTTGTTCCTTTTTTTGTGCTGCTGCAGCACGCATTTTAGGATTGTGGGAGGCTGCTGGGTGTGGGATTTGTATGGGTCTTGGAAGCGAGAGCGGCAGGAGAATTAGGTTGGAGGGGTGGGATGTTTGTGTCCACCCCTGCGACCTGACCATTGAACCGACCCCCTGGAGCGATGAAAGCTATGTTTGTATTAGGCCAATATCTACAGACAACGGCCGAGTCCAACGCAAATAGTTGATGAAGAGATTGGAGGAATGGAAGACTTTCCAAATAAAGTCAAATCCTGAGCACACGGCTCAAGTGGAGATTAGTCAGATAGGTGACAAGAAAATACAGGGAGCTCGCTCATGAGTCAGAGGCCTTAAGGATCACTGAGATGACACTGGAGGCCTCAGCGAGCTGAAAACAGTCTGGGCTGGATCTCCCAACATCTCAAAAACCACTCTCTCATTTGTTATTCATCGTTAAAATGTAAAACAAAACAGCTTCAGTGTAACTACAAAGGTTGACACAGAGATCGCGAAGGTCGACCATTGTAGGAGGCCTGTCACCAGTGCAAACAAAAAGCACCCTGAAATGTGACTCCTCATCCAGTGATCGATTCATGACATCTATTCGTTCAAACTTTCCTACGCCTGAGATGTTTTTGAAGGAGTCAGCGCCTCAGATGTGAGCTAGAGTGACCACGTCTCCCCACTTTGGTTCCGACGTGTAACAGAGCTTCCCCACTTCTGCTTACCCACACGGAAACTCCTTTTCCCCTCGCAGCTCTGGAGCACGCAGAGCGTTTGCCAGTCACTGTCCAGACGAATGACACGGGACCGCAATTTTCCACTTTCAAGTGTTTGGGGGATCCCTGGCCCCGTGTCATCCAGAGGACAGGAAGAAAAAGGCCGGATGAGGGGCAGCTCCGTCCACAGAGCGGAGGCTCCCAGGTTGGAAGCGGGGATCCCCTGGTTGGTCTGACTGGTGGTGTTCAGTGTTGGAGAACCAGAGAGCTGAGACGTTCCCATGTCATACTTTCTATTGTCTTTTGCACTCGGGTCAGGGATTCTCTTTCCGCCCGGCGTTGGCCGTGACACCGCTGCAGCCGGAGTGACTGCGGTTAGCAGGGAGACAGCTGTCCTTTCACTGGAGAAGTCAGGTTCAAGCCCTGGTTTTGGCAAACATCCACCCCGCTGCAGAGTCCTTGAGGATGACACCTAATCCTCTGGTGCTGACTCTGCACGCTGAACTCCCCGGGAAGAGGGCCGCGGACAAAGAAAACTGAGGGAGCCCAGCTCTGAGTCCACTGATTTCTTTTGCCTCGCACCTGGCGATTGAGTGACGTTACAGCATGCACGGTGCTAAAATGCGGCTGCACAGAGCGTAGCTCCTCTATTTCACCGGACTTTGCTGCTCAGCAAGGCAAAGAATAGTTGTCACTTGACTGCGTTTATCCAACTTCAGTCACTGGTTTTTGATGAAGAGTACCTTTTGATGATAATACTTCTGCACTTTGATTAGTTTGTACTGTACAGCAGTATTTTATCGTAGAATTTCTTCTTGTAAACTGTTTGAATACATACACATGCACCCAAAGAGAAGCTCTTCTGCGGCAATATACGTATTGGAAGCCTCTGCTTCTGTAGTCTGTCTCACTTTTGTGCATGGTATGAAGTTTGATCACTCAGATAACTTGCATGTGTAACAAGACCCAGGATGGCTTTATTTAGCCCGTGGAGGTGACATCAGTCGCTGGGATGCGTAAGGTATTTCAGTCCTTCACGCCAACAGCCTCAAACCTTCGATGTCGTCAGGGTTGACTTTTACCTTGATCCAAGCCTGCAGAGCTGGGTGCAGGTAGCATGACACGTCTGAGTTATGGCGCAGAGAGACGAGTGGGAACAAACAGTGACGTTTGCTTCAAGCTCAACATTTCTGTACCTCTTGCCCCAATTTCATGTATGACCACAAGGTCGGCTCCTATTATAACCCAGGAGAGGAAAAAACCTCTCAAGCTCAGTTGGTAGGTGTCGAGCAAAATTATGACCGCTTCGCTCTATGCCAAGAAACCATCTTTGCCAGACAGTCTCAATAACAGAATAGCCGCACCTGACATATCATTGTTACGTGCATGTGCCAAACACACTTTTCTCTCATTAGCTGTTGAGAGATTGTGTGCTTTGTTTATTGAAACGGTAACTTGGGATTTATTGTTTCCTCTTCCAGAGGAAACGTGGACATTATTTAAAAAGTTATACTCATACTCGGGGGCGTTCGCACAACAACGGACCGAGCCGGAAAAGGTATTAAAGAGGGGAACCCGGAGAAGAATGGGGAAAGTAAGTGCGGCGTTTGTTTAGGAAGTTTCATCTGGAAACAACACCCTGCATTTGTGGAGGGTCTTACCTCAGGTCATGAGGCAGATTCGACGAAGCGACAGCGTGCTCAGGTACTTTTCGCGCCCGGCTGAAAGACACAGCTCTTTCCTCCACAAAGGGGCAACCGCAGCAATCTGTCTCGCCCAGACACCAGGATAGGACTGAGAGAGACAGATGTGCAGGTTTAAAAAAAAAAAAATGTACATACGAATTTATCGATTTCATTTTCAAGCGATGCCAAAATCCACATCCAGCGTCTGGACGCAGTAGACCCAAAAGCAGTCATGGGAAAATCCAAGCTTTGTACAAATAATTAGCACTGAGGATAAAATCGGAGACATTTTGAGCAGACATCCATCTCCAATTTAAAAAAGAAAAAACCCTCTGTGGAAGTTATACAGTGATTGCTTGGCCAATTGGTCCGTGACCACAATTTGTCAGGACAAATCATATGACGGAGACACTTCCTTTCAAAACAGTGTTTAAGGAACCACTGAAATAAGAAAATCAGCCCCTGTCTTCAAATTAAAGGGCACGCACGTTTACAGTCCACATTACAGAGATTCTTGATCAATTTTGAGCTTTCATCTCATTTTATATCACGGCGACCGCATGTGTTTAATTTTTCGGCTGTTTAAAGTGCTCCAGGCATAGCATAATGATTGAACATTGTGTGTATTGGAAGTGCTCCACATTTTTATATTGTGGGCTATCTGCAGTAGCAGCCTTTCACTGGCTTCCCTCAGTGAATTTAAGAGTAGGAAAGAGGATGGCCGTTAACTTTGTGTATCTACTGACATCAGCCACTGACCAAGGCTGTCAAATAGACATAAAAACATGCACTTAGGCAAACTGCACACTCCCTTTTCCCACATCCCATCCCAGAGCCCTTTATGTTGTCCACACAATGGAAATCCAAACACACAAGAAAGATTTTTCCATGCAAATGTGAAATCCATACAGGAAAAAGAAAAATATGCAGTTTGAGATTCACCATGTGCCCAAAGAAAACAACACTCTGTAAAGTGCTTTCGCCGCCAGCCCGACAGCCTCCTGCCTTTCAATTATGCTGCCAGCAGTATATCAACTTGACAAATACTGAAGGATGTGACCTCTTGATCTGAGCTGAACCCAACATTACCTCGAAGCTGTGGTCAGTCTGCGTTGACGAACAAATCTGTAATCCCCGGAAAACAACAAAAAAAAAAGGAGAGAGACATGAGTCACAGTGGCTCATTCAGCCCCAGCCAAATGCCAGAGTGATAAACAACCTTTCAGATTCCTTTTACTTAATAATTCGCAGTTGAATTCTGACGCACATGCCACAATAGTGGGTGAGATGTCGGGAAGGCCATCTGTAATTATATTCAATCACAGGGTGGGTCAGTGTTTGGATTAGCTCCACTTGTATCAGTTTGGAGATAATATGAACTTGTGTCGTGTCCGACGTTTTAGCAATCTGCAAACAATCTCCTGATACATGGTGGACGATGCACGACTGCTTAATTCAAACAGTGGCGTATATTACCTCTCGAAGTGGATATAATTTGAATATTTCTCCTTGATGTTTTGCCTCTAACATTTCAAGTAAACACTTGGTGGCAGATAACATCTGCAGTCCCCAGTGGGCTGGGGACAGGCCGTGGGAAAGTATATAAAAGTGCCACTGAAATGATGATCACTCTTCAGATGGGACGCTAATTGTTGCTGTCTGAACACCTCCTCCCAGTCTTAGAGACACTGTCGTCGAGAGCCACTGCGGGCTCTCAGATGAGCGTCTGCTGATGTACCCTGTCAGATAGCTGCTTCACTTTTGACAAAAACAAACCTGATTCATCAGCAATGCATTTCAGCAGCGGGCGCGGGGACGGAGACCAACTCAAGTGCCTCGGAATCAATTTGAGAGATGTCATCTGTAGCTGGACTTATGGGCTTTGGCAGACGTGTACATTTGCTCATGGCACGTTTGAGTTGTCAGTGGGCAGCAGCAGGCCTATGAAGCTGAAATGTACGCAGAAATCTGTGTGAAAACAACTGATTATTGCAGATTGAGTGGAGGATTGTTTTTTCAAAATGAATGTTAAAGTATGGTCAAAGACATAAGCGAAAGAAAATGTAATATTCAAAGGCAATCTGTTAAATGGACACAATGAGCCAATACATTTCATCTTCATTTGTGAAGATCAGCGGGTCAAGCTAAATTACTCCAATAGTTGGGTTTGCCAGGTGGCAGGTGAGCAAGCGCGACTCTGGTTAGCAGCAACCCAAAGGAAAACACTGTGCTGCCTCTTTGTTATTAGGAATTTGGATTCTGGCATTCACCTTCCTGAGTCTCATGCCTCAACATTCATGGATCCAGCTGTTAGCAAACAAAACCCATTTTCCACTGGACAGTTTTGCCTCGCCCAGCCTCACCTCGGCTCACCTTTCTTGGTAGGCCGGTTTGTAAACCTTTGCCTGGGGCTCCACCAAAGTACCGAGGAGTATGTATGGAAACTCCTGACTGGTCAGAGTGACACCCACCTGTCTATTGCGTGCAAGTCGAAAGGAGAGAGGAGTCGAGGCAGGAGACTCTATCTAGTGTGCTCACATCACCAGTCTAGTGTGCTCCCAGTGACGATGGTGATGGCTTCCAGTTTTAAGGCCCCTGAGTTGAGGCCCCTCTCTCTTCATGAACCTCCTAGGTAAAGGTGGATCCTGATATGTATAGGCAACCCTTGTCTGGCAGAGACTTAGCTGGTGAGATATTGGAATCAATACACAAGCAATGGAGTATCTGACATCTCCAGATGTGCCTCGTCTCCAGTGTGCCTATTGCCTCCATATTGTCCCAACACAAAACAGGAAGCCCATGCTGCACCAGGTGGGGTGAGAAATACAACACTCAGTGCTGTCACCTAGTGACATAAGTCTGCACCAACAGGTAAAATTGTGGCTGCCAGTCCGTATTTAACACAGAATATTAATGAATTTCCTAAGGCATCAAATTACAGAAACAGCGTATGCCTGGAAAAACAAAGGCATATCATTGTGAATGCTCAGGATGTTCTTCTCTGCTCCTCTCTCTGGCAAGGCGAGCTGGACTGAATTCATTTCTGCATTCTGATGTGCACGGACAAAAGCTATGATGACATGTTGTTATTTCATTAAAACACAGGAGAGAAGCAGTTGTGTGAAGTGGTTTTAGCAGCTGTATCACCACAATTACCACTACAACAATAGTTTTACTGTGTGCTTGTCCATTGTTTCAGTTTGCAAGGGTGTTTCATCACTTCAAAAAAACAGGAAAAATGTAAAAGAGAATAAGCACAATTAAGGTATTATTTCTGGCATGTGCAGTCACTTCCTCCCCGGAGAGCACAAAATGAAGCAAATAGTAGAATCCTCTCAGGAAAGATATACATGTCATCAGATTTTAAGACCCGGCATTTTTCTGGTCTGACCCTTTTAAGTTTGCAGAAGTGTTCAGAGGTCCCTCCTGTAAATTTGATTGGCACTACCATAAAATTAAAAGGACCTATTGGCAGGGGCACCTTTGACAAATTGTAAAGCAGCTGAGTTCCCCTCTTCAAGCCTAACATGTAACACTTGTGAATGAGTCACAAGACTGCACTATGGATCTGCCAAACACATTTACGTGCTCAGCCCCAGTTTGCCAAATACAACACATGGATCCACACGAGTGAGAGCGAGAGCGAAAGCGAGAGTGAGAGCGAGTCCTTCTCATCGGTGTGAGGACCCCAAAGAGTCCCAGCTATATTCAACAAGATGAGGCAAAACCTAAAACCGAAAGATCAAACATTTAATCCATGGGACTCATAATGAATGCAAATCAATGTCTATCAAAGACTCACAAACAGTAAGGATGGATTGGACGGGTTTACCACCAGTCAGTTTTGTGGTGTGTGATATGCTTGCAGCACATGTAACTGCTTCTCATCAGCCAAGTGAACTGTGCACTAAATATGAAAACAGATCCCTTTACATTTAGTTTAAGTTGCTTTTATCTATCATTATCTATTTATCTATTATTTACTACCAGTTATGTGTCTTGCTCTCTAACATTCATGTAACAGCCTTGGATGCTGTTACTCCTTCTACCTGTCTGATCAGCCTGATGTATACTTGCAATATAATGAAATGTAATATACCAGTGGCCTTTGCTTCCATCAGCAACAGGTGCAAATGTTGGATGATGACGAATGGATTTCCATTGATTATTTAGCGATCATTTTTATTGATCATAAAACAGTCATGCACAACGATAGTTTAGTATTTTCTTTCTGTATGAGTGTGTCCACAGGGGATTATGCTGGCATCCTCTGTGGATAGAGAAAGACTGATTAATTGGTTAGGTTTTAAAATAATAAACCTCCACAGGTTTGTGGATTTAAAGGAAATTTTCGGAAAGTCAGCAAATAGAATACATACCATCTGTGTCTATGTCTAATTTGTACCTATTTTGGGAAAAGGGAGAACATAAATTAATGGAAAAGAATATTGTTAGGAGAGTACAGGACCTGGAATCTACTGGGTAACATTTCAAATGCTTTATGCCACACACTGTGTAAGTGGTGTATTTATATAACACATGTATCCCTGGACAAATATAGTGGATGTGAAATGGACCAGAATTATTACCCAGCGAGGAAAACAATCCATTTTCTCTACCAACAAACTGGAGAGATTTAAGAACGTGGCCTCAGACTTGGCACCAATATGGGAGACAGTCATGAAGCTGAACGCGGGCAATAAACAACAAGTCACGCAAATGTACACTTCACATGCAACACAGTTGGTGATTCACTTAAACGTCTGGCTGAAATCTTATTCTCCTTGGCCTCGGTCACACATGGCATCATTTCTTATTACAGCAGAGGACAGACACACACACACACACACACACATTCACAGGAGAAGCCGAATGCAGGTTATCAATATAATACTCACAAATTACACCATGCAGGGAGAATCCAAGTAAACCACTCTCACTGCCAACTTCATTTGAGACAATGGAAACCTTTTGGTCTCCCCTCCCTTTTGAGCAGTCAGAACACTGCTCCCTCCTTACGTCAGCACTGTTCCCCTATTAAAACAATATACGAAAGGCTGTGTGCAGAGGCCATTAATGACTGCAGGAATTAATGCCGAGCCGCAGCCTCAAAGGGTCACCACAAATTCCCACACTGTGAGCCGCCTGCGTCGCAGCCAGGCCCCCACGGCCCACCAGCGTCGCCGGGTCACAATCGTTAACATCGGGACGTACATGTTTCCTCTTAATTGGACGCCTTTCATCAAACAATTACAAGCTCGCCTCTGCCAACCAGCTGGGAAGGGAAGGGCCCCGCCGAGATAACACAATTACATACAGTGGACGAGAGCAAGACATGTCAGAGATGCGAGAGGAGAGCAATGGAGATATGAGGTCTCAAATCACCCTTTTCCCCAGACACATTAAGATTTTTTTTTTTTTTAATGAAATGACGGACATTCGGGTATGTTCCTGCTGGCTCGCTGTGAGGATCAGAGTTCCTCTCTACAAACTGAGCGGGCTTGTGAACCTGTTGCAGGCATTTCCTAACTCCTTCATTTTATATCTATAATATTTCTTTTTATTTAATGAAATGGAAAGCGTATGGTGGGGGGGGGGGGGGGGGGCTTCAGAGCCTTCTATGCCTAAAAACAGAAAAAAAACATTATGGACGCAGTCATTTAAGGACAGGTGTGATATGGTCCATTTCCGTGCTGCTGGTCAGGAATCTAGCCACAGCATTCTAGATGAGCTGCAGCTGCTTGATAGTTATTTTACTGGGGCCTGTAAAAATGGTATAACAATAATCTAACCTACTAAGAATAAATGCATGACCATGTTTTTCTACGTCTTGTTTAGACGGAAATCCTTTCATTTGTACGACGTTTATGAGATGATGATAGGCTGAGTGAAGTTGATCATTGACCTCAAGCCGTGTGTTTTTGGGACCAAAAACAATGACTTCTGCCTTTTCTGCGTTGAACTGGATAAAATTAGCTCATCCACGGATAGACTTGTTGGATACACTCATTTGTTGATTGCAATGGACTGTAGTTAAATGGTGCCATCAGTAACACGAGAATTTATGGTATTCAATGATCTGGGCCAGTGGGAGCATATAGATATTGAACAAAAGTGGCCCAAGAATGGAGCTTTGTGGGACCCCATATATATGTCATCTTTGTAAAGACTCATAAATACCAAGTGAGAGACAAGTGAGACAATACATTTTATACACTTTCTTACATCAACATTAAGGTAAGTCTCCTATAAAGCTAACATCAATTACTGTCAGTTACTGTCCTGAAATCATGGATCAAATCAGAATTGTCAATGTCAATCAAGACCTGGTCAGCATCATTGGTTAGAGCTGGAAGAAAACAAGGAAAGGTTACTGTTTGAAAAGATACTGTATGTTCGTGGATGGTGTATGTGCAGTTCAAACCAAAAGTCCACCACGGTCCCTGATGGACAAGAAGGACAAAATCAAGAAAAAAATTGTTCTACCAAAACACAAAAAACCCAGAGGAACATATGAACTTATATATTACAAGCGTTCTCAGACTTCAGGTGGCGCTCCAATGAAAGTTTTCTACAGTGCACTTGGAACAAGACACATCTTGAATTCTCAGTTTAGAAATTCAACCTGATCTGAAGTCTAATCAGCCAGAATAATTGCAAACACGTGCATGAACATGAACACATGAACATGGGTTCAGATTTTGGCATCTGTTTTTCAGGGACTGGGTCTTTCGCTTAACCGGACTGGCCCATTCAGCCACTGTGCCATGCCCCACAGACTTCCAGCTAAATGGTTAATATAATAATGATTTTTCAATCCAGCCTCATGACTCCATATGCGTCAAACCTGCTCCCCCTGGACCAGGGAAACAGAAGGTACTCATGAAAGACAGATGGCACAGCAGCAAGAAAGGTCAGTGTTTATATTAGATGGACAGTGCATGTAGTCCACGTTGGAACTTTGTCCATGTTCCTGTTTTTCTCACAGAGACCATCACTGAGAAAGGTCAAGGTGAATCATGACAGCAGTTGTAAAACGTTTGGCCCTGATACGAAATTTGTGTTAATGGATGGATAAGCCTTGCACATCTATCATTTTTATGCACCTCTTTCTGTGCATGTTAGTACTGCGACTGACCAAAACTGTGAGACATTGTTGGGCTCCAGGTGAGTTGATTTATGGCGGTGTGGGTTATAGTAACATCTTCTAACATTACAAATCTGAGCGTATCAGTCATTGAAATATTCTGGCCGCATACCAGAACGGCCTGAAAGATTCATGTCGTGTTTATGATGGAGTTAGCAGGCTTTTGGCCCCAGGGTTCAAAGAACCATACTGAAATAAAGGAAGATGGAGAATGACCTGACCGCTCTGTAGTGTGAAATCACTCCCAGGTCACATGTGTTTTTGTTCATCCTCTTCACCTTGAGGTTTCAGGAGATGGAGCAGATAGCACGCAACGGTGCAACAGACCTGCTGATGGCCACCTTGTCCAGTCCAGATGCCGTCTTTCATCTTTTTTTAGAAGCACACTTGTGGTAATGATAATTTCTGCGCCGAGAGAGAGAGAGAGAGAGAGGGAGAGAGAGAGCCTGTGTATGATCATGACACAATGCTGCTGGGGGACAAAGCAGGCACGTTGTTTATTATTCTAAATCTGGAGAATATTTTGCGGAAATATTCTTTGGCCGTCGTGCGGTGAAAACCTTTCATTCCGACACTGACAGCTTCCAAACAGCGTGCCAGGCGACGCCGCTTGTTTGAACCTGCCGTTTTCACTTCCCATAAGCAGGCCAGTGTGCGCGTATTACAAAACAACCATCGTCCAATCCATCACGTTGTCGCGGTGGTGAAACACTGATAGGATCAGTGGTTGACGGTAGACAGTCACCCCGGCGAGATCAAATGGGTGCCATTACGCGCTGAATCTCCTCAAGTTTTTCATGATAAGGGAAACACAGTGAGCCTCTCCAGACCAGCTCCGCTGTCCCTGCGCAGATAAATGGCTTCCTCTTTCGAAAGGTCCCACTCCTCATTTGGATAAGCGGCGTAATCAGCAAAACACTTCGAGAACGATCCCCCTCATTAATGCGGGGCCTTCGCTTTGAAGCGGGACATTCTTGTTTTGCACCCCATGTCAGTTTGGACAAAGTCCATACTTTGCCGAGGCTTTGAAGAGCTCGGGGCTTCATTGTTCACGAGCAAATGGGTTTAGAAAGATGTCAGTCACTCCAATTATTTTGGCTTTGTTATGAATAACATAAAACAGGAATTTTGTATGTGGAAATGAAAAACACATAACAGAAATAAATCTGGCTTTGTATCTACACAAGTGTTTTGTGTCAGAGTTACAAAGGAACATCCCAGCTGCAGATTCGCATTTTTTAAATAAAGCGATCCTTTTGAATTTTCATTTACATAACTTTCAAGTCACACAACAGACAGACCAAAACAGCAAGACATAATTTAGAGTGGAAACAGAACCTAACGACTATCAAAAGCAGATGGCAGAGAGGAATTTCTTAAAATGTTGAAACAATATCCAAATATAGACACTCCTGCTCCGAGACCACTGATGGGAAATTTACATGCAAAATAATCATCAGCTATGAACAATCCCATTGTCCTTGCTGTAAAAATGTCAAATATCTAAAATGCTCCTCATTGTTTGGAAAAAGCATTTACATGTTTATTGTCTTTGGAGACGAATATTCAACAAGACAAATATGCTGGGACTTCTTGTATTAACTTCGGGATTAATGCATAGTGCTATCACTTCATCCCACGACCTTCCTGTGCATCAAAACAGTGGAAATATTTGATTCAGGGAGGATTGAGTTTTTCCATTGTTAGCAGCTGATGTCAAATTAAAAAAAAAAAACATAATACGAGACTCCCTGCTGTTTTCAATTACGCTCCACAGCTATCCAGACACCCTGAAATGCAATATCAACATATGGTTGTGCTTAAATATGGTCTGTACTCATCTGAGCTATATTCCTGATGAGGAAATGATTCTTACGTCCAGTTGTAAACACCTCTACTTGAGGCGGTGAGAAAAAACAGCTGCTCTTATCGTGTGTACAAAATAATCCAAGTAACAGAAAACGTGGAATAATGGAAAAAGGTGCACATTGCGAAGGGATTAGTGGAACCTGAGCTCAATTGCCTGTGGAGTGCAAAGTGTCTTGATTTCGTTTAAAAGAAATTATCTTGGGAGCTAACACGCACCAGACAAGGCGGAAGTGAATATAAATGTTATGGATGCTATAATCACATTTCACACGCATATTTCTCCCACTGTGTTGGTACAAAGACTCTTGGAAATCCTCAAGAGAAATATGGATTTGGGTAAATCACTCACTGAGGTTAAGCAGTTTCGAGAGCATGAGATAGTGCAGACCCCCCAGCCCGGGCGGAAGCGAGCAGACAGCTTCTTCAAAAGTGCATGAGGGACGTCAGTGGCGTATCCGACCAGGTTTGGTTCTGTTTGCCTTGTTTCATGCGCCTTCCCCCTCGCAGGAAGTGATCGTGCGGAAGCACCTGGCCTGCTGAGCTGTGACCTTTCCAACGCTGGGTCTGCACCTTCACCTGGGTCCAGTGCACGGTCTCGACACTTGCTGCAACTGATGCAGCCACCCAGGGTCAAAACAACGTTGTTGTTTTTTTTGCTGGGAGGCTACAGTCCTATTCACCTATTTAAGTCGTGTCCCCCCATAGCAAATGTTACTCAAATACTGAATAGACTAAATAGTCATTTGAGCTTTGCCTGTGCAAACTCTCATGTCATCATACTCTATTTCTACATCAAATGTTTATCCGTTCCATATGTCCATATGTATATCCACTAAAAAAGATAAACGTATTGGCAAAAAAGTGTCATAAAAAAAAAAAACACTAGTCAATTCAAACTGCCCAAGCACCTAGAGTTGTTTCTGAGGCGACAGAGACAGAGAAATCCCCCGACTCTATTTCTACCATCTCTGCTTCCATAAATACCCCCATTTTGGAAATATGTCGGAATTTTCCAAATATCTAATTGAGAAATGATGATGACTTTTGCTGGTTTACCTGGCAGCCGAGCCTATCTGACACACATCACTTGATTAACCAGGCCAGTTCGTCTGGACGTAAACACAAATGTTCTCCAGAGCGATTTCTCGGGTGACTAATTTCAAAGCCATGCAGACTCTCAGTAAACAGTTTCTCACGTTGGCTCCCCTCCGGACCCCCAGACAACTCTGCTCTCCTCTTGTTCACTGACGTGCTCTGGTCGAAGGGAAATATTTCAGAGCGCCGGGCCAAGTCGTTTTGGTGACAGGCTGTGAAAGCAGCAAAAAAAACCCAAACAATTAAACATTTATGATTTCCACATCGTGATCGTGATTTCCTGCTGGCAAGGCGTGCGGTTGCGCGTATGGGTTTTCTCCCACATCTCGGAGAAAGTCACATCAGACGGACTGCAGACCGAGCTTCTCTCACTGACCTTCGGCCCGACCCGAGAAAGAGGCTCACAGAGCATTTTCATTGCTGTCTGAAGTAATTCTGGCAGGGCAACAGGTGCTGCCGTGCGTCAACACAAATTAGGTGATTTCATTTCATCGCAGGGTTTAAACCTGTTTTTTACTTTTCGCGTCATGTGACGCGAATGGAGATCACCGGGGTTCACGTCAATGGCTTCGAATGAGCCGTAATTGAGGCGATGTCGGCAGAAATGCCTTGATATCCCCTCTCAAAAAATTCCGCTTAAGAAATTCAATGAAAACAACGTCAGACAGTGTTGTTCAGAGCACTGCGGAGACTGAAGGAGCGGCCCACTCCCGCAACTTATAGTAGGGAGAAAAAAGCCTGTTTCGACCCCAGTCGTCCTCAGTTTGCTTTTAATCTGCATTGACGGTGTTGCGCAGCATATAAGCCAGTCATAACACGGTTTTGGAAAAGGGCGTAGACTTAACAGTAACAGATTAAATTTATGGACACAATGGCCTAAAGCTGAGCCCACCCCTGACTGTCAAAACTAAATGAAACCCGAGTGCCGAGAAAAGGCTGCGAGAGTTCACCGAGTAGTTGTGTGTCAGGAATGAACTTGCGCCGGGTCATCCAGTTTATGTGCGCATGAACACATGAACTGAACACACGAACTTTTATTCCACACATGTGGCATCTCTCATATGGCTTTTACCTCACATGCGCGTCGTGATAAGGGCAATAAGGGTCTCGGGGAATATGGAAATATCAGCTCTAGATTCGGTTGCAGCCGAAACTCCGGCAAAGGCTCAAAATTGAACAAACAGAAAACAAATATCAAAACGTGCCCGAAAATGAAAGTGAGAAAAAAGATAGTTTTCACCTCATTTCCCAGTTGTTGTGTTGTAATACATCACGCTGCCAAGGAATTGCACAATAATTACTTTAAAAAAATCGCTGGAACCCCTCCAAAAACTTTACTGGAAGGGCTTTTTTTGGAGGTAAAAACACTGCAATAATCTGCCGAGCACCCCATACAAAACAAACACTAGAATGGGACGATAAGAACAGGGGGAGGATGTAAGCAAACGTGTGAACTTCTCATACTGCGGTTCTTAAAGGCACAGAGAGCCCGTCCAGAGGTCTGTGACCCTTTTCGACCGCAGGCCCCGGCGATGCAGTCGCCAGTCACATGTCATCCAACCTAATCAACTCGGAGCCTGTTTTCCGATCGCGTGTGTTGTAAGTGGTTAACGCGGAAACGCCGTTTTGAAGCAGCCCACTGCTGGCTTTGTCGTCGGGCTCCTTGAGTCGATCGCATCGGGCAGCTGTCGCGCAGCTTGTCTGCTCGTTTGCTCAGCTGGCCTGCCCGCGCGTCCGTGGTCACCGTCGCGTCCTCGGCCTGTGGTCTCCGCGTCGCTCGACAGGAAGATGAATGCGACGGGTATGGGCAGCGTCATTATTAATGAAAAGTGACATCATCGCGTGGTCCGCTTAACGGCAATCAGGCCTCTCTCTCAGCGATGCTCAATGCAATCCAGATGTCCATTTGATTAAAGGCTTAAATGTGATTGGAGAGGGTGAGAGACGGGTGGGGGACGGGGGAGGGGAGGGGAGGGGAGGGGAGGGGGCGCGGCACAGCCCCCGGTTCAACCCCACGGATTCTAAAACAAAGAGTTTTGTACATTTCTCTTCAAATAAAAACACATGGGTGCACCCCTCTCCCCCGCGCGTCTCCTCGGACTGTTTCTGCTCTGACGGTCGTCACCTGGTTTCAGGCAGCAGCTCTTGATAATCTGCATGAAAATTCGTGTCTAATTGGATCCACTACTTAGTATGAGACATATTTCCTCCTCTTAATATTTGTGGGAAATTCACACACTGAAGCTTTTACCCTGCTGGAACCCATTCTAACTGTCAGAGACACACATCCAGGAACACTAATTGTTTCAGTCAATGCCTCCGGCAATGCTGTTGATCTGTGCAAAGATCCACCACTCTGGCTGAGAATTTAATATCTCAACAAATGTTGCGATGCCTGTGAAAACTCTTAATTCCCCGGACGATGGCGTTTTTTTAAACTGACTTTTCCTCTCCATGAAACCAAATTATTCAATTGTGCTGTAAAATTTCCCGACTTCTTCTGAATATTTAGTAAATGGTGGTTCTCAGAGAAACCCTTCAATGAGCAGTGAATAGACTGGCATGACATTTGGCATTGATCACATTTGTGCCACAAAGGTCAGGAAATTCCCACTTTGAGTTTAATGGTAATCAACCAATTTCCAAAAGCTAACGGGCAAAACTACAACTGACCACACTAAAGCATGGGGATAATAGTCAAGATAGTCATAGACATCATCAATTACGTCATTTAGCAAGTTCAATGTCAAACTGTTTTGTGCCAATATAGTGACAGGGCTCATCTTGTTGAAGGGATTTACAGAGTTGCTTTCCCAAATAATCCTTTGTGTGGAATCCTGGCATAACCTGGCATCACATGGAGTCACAAATAAACAAAGAGTTTCAGTTCTCGTGCTTGTCCTGATTGTTTCTTTCACACCAGCTTGTTAGTCTCCATGACAGAGGCAGGTGTTATCCAATTCTGCACATTTGTGAAACCTGACATGGAGTGGGGTCGAACAGTCAAAAACAATTGTGCGGTGTCTCCGACTGCGCCGGCACGAGGGGAGTAATGGGACACGATTTCGATCTGCCTAATTTTCCCTCAAAATAACTTTTCAGCAGGTTGTCTAAATAATAAGGGTGAAGAGGCCTTGAAAGCCTCACAGATGTAGTCATCTGGCAGTGCCACCAGGGACTTCCCGCCCCCCCCCCCCACCCCTCCTCCTCCACCCCGGCCTGTCCAGCAGAGAAGGCTTTAGGTAAACTGGGGAAAAAACAAAAACAGAAAAACACACCTGTCACAGGCAGGGACGCATTAAGTCTACCTCGTTTTTTCCCCTCCGCTGCCCCAACCAGCGGTTGACCTGTGCTGCGCGGCCACGCGGAGACAGTGGGCGGTTTGGACCGACTGCAACCTGAACTGCCACATAAAATGACTCACCTGACGCTGACTGGGCGTGACCGTCCTCGGCTCACATTTTCCCCCTCCAGATTTTTACGAGAGCGAGGCCAAGGCTGAAACTGAAGCGCAAACCCACCCAGCGCTTTCTGGCCCGCTTGTTTTCTTTAGCGTATATGTTGCTGATGCAGGATGGATAGAGGGATGAAAAATGAGAATCAGTGACTCACTTTATTTGCTTTATTCCTCGCAAATGGCAGGCATTATGTTTATCATGTTACTATGGTGGCTCTGCGGGTATCCCAATTTCTGTGACGTGCTCTTTTCCACCATGTTTCCATGCATAGGGGTCACTAAGAAGCCTGAATATAGCATGTATTTGTTTTGTTTTTGCCGGCGCAGGTACCAGACAAACATGGAGTCAGTTGAAGAAAACACTGAATAACTTTTTTTTTTCTTTTTTTTTTTCCGTGTGTGAAGCGCCTGCTCTCCGAGGGCCGAACGTTCACCAGGGGAAAGCATCGCTCACTGTCTGTGCCACTGTCAGGATGGCAATGATGCTATCTGTTGGTGTTAGCTTGACGGGCGCCACACATGTAGGCTTCCAAGCCCGAGAGGGTGGAGGGGCCCCGAGAGACACTGGGCCAGTTACTCGGGGAAAGGTGGTGCAGCAGGAGGTAACGGATGACATCAAGAGCAAACACAGAGGGGACAGCTGAGCGGGAGCGTGTGAGGCCCGTCCGTCATCGTGTTTGTGTGCTTGTTTTAGCAATTAATTGTTTGTTTAGCTCTCTGCATGCCATCTGACTTGTGAGGTCAAATGCAAGCGAAGCATTTTTGAATGCTCCCTTCAGTGTGGAGAACATTTATGTAAACACCTGGAAAAGCCAATAATTTCATCTTTCATAGGCTCAAGATTCACTGGAAGCAAACAGATGTGTGCATGCATGGACTTGGTGTATAGTCCAGTGGATAGTCCAGTGATTAGAACAATTCGGTTGATTCAAGACCATAAATTGCCTGTATGTCTGAGCATAAGAGTGAATGATATGTGTGTGTGCCTTAATGTAAAGTGTCTAGCGATAACATTGCTATGAGAGGAAGCTGAGAATTGACTTGAAACACTCACTGAAACATTATGGATCATATGGTCAGTGTTTAACCCAAATATGACTTAATGACAGAAGTAACAAGAGAGAGAGCTTATTGAGAGCTTATTGTATTTATTACTTTCCGGGATATCCTGCAAAGCTTCCGCTGAGGGCATTTTATTGACAATATGGCGAGTGGCAGACAGGGAAACGGCATGGCTAACAGCGTGGTAATTTACATCGGAACTCCACAATAAACCCAATCTCTTTTATGAGACAGTTATGACAAACAAGCCCTCTAAATATTTAAAACCGAAAATGATTGCAAATGCGGCATGATAAATATTTGCGGTGCAACACGGGCTTTTGAAAAGCTGCAAAACAAAACTGCACTGTTCACAGCAGCGAAGCACAACAAATAGCCTTATCTCTGTTTAGACATCTTAAATATATCTTATCAGGAGGGATTTGTGCTTTCTAAACACAGCCAAATCTCTCTTTCCTCTCCGGTCCGAAGAGACACGCAAAGCAGCCCTCTGGTTTCAGGATGTCTGTCCCTCGTTTGAAGTTTATCTAACTACCATATGTATTTGTTTTCCCCAGCAGAGTAAATGATGATTCTCTCTGTCCACTTATCATCCACCCCCCCCCCCCCCCCTCACCACCACCACCCGCACCGGTGCACATGTTATTTATTATGAAATGACACCTCACTGTCCGGAGACCCCACTGCAGCGGGCATGATTCATAGAGGCAGACGATGAGACACAGGAAGACCATTAAAAATCCTATCAACATCATGTCGCAGTTGGTGGACCGCGCGGGGGAAACTGGATAGCCAGCGAGAAGTTTTATGTCCTGGGCTGCGTTTACTAATGGGGAGTCCAGATCAAGGCACCAACTCTTAACCCAAATGTGACACATGATTACATTCCATGCGAACAATATGACATTTTCAGACACAATCTGCCATTTCTGGCACCGCTTATTTATTTTCTGGCCGAGACTTGGACGTTACTTTACTGGACTGGAATCAAGAGGGGAAGTTTGCCTCTTTCAGGCCAGCAGTGAAAAATATCTACTCTATTAACAGCTTTTCAGCTTTTGTTGCCAAGTGGGTATTACATCAACGAGGAATGCGACCTCTGCGTTAATATGTTATATCTTACAACAAAATTACACAATGTTATGTAGAAACGTTCCTGCTAAGCTTACCCCCCGCCCGTTGGCCATTGCATCGCATTTACCATCCAAACATGAGAGCCACACGAACCCGTTGGCAGAATGTGAAAAGCAACATATTGAATGAGAAAAATAAGAAAAAACAAAACTGAGCAATATACATCTATGGGAATTTTGTTTTTACATTCATGTGAGGTTGTGTGTGTGTGTGTGTGTGTGTGCGGAGAGGCAGGCAACATGGCATCACTAAAACTATTACAGAGACCCGCTTTGCATTGCTTTGGTAAATACAGAGAAAATGTCCTGACAGTTGCAGATGCCTGAGCTCAAATGGCATCAGTCTGAGCTGAAAAACATTCAGCATGCAATGTTTATGAAACTAAATCCTTAAGAGCCCAGAAATTTCAGCTCAGTGATAAATTTCCTTTTTGGATTGTTTCAATCTTCGAATGCACTTAGATACACATTCTGGCTGCTTTGAAGACTGAAGGTGGACATATGGCTTTCCCTTTCCTCCCTTCAATTTACTGATACATACCAGGTGTTATACTTTTCATGTCGCCCTCTCAAGATAAAGGTTTCATTCCTGGAAGAAAAGGGAAAACACACACACATATTGGTGTGCTACAGCGAGAGAGGCCGCCTTCTCTCCGAAATGTATTGTGCGACTTTGCGGCAGAAACAAATTCTAATTTCTTTTGTCGACGAGGCAAAAGGGGGTCTGTCTCAACCCATGTGGCCCTCAGATGTTTCTGTTATTACCGCTGCTCGAAGACAATTTATTATAGCGGAGTTCCAGGACACTGCGTGAAGGAAAGAGGCATGAATTTTCTCCGGAGACTCGCTGTGAAGGCCAAAGGCACAGCGGACAAAATGAACAAACACGGGCCACAAGAAAAGAACACGGTGCATAGATTATGCAGAGATAACGGGGGAAGGAACGAGAGCCTTTGTTCCTTGCCTGTCACGTTGCGTTGACGGGTGTCTCCTTTAAAAGTCGAGGGGGTGGCCAGTATCACGCGCTTCACAGAAAAATGCATAGAGAATGTGGGGTGAAGGTCTGGTGTTGGCTGCTTTTAATTTATCACAGGGTTACGCTCATAGCTGTCATGCCATTTTAGTATGGGGGGGGGCTTTATTTCTTGGCTAATTTCGTGTCTCTGTAGATCAGAGGGAGCATGACATCGACGAGTGACGTAATGGCCACGTCGAGCAGCAGATAAAGTTGCCAGGACAGGCCCTTGTCACATTAATTAGCGTAGGTAACAGCAAACAGCAGCCCAGCATCGTTCCTCGCCAGAAATCAGCAATAACAGAGGCCCGTCCTCATCGCACTCAGATGAATCATATAGGTGGACTCCCTTGCCTCAAAGCCTAAGTCCTATTACACTTTGCAGTGTTTTACTGAACCCAAATGATCGAGTACCAGATGTGCAAATCCATACCAGCAGCTCGCGAAGTTTCCGTCCGCCCGTGTCGGAGCGCAAATCCCCCCAAAAATGTCTCTTAAAGCTGCAGCGTGGAGAATTCTGGTCACGTTAAAAGCCCCGCCCTGTCAGGAGGGACCGCAAGAACAAACCCGGTGGATGTCAACACTCCTGTGATGTCCGTGTCACTCTTTTTCATAATCACATTTAGAGTTTTAATCAGATTACGCTTGTACAATACAAGCTTACCCAATGTGTGGTCTCCTGGCCTAAAACCTCCACCCAAATCCTATTATTACTCATTTTAATTACAGGATAATACCTGTGGGATATTGTATCATTATTGTTGCTAATATCATTAATATACACCTGATTGACATCTGCATCACATGCCTCGCTGTGGAGATGCCATTACCCCCTCCTGAGAATAGAGACGGCTACTGTTCCTGCAGTAGATGTGCTTTGGAATCAGGGAAATAAACGCGACCAGCAAGTCCTGCGCATTCCACACAGGCTTTGGCAGTCAAACGTCAGCAGGCAGAGAAGACGTAGGCACGAAGTGGCCGTCCCTTCTATCTGCGCACCACACAAACGGTGAATCAAGTCATTTCTAAGTCTGCCGCCCGACATCATTTCAAACGCATCGCACCGATGTGTAAAACAAGTTAGGCCTTAATGGGCTCGACTCCTGTTATTTTATCTCCCGTGCTGAGGGCGCTAAATCAAACTGTTTCCAATTAGGAGGGGGGGGGGGGGGAGCAGGAGGAGAGGCAGGGAGGTCCGAGGAAACCCAGCCACCGAAGGTGTGAAAGATGAGGACAGATGTTGTGTTGTCTCTGATGGTGAGGTCACTCCGATGGCTTTGACCTCATGAGCGCGAGTCAGCAGGACTCTCGCAGCCAACAGGTCATAAATATATGCCTGGGATCGGGAGGCAGACATTACCAACATAGCGCTGCATGACCTAATGATCTGGCAAGCTATGGATGGCGTAGTGTGTAGCGCTGGTGTGCCCATACTACCATTCATTCACGCTGCAAAATAGATTTACTGTTCTGGGGCTGATACATGTGAAGATGATGCTAGTCAGAGAGGGAATTTTCCAGGGGCAACATTTTTATCTTTCATGACAGGAAAGCACTTTCTTTTTTTTCTTTTTTCAGTGCTTAGCAATTATAATGCAGGTCATGCCAACGAGATGTCCTTGACCCGATGCTTGAATGATGGCAGTGGAATTACAAATTGGCTAATTAAGCACTCAAGAGTCATTATAAAAATTAGAGTTGGTCTGACCGTGACCCCTTCGCCTGTGTTTGATGGATTAAAAAGACTCATGAGGCCAGAAGCAGTGATACACTGCCCACCGTTGGCAGGAATGCATATTTACAATATGGTCACCGTTCCACCACACATCCATCACCTATAGCCCTGTAGTCTTGTGGGGAGGTCTGCTTAGTGTGAGCTTTGCTCTCCCTCACCCTCTCTCCTTCTCTCTCTTAGAGTGCAGAGATGTTCGGGGACCGCAAGGCCGATGACGTCCACAACTGTTCTCAAGGCTCTTCCCTGTTGTTTTGCAAAATGACTGTATCAGTGATCACGTCCCCAAACAGGTCAGGCAATTCCAGTTGCGCAGCCGCATGGAGGATTTATTAGAACCAGATGGGCTGTGCTCCCTTACAAGCTCGGCCGGAGTCGAAAAACACTGGGCTGGCTTCTCCCAGGCCTGCTCTGGGGGAACGGAGAGCGCCTGGTCCACCCATTTCCTTTCCTTGCCCTTCCCAGGCATGTCAGAGAAGAGCCAAGCCAAAAAAAATCAGACCTGCAGTGGCTTTTGGACAGGCTCGGACTCGAACAGTGTGGTAATTACGGATGGCAAGAGGGAAGGTGTGCGGTAGAGAGGAGGGGGCCTGCCAGGCGGAATCATCCCGTGCCAAAGGCTTTAAAACAGCCACAAAGGAACTAGAAGAAAAATAAACAAACAGATTGCTAAAAAGCCCTGCCACTTTTTTCTCTGACATTCCCCTGACACTGTCTGTCGAGGCAGCGGCCGCTGAGGTCGGGGTGCGTGCTGCTGTTTGATTATGAGCAGTGATCTGACATCAGACCCGTCAGTCTGTGGCTCGAGCCTTGTCCACTGTCTCGCAGGTTATATCCATGAGCCCACGGTCTTGTATCCCACTCAGCTCTTAAAGTACTTTGGCTGTTGTCAAAGGCTTTCTACATTTGGCCTATGCTCAATTACCCCCATCCCCCACCTGTCTTTTGCTGACTTGACAAATTTCCGCTTTCGCTGAGGAAGCTGCTCTGCTCCCATAGGATAAACCTGGCTGACACAAAGTCACTTGATGTTTTCTCAGAGACCGTCTCTTCCAGGGAGCAGCAATCACAATAAATCAGAGCTATCTGCTTGTTTTGGTGGAGCCCCAGATCATGCACTCCCATCTGATGCCAGTCATGCACGCCATGTCAATGTGCTTGTTAATGGCAAAGTGACAATGCCTGGAGTCCTCACAACACGTTTATTAATGTGACAGCGAGGCTCCTATAGCCGTAACAAAGGCCTTAGACCACTTTTATCTTCCAGCCGTGTTTTGCGGCACAAAAAGTAAAGCACACAGAAACGCTTTTGGATCTTCTCTCTGACTGTGTGTTTTGTTGTTTCGTTTGGAGGACTTGTCAAATATTTCTTGCACGCACTTACTGGCCCGAAAGTTTTGAAACTGAATTTGATGAGAACTTGTGGCTTGATTTGGACTTTTCCTCACATAGCTCAGCCGTGCTTTTGTGAAGGTTGAGACTTGACTTGCACTTGCCACAAAAGACATCAAAACAATTATTTCAGACCACTGTCTGATGTAGTTTCTGAACCATAATCATAGGGTTATTAAGTTAGTGCCATTAGTTTTTGTTCAGCATGATGACGTGTTTTGGATGCCATGCGGATTATTGCCATTTGATATTCTTTTCCTTCATCAGATTAGGAAGGTTTTTTTTGTCAGGGCAGAGCTCATTCAATCTTCTCAGACCTCTTCCAGCCATTAGCTATGAAGTTTTTGTGTGTACAAATCATAAAAGGTTCAGTTATATTTAATGGGGCTGGAATCAACCACGGGACATTAAGGCTCAATTCTCCCATTCTCCCACTGGTTCCTCTTGACATATCCACATGAATCACAAACAATATGAGATGTTACAGAAGATGAATCTGCAGAATGATTCATTCGCTCCGATTTTTGGGTGCAAAGCAGTGCCAAACTTTATTTGCTCATTAAGAGCCTCCTTATGATCCTTCACAGGGACTAGAAACCATTCTAAGATATTTCCAAACAGGTGGAGAAACTTATGAGCATGGGTGGATTTCCTGGGGAGAAACATAAAATAGTGCAGAAAACTGGAAAAGCAGCACGGCCCTATAAGGAGGATCTGGCATTTACTCCTGTTTGTAGTAAAGCAGTGGAATAATATAACATTACACAATTTTGTTTTGGGTGGCCTTGCATATCCCCCGAAGAAAATATAAACAGGCACTGTTCAGGGAATGCCCGAACATAATTCATTGCTTGAGGAGAGGTTTTCCCTCACAGCTGCCATATTTTGCCATGACAAGTACGTGTCTCAGAAGGATCACGGCGGAGAAACATTGGCTTGAAGTACACTTGATTTACACCACGAGCTGCTCAAAATGAGAGGGACTTTTGTTCCTCGACACAAATTGAGGAAACAGGTAGGTATGAAGGCCAAACCCAGAGAAAACAACCTGTTTCAGCGCTACTGTTTCTCGACGTCAAGGACAGCAGCTCGTGATGGACAGCTTGAGAAACTCAGGGCGGGATGGACGATAAAATAACAGGAGACGCTGGAGAAAAAAAACAAAACGTGCTTTCCTCCTCTCTCAGTGGTTTTTATTTAGCACCAGTTTACCAAGATCCATATTTCCAGCAAGGCCTCTGTCGAGGCTCAGATGAGATCAGACGTGTGGGATTTACGTGCTATTTAAACGCGCTCTGGTGTGCAACATTGCAATGCCTGGGATCAGCCAGCAGCCTAATAAGCAGTAAAACTAAGCCATGAGGAAGGTATTTGCCTGTGATATGCCACTCAGTGGGAGAAACATCAATCAACAAGTAAAGAGGTCAAGTCAATAAATTACATAAAAAGTGTCAGAGAATTCACGGGCTACACAAACAACTAACTTTCACTTTCATTGTTTCATTTGATGTTAAGGCAATAATTCCGCATTTCAGGATATGTGATTTAGGGCTTTTCACAGTTTGGGGGGAAATATGATTTCCTGGATAGTATGCTCTAGATGCTTCTCTCTCACTCTCTCGTTTTTGTTTTTTTCCATAAGAAATGGACAGAATGATTCTGAACAGCTGAACAGTTTCCACTGTTTACGCCGAGATAAGATAAGATGAGGACCTCTTGGCTGTAGCTTCATTTCTTTTGGAGGGATATACGAATGCTGTCAGTGTGCGCTTTTATCGTTGGACAGCAGGAGCATTTTGGCGCGCGCGTGATGTGTGTTTTTTTTTCGCATAATTCCTTGATCTCAAATGGCCACAGGTCCAACGGCATTCCTTCACTGCATCTGGCAGTGATGGTAGGTCGATGTAGGTCACGCATGGTTCAAAATGGACTGGTTTTCATCCGCCGTGTCGCGACTGCCAGGGCTTCGCAAGAGACCAGGCATGTAACCGGCGACCGGGCAACGACGGTGAGGGCGCCCGCCTCTCTCTCTCTCTCTCCCTCTGCAGCCGGGGCCGAGCGCTTCTGTCCAAGCAACGGCGAGCCTCTTGATGTGGTCGGCCGTTTCCTCCTCTGCGCTGGCCCCGCTACAGCGCGGGGGTTTCGAGGAGTGTGGGAAAAGCCGGTGTGAAAGGGAGCAGAGGAAGTGTGTATTTATCTCCGTTGGTGGGGCACGATTCCCACTTTGATCTGTCGGCAGAGCGGCCTCCCGGGCCGCCCCACGGGCAGCAGAGGCCGCCAGGTCACCGTGTCGGCCGCAGAACGGCCTCCTCGAGCGCCTGTCGCGCTCGACGGAGAGAGCAGCCCGCGGACGGGACGGTCGGCAGGTGCAGTGAGCGACCGACGATGCCATAAACATCCGCACATCCGCACGCGACAGCTTCATTCTCCCTCCCAGCCAAGCCGTAATCATTGCTGATCACTCCGCAGTGATCAAAGGATTTACACTCATCTTAATGACGAGGCGGACTTTGTTCCGCACAAATGGATCGTGAAATAAGTTCCATGGTGGAGATTTACAGTAAAGGATATGATATCATGGGGTTTGGTCTCCTCCGTCACTATCCGTCTTCAATCCATCTCCAAATCTTAGTCACTGAGCAAACAATCCTTTATTTGCTCTCTTCATGCGGGCTGGGAGTGGCTGATTAAATGATCCATTTTCCATTGTCTGGGAAATGGTATATTTAATTAAAGCACAACCGCATGTCAACGCCTCCCCCTCTGTACAGAATGAGATAATACAGTTGTGTTCACATGTCACTGTGTCTTCCATGTATGGGCGAACCGCACGAGTCTGCATTCGAAGCGGTTTTCCAAATGGGGGTCCGTCGCCAGGAAGCGTGCTTCTCAGAATTCAATTGCATCTGATGTTTGGTAATCGTCTCCTCATGCATGTGTATCTATGCTCAGGATTTCCAGCTGCGGGTACACCCAGACCCTCTCCACCTCCTTCTGTGTGCATATGGAGGAAGTCGGTCAGTGAGAGTGCAAGTGGCACATGGTCGGGAACGGTGGCCTGGGAGCAGATTAGCTGCTCCTGTGTCTATCTGGTGCTGACAGTTCACACAGGCCCTTTTTTCCACTGGCCCTGGGCGTATCAGCACACTGTTTCCCTTCTCAGAAGACTCTATCTCACAGCCTCAGGGCTAAAAATGTGAAGACACAGTGTATACAAGACATGGTTTGAAAAGGGAAGGCTTGTCAGGGTGGATTGGATAATGAAGTGTGGTCAGATTCTCATTATGATTTCTTTATTATGAATTTGCTGTGTTTTTACAGTGGGGTACAACACACTGAAATGGATCCAGTCGAAAACTTACATGAGGAATCGATCATTTAAAACAAGTTTGGCAGAAACAGCGACAAGGGTTCTGGGGAATGCGTTGAAATACATAGGAAAATGAAGTCATAAAAAAAGAAATCTCATAAGAGGGAGGATCGGAGAACTGGTGAATCAGCGGACTAAACCACTGTCGGGTTATAATGGGTGTGCTGCACTGTATACCTGATTGGACACAACAGCTCACAGCCAAAAGTTACACAGCTGTTAATGAGCATCGGCGTGCGTGTGTGACTGACAACTTGTGTGACTTACATGTTGCTCCGCTCCATGTGTGAACTTGTGATTTGTTATGAAAAAAAAAAAAGCAATTATAGATGTGAGAACAGGCAATTGGACTCAGGCCGCGAACCAAAATACATAAATTAGGCTGCAGCGTTTTCCCATAAACATACAACGTCTCTGTTTACGCCGAGCATCGCTCATGAAAACACCGTTGTGTGTGTCCTTGAGCTGCAACAAACATTTGACTCCACTTCCTTCCTCGTGGAACAGCAACGATAATTGATTACATCCATAGCTAGTTGCTACAGGTGTTCTATTGTCTGTATTTGATGACTTTGTTGTTCTTCTTTTATGAGATACCTCCTGGAATAGTGGCAAGCATTGCTGTCGCACTCGCATGTTTGTGATGTGAAAACTTCTCTCCGTAGCGTTAGTAGCGGCTGAAGGCTCGACAGGGTGGCTCTAAGACGTATTATGAGTCGTTCATTTGATGGATTTCTTCCAAAATTCCCTCATTGCAAATCCTCCCCCCAAAATTGGAACGAGCTTCAAAGTATATTATATATTTATATGATGTGATATACGATATATTTTCAGAATGCACTTTGATCAAAAGCATTCAATGCTCCTACAATAAGAACTATCAATTTTGTGTCATGCAGGCATTCAGTTTTGGCCTCCTGGTCCTCCATGAGCTCCATTGTCCATACACCACAGACACACAAGCGCGCACACACACACACACACACACACACACACACACACACACACACACACACACATACACAAAACAAAAAAAAAGGAAACAGCTACATGTATGGCTGCGACAATAACTGTATATTTATTGAGTGAACACTGATTAAGCCAATCTCAGGTGACTCTAGTGGCTCAAAAGTCAGGTACTCACAAAAGTTTAACCCCGGGCCGGTTAGCTCTGAAGAAACCTCTTGTATGGTCCATAAGTGCCATAACCCGACAACTCCTCTGACCTTTTGCAGTGTTTATTGTACTTATACAAGGTAAAAAGCCAGCAGAAATGCAGTGGTAAGCATGTTTCCCAACAAATGTTTCCCAAGAAGCACGGCCTCGGTCTTCACCCCTGACTGACTCCTTAGTTGTTACTCCAGACACCCACTAGAACATCCGTCTGCTTCATTATCTTTATTAATGATGTTCCTTCCCTCTCGGTCACATCAGAGGTTTTCACTTAAGGCTCTGGTGATACCGCTGGTCATTAGGACGGCTTAAAGTGTGGGATCCCATCTGGAGTGTCTCACACAAAAGGCTGTCAGGCCACGGAGGCTGCTCGGGCTCCAGTAAACTTTCAACAGTTGCCTCAAACAGGTCCCCGTGTTGTGGAATATGTGGCTTGGTGAGACAGAAAGTCTGTGGCTCGTAATCCTCCACACGGATGGCTCGCTGCATCCACAGGAAAAACTGGCCCCGTTATTTGGAAAAGCCTTGAAGGGGAAAGTTAATGAATATTCAGAATGAGCGTTATGGACAGATGCCGGCTCCGAGAATTGATTTTGATGGACTGAGCTCATCACGTCAGAGAAAGAATTCCCGGAGCGTGACAAAACTCCACATGCCCTTCCAGCTTTTAATCACTCGGACGTATCAAACTGAAAATCACACTGAAAAGCTAGAGCGAAGGGCTCCACTTGTTACTGATTAGCATAAATAAATGAGAAGTAAATGTTAGTAAATGAAGCCTCGACAGTGATGGAAGGCTGCAGAATTTCCATTTCGCAGTCACGCACAGGAATGTCATCTCTTTTTTTTAGATTTCTATCCCAGCGCAGATTAACAGTCCCACAAAGCTTCGCACAGCGGGTTCGGACACCTGATGTCACGTGCTGGGGCGGGAGCGGGGCGCCCGTAATGCAGAGTGGCGAGGGCGCGGTGCTCGGAGCTCAGAGGCCGTTAAACTGTCACCACTCTGTTCCGGTCTGTTCCTGCGGCGGGACTACAGAGGGCTCCCCTGCAGCTCCGCGGACGCGGAGATGTGAGCTTGGTCAGCCACTTTGCCGCCTGTGCGGTAAAAGAGTCAAGGCTGGGTTCGCAGCTCCGGTCGGTGGGCGAGGTCGGGGAGGGCGAACAGCACGGCATGTACAGTAGAGCAACAGACCAGACCTTTCCAGCCGACCGATTGTAAATCTGCAGCTCTTTAATAAAGCGGAATTACAGTCCTGCCCTGAGAACAGTTAAAGCAGATTGAAGATAATTGCCAGGTAGAGTTGCGCCATAACACGGGCATATCTTACACAGTGTGCTGATCGGTTACTATAGCAGCAAATGTTTTCGCGTTAATCACTGTCAACTCTTAGTTTTACGGCTCGCTCAAATCAAGGGTTCCACTGCAAAGTGCTGCCCCGGTCTTTATTTTCAGACCCGGGGAGCTGTTGACTAACCTTTAATTTTGCCACGAGGGAGGAAATATCAGTTTAAGTTATGAAAATGAAACCTGTTAGAGGCACGGCCTTTATGGGAGAAACCTTTGCAGTGGGTAGGGATCAAAAATAACCGGACCGGCTCAGGAAAAAAGTCAAGAAGTAGGTTGAACCTACAGGGGAGTGCATCGACCCTCGGGCAGTGTCGTCTGAGCGCAGCGCGGCTTCCTTAATCATTCCCCGCGCACAGGAAGTCAATTTGGATGCTGAGATTGTAAAACGGTGTTGACCTTAAACACATGGCCTCCATCCTGTTTGCCTGTTTGGCCGTATCGCAGGCGCGCTACACCACCGAGCGACAGAACAGGAAAATACAGCAGCACCACCTTGTGTTGTGGCATCGGAAAAAAAAAGTCCTTTATTCGATCTGACACAGAAACATCGATTTTTGCAACAGCCCCTCGAGTGAGGAAGGAAAGATGCTCACGAGCATTGTGCGGGGGAATCGTCGAGCTCGCACGAGGCACCTTTTGCTCCCGAGAGTTTCTCACACGGCCGATGACGAAGCCGGGCGGTATGAGGGCATCCCCTTGGCCTTTATGTCTTACGCACAGAGAAGAGCAGAGAGGCTTGTGTTGGCCATTCCTCTCGCCAAACGCAGCCAGACACTGAGTTGTTCTGGCATAATGAGAACCTGCTGCAGATGTCTGAAGTATTACCTCACTGCAAAGAACACGGCTTCCCCAGCTAACAGCCCCAGCTGGCTGGATCTGGATCCTGTTCCACTACCGATCAATGGGGAGCTCCCTGCTCTTAAAGCCGCCACTGGCGCTGTATATTGACCGGATCGAATGGGAGGTGGGGCGCCGGGGTCGAGATTTGCGCCTCCATCAGGCTTGTTGCTGATCCGGGGCCAGTTTTCCATCTATAAAACTGGCTGTCGTGCATGTGTAAGGGCCTCACGCCGATGGTCATGAATACGAAACTGTTTCCTCCACACCGATATGAACCTCATTCAACCCAGGGGGACTCGACTCTTGATGGATGCCCCTCCGGTGTCCTTGTGTGGAAAACACGCTCCTACAGACACAGTCAGAGGCAGTAAAGTGAGCACGCACCACGGTTTGAGAAATGAAATCTATATTTTCCACTTCCACGCAGTAAGTACTCAGAATTCATTAAGGCAGGAATTATTGCAGCACTTATATCATATACGGCCTTGTGCTGTCATTGCACAGGCTCAAAGTATAAGCATGTGAGGGACAGCTTGGGGATTGAGGCCGTCTCCAAGGTCTCCTAACTGCCTGAATCTAAACTTAAGGTCATTCCTCTGCTGCTCGACCAATTACTCTAGCACGCAGCTCTGCAGAGTCTCAGCCAGACGCTTTGGCTGAATTGTTCCAGGACATCCTCCTGTGGGTTTACATTGGAAGAATGCGCTGCCATTGACTGACATTTTTTCAGCGAGTAACCCATACGCAGAGGACGTCGGGGATTGATTTTGCGAGTGCCAGTTTGCAGCAAGTGACTGGCAGACATAAATCTTCAAGGCAATAATTGTTTCCTCATTTCTTGCTTTTCTTTCCTTTTATAATCACAGAGAGGACAGTGGGTGACACGTCGCCAGCGGTACATCTAGAACATATTTTAGCAATTTTGTATCTCAAAGGAAACGTGTAATTGCTCTCTGATATTTTCTCAGGGATGTGATTGCTTTTAGTATCCGAGACATAGTGTCATTGACATCAGGCACATACTTGTAGACGCTGTTTGGTGGGGTGAGTCATGTCATGACTGGTCTGTATGTGTGTTCCATAACCTCTGGTCCCTGCAGAGAATCTCATTACAAGGAAAATGGTGGTAATTGTTTTTTTGCGATGGGAGGAGGAATCTCGATATGTCAAAGCACAGACGAACATTGCGCTGGAAAGTTTGCGGAGTGGAAGTTATATTAATGGTCAGACGTAACCACAGAGGTTGCTGTGACTAGACTACTGCCCCGATCAAACGGCTGAAAAGATCTCAAAGCTACTATAATCGTTGTTTTTATATTCACAGTAACTCAATCAAGTGTGTGGTGTGAACTGCTTTGCTCAGTGTCAAACTCACACAGATCACACGAGGGCCGAGCTCCACCGTGTCTTAGCCCCTTCTCGCTTATTGTTTCGGGCAACTCTGAACTCACTGTTGTGGTTTACGAAGCCAGCAAATTTACCGTACTTGCTTGTAGTCAATCTCAGAAAAACCCCGCTGCAGGCCCGCGCAGCCTTCCGAGCACACAATGGCAAACAGACAAAGCTGGCGGTTAGAGGACGACGTGTTTGTGAGGAGGTGAACTCTCATCTGTCGGGTGGACAGAAGACTTAAACAATGCTCGATGGAGGTGATTGCCTGTTCACAAACACAAAATGACAACGGCCTGTATCAAAGTCACAATGGCTCTCCCGAATGGCCAAATAAACTTAGATGTGACAGTTTACCTTGTTCTTCACTCCTCATACTCACTGGTATCGATTTTCTCTTTGCACATTGCTCTAAGTTGTTTCCCCTCCAGTGTACTCTATCATTTGCAGAACATTTTGTGTCATCTCCCGTAAAATGAAACAAAGCTAACACATTTACCCGAACGTACATGTACAAATAGGGCCGCAGCACCCCGAAAGTTAATTTCAGCCACTTTTCATTTTAAAAAGGAGCATGCTCTGTTCCTATCGAAAGCCCCCAGACAGAGTGTGTCCGTTTTGATTTATGGAGAGGAAATAGTTGTGTTCTGGTTGCGGGTGGGCCTGTAAAACCCATGTCCCCCCCGCTCCCCCCCGCCATCCCCCACTCTGGTGTTGCGGCCTTGTGTGAGCTGCAGCGTAAGCCCAAATCACAAGAGGTCATCATCTCCACAAGTCGGTTGCAGGTCTTAAATTACGGCTCGGTCACTGTAGGGAAACATTCGCAGATGCAGCTTCAGTTTCAGGAGTGAACCGGAGAGAAGATACTTGATCGCCCCAAGTGCTCCATCGAGGACTCGCTGTCCTTTGTGATCCTGGGGAGCGCAGGACGCAGTGAATCCCCCCGGCCGCCGGGAAGGCGAGAGGGGCTGGCGCCGACTCAAGCAAGCAAGTCTATTGGAAGAGTAAATCTGATGCATAGCAGGTACTTTAAATGATGTGCAAAACAATGGCTGAGGAGTGCTCGCTGCTTATGAGGGAGTAATGTGTGAACTGACATATGTGGATAATAATAAAACCAGACACAGAGCTCATACTTGAATACTCATTCACTGTGTCTCTGGTTCTCAGTACCTTTTCAATGGGCTGTAAAAGCTCAGGATGTGTCCCATGAATTCACATTATCGATGGTGGTTATTACCTCCCCAAAGGCCTCAAGGAGAATGTATCAGGAACAGGTGTGCGCACATAAAAACCATGACAAAATCGTGGCATACGACTTCGCAAAATGAAGATATTAAATGGCGTTCTTCAACACCTGGAACTTTTTTGAAACAACACTGCGCAGAGGGCATATGAAACTAAAACAATCATGCAAGGAGGTTAATAGGGGTGTATAGCCATGAAGGGAAATATTATCGCAGGGCAGTTCCAAACAGTTCAGATATCGCGCGAGGCCACAGCGAAGAGGGTCGCCCGCTCAAGGATGACGCGGCCTAATTCACTGCTTACGCGGAGCTGTGTAACGTCTACGTTCAGGCGACGCGGTGTTATTGCGATCAGGTGGCGTGCTCTGGTATCACCTCAGCGCCGTGTCGTCACCGGGTGACGTCTTGCCTCGCTCCGAGGATTGTAGAGCCCAGCGGCCCCAGGCCGCGTCATAGCCCCGCAGCCCTTTCAAACAAACACTGGATTTACTTTTCGTCCCCTCTCAGAGGTCCATCATGTCGGTCCGGAAGACAGTTTGCGAGCACCAAGCTAATAAATTCTCGGCCTAATACATTGTGAAATATTAAACCGCTGGAAATCAAGTTAAGGAAACCACCAGAGCTGTGGTGCCTCACTCAGTGGAGTTTCATAATGATGAATGAAGCGCAGTGCAGTAAATACAGTAGATCATCCATAATAATGAGCAAACAGGTTGGCGCGCTGCTTTTTCTTTGGTTACGTCCACATATCAGTCTTGTGAATCTGATACTCCTCTTGTAAACTAATAATCTGAAGTGATGAAATGATGCATGCTTGGATAATGATACCGAGTCAAACAGCCAGACATAGTCTTACTTGCCGAGATTACCTGAGTGCATAATCACCATCTTTCATATGATGTCAGTTCACACCCAGGTGCACCGTTTACACGTCTGTCCATAGTCAGAGAAACGTCTTCATAAACACAAAGGTGATCCAGTAAACGGTTGTGCCCGCCAACTGCTCATAATTCACTTAGCCGACGGTGAGACATGTCAAGCAGTTGTTTTATTAAAAAGAGAAACTCTCATCAGGCGTGTTCCTGTTTGCAGATGTGGGCAGCATTTAATGATTTACCCCTCTAATTTGGAGATTAAAGCTCACCACTAATGACAGAACGCCACGGTAACTTATAGATCTCCCTCTCGTCTTGAAAAACCACAGAGGAGGAGAGGAAAGTGGCGAGTGACGCACTTTGTTGTATATATAGACCTGGTGATTCCACCTCTCACTCTCGCCAGAATGGAAGGAATGTCTTGATAGATCCTCCCAACACATCCAACGCAGGCAGAATTTGAGAGGAACCCATAATGTGCTGCCATTCTTCTCGACACTATACTTGACAAAACTGTGAAATTACCTATATTTGCATATACTAACGGTGCATTGTTGAATAGTACCATCGCACAGCAGCAAGAAATGTTTCCGGTCTCAATCCTGGTTGGACTGTGGGCCAAGCTATGCATGTTTGTGTCTCCACATCTCTGCAGGGGTTTTGTGCAGGTTCTCTGGCTTCATCCCACAGTCCATAAACATGCATGTTTGGGTTGATCGGAGACTCTAAATTTCCCCAGGTGAGAGTGTCTAGGATGTATTCTCTGCCATTATTCTATATGACAGGTGGATCAATGTACACAATTCATATTTTCTTCTTTAATCCTAATTATGGTCGGCATTGTATATCATTAACATCACAAACCTTTACCGCCAGCAGACACCAGAATATCGCCACAAGAGGACTTCCTGCAGGGACAGTAACAAAACAGCCACATTGTGTTGCCAACCAATAAACACTAAAGAAAAAGCCAAGACATAGAATAAGCAGGAAATAGTGGAGTCAGTCTAGTGGAGTCGGCCAGGGTTAGGCATGATCCAAAGCCGTGACAGCATCGACGGAGAAACTGAAACCCAACATGAAGAATTTCTCCAAAGGCTGGCGGCAACAGCAGCCGTAGGGCAGACAGAAGATTTCCTCTATAAAGCCGTCCAGAGTAACACGACCGGGGCCTTTTTGCGATGGCCGTGTAAGTTGCACCGGGTGGCAGTGCATCATAAGAGTGAAGGAGCGCGAGCGACCGGGCCTCCGCTCCATTCGTGTTATGACATAACACACGCTCAATTCTGACGGGGTATGCTCTAATCAGAGAACATGGGATCACGGGGTAACTTTTATTACCACCAGTGCAATAATACGAAACAGGTTCCTCGCCCTCGCCAGAGTCTGGAATCGAAGCGCCCGGAATAAAGAGTGAACCTGTGTTGGTGTTTTTCTGACAGCTGTCTCACAAGATGAGTGAATGGTTAAATGGTTAGATGATGAATGACAAATTGCTATGCACTCTGCAGCCCAAGAGTGCAAACCCGACAACCACTGTACAACTGTATTGTTCGAGACAATCTCACAGATCACATCCAGGCTGGAATTGTTTTTTGGGTTTCAGTCGGGCTCTGTCTCACAAGAAGAGAACGCAAATATTCAACGTTTCTGACTCTCAAAACATTGGTCTACCACAGGTGCAAGTTTTCCATACCAATTAGCAAGTGCTCCACCCACAAATTTTCCATCAAAATAAACCGGGAACACATAAAAAATGCACATTAAAATGGGAGTGATTGTCTTTGATATTCAATGCTTTAATTGAAACCAGGCAGCAGAATCGCGGGGCTCTGTTTTGACGGCTCCATGGTTTCCATCAGTAAAAAGGGGATTCCTGAGTGATATCCTGAGGAACACTAGATTTCCTTTTAGAGGAAAACCAAACAGGGTAACACGTCATTGTTTTGCATGGGCTTCATGGTCAATTGGAGCTACGGCTTTTTTTTCTGTACCTGTAATGGACACTGGGTCAAAGGTTCACGCTCCTTCTGTTTGCCACTCTCACATTTTGCACATAGGTTCTGTAACCACCTCACATATGGCAGGGCTGGGTAAACATCTGGTAATCTTTGTTTCAGCTCCTCAACAGCTCACCAGGCTATGGTCTCTCTCTGTGTACTCAATCTTCTCCAATTACATAGTTGCTGGCTGCTCCCCTGAGGTTACGTGGACAAACCATTTGGGATTGCGGAAGGAGTTTCCACAAAATAGGTGTTGTCCAAAAATTCCTTGCAGTTATGGAAATAAACCCACAAAAAGAGAAAGCGGTATAGAGGCTGAGAAAAGCAGAGAGATTGAGCTCATGGGCATGCCTTTGAGTACATTTAAGCGGGACCTTTTTTGTCTTTTGTTATTATTAAGTTTTCATGTGCAAACCCTGCCATGAAATGGAACAATTTAGAAGTCAGGATCTTTCGACAGACGCTAAAGTAGAAACAGACAAATATTTTTCATCCTTCCTCGCACTGAAAAGGAAGAAGATATTCATAAATTGCCGGGGCCGAGGACATTACAGAAGTTTCACTTTATTGCCTAAATCAAATCCATTCTCGGGCCAAGGATGGTTACAATTATTCTTTCCGTTTGCGGTTGTTTTCACTTCAAAAGTCGCAGCCCATGGTATTAGGCTGGCTGGCGGCTTCCTTTTGGAGGTGCTTCAAAGAACACGTCACAATAATTCAAACCTGAACCACACCCACATCACAGGCCCGATCTAATGTCCCGCCACGGCTTAACTCTGTCAGACCTGCACCGCGGCCTCACAGCGATGGGACGTCTCAGCGAGACCGCTGCTGTCCTCCCCTGCTCATTTGCATCTCTCGACTGTTGCATGCGGATAACGGGCCTCGCGGGTCCCGCTGCTCTCACCACGCTGGCCGGGAGCCAGAGGAGGCTGCCGGCCCGGGCCCCTCTTTCCCCGAGTTCCACCCAGGCGCTGCGTGCGCCGTCATCCTGCTGAAATGTAAACCCCAGACTCAGCTGTGTTTGTTATGGTTGCGCCGGCCCTCGGTGAACACACAACGCTGTCACAACGTAGCTATAACAGCGGGGCAATATTTCAAAAACAATCTATTTGGTCAGCTGCAATTACATCACTAGGTGGTCAAACACTTGAGCTTGCCGGAATGGTAATTAGGATTATTCCACGGGCGGCCTTACCGAGGGTCCTGCAAGTGCTGTTCTCGCTTCCTGACGCACCTCAACATCGAATGCGGCCCTTTTAAGCTCGAGTGCTTTCAAGTGTGTTTTCACAGCGTCTGAACCTGACCGTTCGCGGGAGCACCGTCGGGGCTGTTTTAGCTGGAGATGCTCGGTCTAACAGCAGGGCCTGCCTTGCCCCCTTGCTTCTTTTAATCATGTGGCCACAGTATAAACAGCAGTTCAGACTCCTCAGACACTTGGGCTGCCCTCGAGATCACTGGCCGGGCGCACTAATGGCTATTTACTTTTCCAGGGAGAATAAGCGAGATAGGATAAGATGAGATACGCACTTTATTTATCCCTGGAAGGGAGCATGTACATGTGCAGCCAAAAGTTACACATAAGAACAGCACATTCACAATACCACATTCACAATACACAACACAATAAAAACAGGACAATGAGGAAAAAAGAAGTGTAAAATTAAGCAAGCCAATTCATAAAGGGAATAACAATGATAGTAACTAAATCAAGGAAAAACCAAGAAAGAAATGAAGAAATGAGATCAGGCCCCTACGTACATTCCTCCTCACATCCTGATCTGATACAGCCAATAACTGCTGAGTCATCTTCAAAATGTTCGAAGAGAATTGTGCAGGCAGTCTGATGTATACATCGCGAAGAGAAAAAGAGACGAGACTGCTCCTTGAGGAGACCCTGTGCGACACAGGACCTTGCTCGAGATGCTGTTCTCTAGACATACGGTTGTGTGGTCCACAGATTAGAGAGCCAATGGTCAAGGCAACAAGTGCTGAGTCCAGCTGTATCCTCCTCATCTCCTATCAAAGCAGACCCAGCTGGATCATGACGAAGGCGCTAGAGAAGTCAGAGAACATGATCCTCATAGATGCATCAGAGGAGCCCAGGAGATGGCATGTAGATGAGGGCATCATCCACACCAATGCATGGCTGATAAGCAAACTGCAAGATCCATGAATATCTTGAGTGGTCTCAAACAGGAGAGAACCAGCCTCTCGAGCGTCTTCGTGAAGAGGGAAGTGAGAGCTACAGGCCTGTAGTCAGCAGGTAGTCTCCTCTTGGGGACCAGGACTATACAAGAGGTTTTCCAAAGCGCAGGGATCTTCTGCAGTTTCAAGCTCAAGTTGAAAGTAACCAGGAAAGTCTATTTTTATCCTGAAATGACCCCCGTGTCAACTCCACCAAAGATGAGGGTGGGGGTGGGGGGGGTGTGAGGGGGCACACACATCCCCTTAACTTAAATCAGACCGCTGGCCCTGCAGGCTGCCAAAGCCTCGGCGTGATTAATATTTCTCCTGTCCTCTTGCCGGCCCGTGTGACCCGAGGCCATTATAATATGGCAAATTCCAAAAAGGATTTAATGTAAAAAAATAAAAGGCCGGGGGCTGTCTGCGACGAGCTGGGGGGCTGTGCAGCGTGGCATCGGTCGGGTGGGTAATTTATTGTGGGAGCTAAGTGTTTCCATTTGCAGTAGGAGCCACTAAAAACAGACCTGCCGAAGGTTTCTGGGGGGCCCGCTTGTAAAAGTACTGATGCAGCGTGAGCTGGCCCCGGGCCTGACAACCTGTTTGCGGAGCTGTATAGATGGGCTTTTAATGAGTACATAATCCAGTCGTCACAGAAAAAAGGACTCGCATCGTGGATGCCAGAGTTGCAGCTCGGGACCGTTGTGTTCTCGTTCACCTTGCGCAGGGAAGTGGGGTGCACTTCTCAATCTTAAAAAGAACGAAAAAATGTTCCAAGGGAAATAAATAAGGCCTGTAAAGAAGCTTCTGTTGTTGGTTACTGTAACCGTGCTCATGCACGCACAGATATTAAAATGCAGAGCGGCAGTTCGCTTCAACCACTAAGGTCAAAACCCATGACTGATGAATGAATCAAGTGGAAGGGAGGCAAAGAAAAATGTGACGGGGGGGGGGGGGGGGTGTCTTGGACGGTAGCCTCTACAAACACGCATAGAGACGAGAATTCACATGTATTTTATATCCAGAAGACAGTGCAGTTTCCCACCTGACCCCACGCAGTGCAAATCCAATAGATTTCCAAATTGGAGGAATTGACTCACTGCTGCCCCCTACTGAATCCAGGACAATGATGATTTTGTGGAAATGATCACAGAATAATTTGTCACCTTACAGCTGTGAGATGAAAAATTGATTCAAACATTCTCAGTGCTGGATGTGATGTGGTATAACTCCTTTAACATGACAAGAGATTTGCTTTGAGTTATTACAGGAGTTGTTCAGTTATTGCTCCATACCAAAGCTATTGTAGCTACGGTGGAGCGGGCCATCCGTTCATCATCTCACCCATGTTGTACCCAAAGACGTTTGTGGGGGTCTGCTGGAGCCAGGGCAGGGAATAGTAGGTCACCAGTCCATCACGGGACAGAGACACACGCCACTCACTCTCAGACTCTCACGCGGGGGCAATACAGAGTCACCAATTGACCCAAACTGTGGGAGGGAAATGAAATTCCAGGAGCAAACCCATGTAGACAAGAGAAAACATGCAACCTCCGCACAGAGACACCCTCAGGCCTTTCAGGATGGGAACCGGGTATCTTCTTGCTGTGAGCTGACAGCACTATTCACCCATCCACTGTGTACCCCCTCAAAATATCAAACTATTTAGTAGAGTTTTGTAAACAGGGTAAGAAGGAAGAGGGTGCATAAACAGAAAGCCAAGGACAGGAGCAGAGTTCAGGTGGGTTGTGAAGTGGGACTTCACCTGGAGTTGATTTGAGACCGATACTACTGTACGAAACCACAGCCGAGTTTGCTTTGGCCGGCGAGCTACTAACGCCGTCGCACAGCAATGAGGCAGGTTTGTGAAACACAGGCCAGCGAACCAAAGTGCGCCTCAAAGACCAAGGAAAACAGAACAATAAGTGCGAGAGCACATGATATCATCGTGCAGCTCAGCATCTGGGAAAGTACCACATTAGCAGCCGCGCAGGGCGCGTTTATGGTTTTGCTGGGCCGACGAGGGATCCGAATCCAAACAGCTTTTGTGCAACGGCCGTACATTCACCGGGCACGGAGTCAAGCGGGCACGTTAAACATTTGCTCGCGTGCTGTCCGGCCTGAAGCGGGGGAGGATACGGTGCTGATAGGGGACAGGAGGACGATGTCGAGCGTCGTATCGCTGTCTGCTCTGGGCTCTACGCCCCCCCCAGCCCCCCACCCCCCCACCCCACCCCACCCCGGTTGGACTCCAGCACCTTCCTTCCAGGAATGTTTTCTCCCAGCTCTAACATTAACCAACAGGCCCCGGTTTCCTGAAACCGGAGACTCCCTCGGCAAAAGGAGAGCCCGGCAGCACCTGCACTCGTAAGGAGCCGGGCCAGGACACGAGTCGAGAATCAGGCCATTAGACCGGGACGCGGGCAAATGGAGCGCCGGAGGCGGAGCTTTCGGCCGACGTTTCCTCGATACATATCCTGGGCCTGCTCAGCGTCGACGGTTCCTCGGGAGCGCGGCTGACGACAGATGCTGCGCGCTGTTGAAGCCGGTCATCTAAACAAGCACATGCGGCCCGGGAACGTGGAGAGGAGGGGGGGGGGGGGGGGATAGGAGCGACGTGTTTTCATTCTCCGGCGTAAACAGGCCCTCGGAAAGTCAAGGCCGGCGAGATCCCTCGCGTCTCCCGTGCCATCCGTCGGGAAGGCAAAGCCGGATCTCGTGTGTCTGTGGTCGGACGAGACCGCCACCACTTCCTCGTATCGCGAGGCCGCCTCGAAAACCACCCCGGCCTTTTTTTTTGTTTTTTTTATAAGGGCTGGAATTCACATAACCACGCAGTGCGCTTCTGGAGTTCCAGCGGGACTTCCGAAAATCTCGCCGTTTGTCGCCGGGCTGGACGAAAATAAAGGGCTCACGGGCGGAAAAAACCCGTGCGCTTTCAGTCTCCCGTCGCTCACGGTGGGGACGAGCTCGCGCCAACTGGGACCAGGCCGTCGAGTGAGGCCGCCGGCCTCCTTTCAGAGCCCCTTTGTGCGCGGCGTCTTCCTGATTCATGATTGAGAGCCCCGGCCAAATCAAATCTGCCCCAGTGTTGACATGGAGGAGGAGGAGGGCCCGCTCCACCCCCTCTCCCCTCCGCCCTCCACCCTCTGGTGAGAGCGGCCCGCCAGGGGCGGCCAGCTGATGCCCACAGAGTCCGTGCCAACAGGATGTTAGAATAGTAGAGCGCGTAAAAAAAAGGGGGGAGCCACTTCCACACGACAGGCGTGCACGGGGGGCCGCGGCCGTCATTGCTGCTCCGGGTCTGCACGTGTTCCGACGCGATCTGTCACGTGGGAGCGGGCTGCGAGGGGCGTTGCCCGTTCACCTTCTGCGAGGAAATGAAGCCTGCTTACGGTTCAGGAGACTCACTTCCTCTGACCCGACGGAGGCGGGTTGGTTCTCCAGTCGACAGATGACGCCGCGTCTGCTGTGGTTGCTGCGCGTGTGAAACATTCAGCTTTCCCAAAAAACAAATCTCCAAGACAACAAGGCATCGATGACATTTCACGCACACTTCACTGGATGAATTTATTCACTTTGTTTGCAGGGTGAACGATGCGGATTCACTTTCCCCCTTTATATACTCGGAGCGAGCTGTTAACTTGCACGTGTTTGTCAATGTCCACATAAATTCATACTCCGTGTGCCAAAACCTTTAAAACCATGGCTAAGGTGTTTCAGGCTTAACTGACGTTAACTAATGACAAGCTCACCGTCATAGCAGATCACGATAAAAATGACATAATTACAATTAACGTGTCAGTCACGTACAGGTCACATGGGTTTAGAATAGTGTCAGTCATCGGCGAGACGTGTACAGTGGATGTGGCCCTCAACATGGAGAAAAGCATGTCCGTGTTTTCTGTTCCCTTCTGAGTGTCTCCTGTTATGCAGTGACGGGACTTTCGCTTGACGTAGCAACGTACGAGGCGGTGATATCGAGACATGCAGCATCGGCTCGTCGGGAGATGTGCGCCTAGAGAGGACGAGCGGCACCTGGGACCTGAGAGGGAGACAAGCCGCCAGGACGGACGCCTAATCAAGAATGGCAGCGCGTCATCAGAGAGTCAGTCAGTTGATTACATGTAAACCATCCGCTTGATCGAATCCCAGTTTTTTTTTTTACTCCTTTTGTTCCTGCGAATAAAAGCTAAGTACACAGCATGCAGCTCATTTAAAATCTGTGTGGAGAGGAGACACAGTCGTTTCTCTGGCCCTCACTGCAACACGTGTCGCATCCGTCTGGGCCCGGAGAGCGAGCCGCTCTGCGTCTCTTGACGCTTGCCGTTTCTCTGCGCAACATGCAGGGAGGGCTCGAGAGCGAGGGTCCCCAGCGCAGGGAAGAAGACGTGAACGTCCACGCGCTTCCCCCAAGCAAACTGTCACTCGCATCCGACGGCTGCAAAGCCGAACTGTGACGCCGACAGCTCCAGCCACGGCTGCCGAGCGCTGTGAAGGAGGCACATTCAGGGGGCTCACTCGTCACAAACATGACAATAACGTAAAAAAAAAGACAAATAACTGTGTGCAAAACAACAACAGACTGTGGAGGTGAGGTGAGTCAGGCGTCTCTATAAATATGTTAACATTTATGGATGTTTCCATCGTCCGGCTTGATCCCCATGCGATCACGTGCCCCTTCTGACAGAAGGAGCGAAAACACGATCTGACGGAATCTGAGGGAGCTTCGCTCAGGTAGGACCCCCCCTCCTCCTCCTCCTCCTCCTCCTCCCCCCGCCCGGTGCCCGCCGGGTCGTCTACAGCAGCCTCTTCATGCGGCAGGTGTGCTTCTCTATGTGCATGGTGGCGCGGTCCGTGGAGCCGGTCAGCACGTCCAGGACCTCGTCCTGCCGCTCCAGCTCCGTCTCGGCCTCCAGCGCCAGGTTCTTCAGCTGCATCAGCATCTGCAAAGCACGCGGCCATTTGTTGAGGCGATTACACACACACACACACACACACACACACACACACACACACACACACACACACACACACACACACGAGGCCCCCGGGCAGGACGCGGACGGCCCGAGGGGGAGCGAGGCACAAACAAAGAGATGATTGAATGCCGACCGGGAGATGGGCGAGGAGGACCACACGCGGAGAGGTGTGAGGACGAGGTCTCGGAGTTAGAAGCTGAGCGCGTCAGGGCGAGAGGGGCAGATGAGAGTGAAGGTGGCGTCTTTTTTTTCTTTCTCTCTCTCTTTCTCTCTCTCTTTGGCTACAGTGACCATCTCCCGCTGCTAACAGTGTATAGACGGCAGAGTGCCGGCCGTGATCCAATAGCGGCCGCTCTCACAGCAGATAGGATAACAGTTCACGCTATGAGGTATATGAAGCCTTGGCCCGTCCCCGAGGGGAGGGGGGGAGGGGTGGGGGGTCGCTCGTGTCACACAACACCGGTCTTCTGCTCTGCTCGACGGAGCGACTCTGGAGCAAAACTTAACGAACACTCCTCCGAACCCCACCACCACGGCTTCTGAACTAACGTTATGTTACGCCACGCAGGCTACACACACACACACCCCCCCCCGGGGACGTCAGTTGTCAGTTGTCTCGCACTCCGGACAGGCACGGGAGCGTCGTAGGAAAAGGCAGGGGCCGAGCTATTTTTAGCCGCTGCTTACACGACGGCTGCGGGCGTCAAGTCATGTGGAAAAGCCCCAGAGTTAAACATTTAGGCTGGAGCGGATAGAAAAATAAAAGCCGCAGGTGTTCGAATGCCCAAACGCTATGAGGCAACGTCAGGGCCGCGGGCGGAGAGGAAAGGCGCGAGGCGGGGGCCGCTTTGTCACCCCCCCCCCCCCCCCCCCCGGAACGGGCAGGAACTTCCAGGCTCGCGCTGGCTTTCAAAAGCGCCCGGGACAAAGCGGGATGTTTGCCGAGGCACTTAAAGCAGGACGCGACAATCGAGTGGCCCCGTGTGCGCGAGTCCCCCCCTCCCTCCCCCCAGTGTAGATTCCAATCTGGACGCGAGTTACACTAAGAGGAGGGCGTGTGCCGCGGAGTCCAAGCTGGCAGCCTTTGAAGCCGGGGGCCATTATCGGCCGCCGACAATGCGCGGCCACAATGGGCCAGACGGCCTGTATCGCGGGCCCGCCGCTGCCACCGCTGTGATAAATGTGTTTGAGAAACGTTTGTGTGACGGAGGGAAACGCCGCGACACAACGCGCATTGTTGCGGCGGCACAATGATTCACAGAACAACGGGCATCAAGCCTCGTGCGATTCGAGCACAGCGCGGTGAAACGGGCTTTGAAGTCGCTGATCCGGGAGGGAGAGACGGCGCAGCGAGGGCACTGTAATGACGTATATCATACATTCGATACCAGCTATTTACTAGATATAGACACGTTTCCGAGCCCGGCATCAGGATACTGGAGCCACTGCGATCACCCCGAGAGCTCGACGCCCATTCGTCATTCTCTCGAACGCACGAGACGAGCTTCAATCGATCGGAGCGAAAGCGAGTGGCACACGTCGAGACGTTTCTCGCCATACGCGGCATCTCGTATTCTGAGCTGCTGCACCCGGAGGAGCGTCAAGCCGGGGAGGAAGGGAAAAAAAACGGCCCGATTCACACTGTGGGTCTGCGTGTGCGTCGCCGTGCAGGTCCGCGCCACCACAGGCCGTGTCTGCGACGTCTCTCAGCGCCGCGAGGCCCGCGAGCGGAAAGACGCTGTCGAGCCTGACCGAACGAGCGGACGGGTCCCTCTCCCTGCTCTTAAAAGCCAGGACGGACTCCGGTTTGTGGCCGGACTGAAAAACATTTGTAACCATGCAGGATGAAGGGGAATTAAAAAAAAAAAACCATTACGGTGAATTGTGGCTTGGAGCGGAGCTAAAATACATGTTCCTAAACCAGAAGGCTTATTTACAATAATGTGTACACACACACACACATATATATATATATATATATAGATATACACACACACAAACACACGAAAGACAAAACCTAGAAATGCCACAATGGTGCACCCATGATATTCTCGCAGGCCTCACCTGCTTGAGCTCCTGGGCCTCGGCCTGACTGACGGACGGCTGGAGCACGTGCACCTGCAGCTGTGACAGGTCTCCTGCCGGGACCTCCAGCGGGAGCTCCGTGTCCTGGCACCTGGGCTGCGAACCTGGCTCCACGGGCGGGGGGGAAAGGGGGGGTGAAAGAGTGCAGAGTGCATATGTTGTTTATGGGGAAGCCAGACGGCACGTTCAGAGTGCGGCAACCGAGGCGCGCAGGGTGAAAGTGACTCATCGCAGCGCCTCTGTCGAGAAGAGAGCCCGTGTCCAGCTTTACGGAGGACGGAGACACCTCCAGACATGTATACAGTGGACGTGGAACCATGGAGCTTTGCTGCCACACTGTGGTCACTTATATCCCAGGAAACAGTGCAATAATCATACTAATAATAATACAACCGGAATCTACACAGAGTAACAGCGGATCATCACATATCAGCTATTTAAAGTAACTAATTCAAGGACTTTTATACTTATATTTTATGTTAAAGAACTCTATAGTCACTCATTGCCTGCCTAAAATAACTCATTACATGTTGAGATGCAGCATCACTGCATCATCAGTATGTAAATATCTGAGTGGTTAAAGCCACTGGTTGAGCAGACCAGGTAGGGCAGCCTCTGCCACCAGTATATCCATAGGAGTGAATGGGTAACATTGACTCCTCCTGTGAAAAGCGCTTTGAGGGCTAGAAATGCACTGTATAATTATACCGTCTATTCACCAACATGTTTTTGTATTGACATCTTCGAGGTTTGATTTTCTTACTTAAGGTACCCTACAACTTTCTATCATGCATCCGGTCCATCGTCTGAGGGAGCTGCGCCTCACCTTCGTTCCAGCTTGGCCCCTCGCTGTCGCACGGAGACGAGGCAGGGGTGGCCCTGAAGGCGGTGTACTCACTGGAGAACTCCATCTTCTTCTTGTACTGCATCTCCAGGACGGACAGCACCTCCGGCATCTTGGCCGACAGGAACCTGAAGCGTATGTCGGGCCTCCCGATAAACCTTTGTCGGACGGTGACCTCGTACGGGCTGTGCACCCTGATTTCGTCCACTTCGCCCCGCTCAAAGCGGTGAAGCAGCTGGCAGTGGGTGTCCCGCACCTCCAGGGAGGAGACCAGCACCAGCAGGCACCCGGGTTTCAGGTCCGAGTCCCCGCCTTTGGTCACCACGGCTGGGACGCTGGCGATCACCTTGTTCCTACCCGAGCTCCGGCCGGCGGCCGAGGCGGCAGCGGCCCTTACGGCGTCCTCGGCCTTGGCTTCCTGCTGAATCTTCCAAGGGATTTTACCGAAAGGCCACCAGGAAGGAGACTCCAGCTCTGACAGCAGCCTGCGACAGAGGGGGAAGGATAAGGAGGAGGTCACGAGTGCATCTCTGAAGCATCCATCCATGCATTTTTTTGTAACAACAACGCATTAGGACTCATCGCTTGACAATTACTTATCAGCCACGCCCAGATCAGAGTCGATCTTCTCCAGCCCCTGCATCATGCTGTCAAACTGCTCCCCTTGGTGGCTGAGGACTCTCCCGGTGTCCTCCAGTCTCCTCTGGGCCCCGGCCACCAGGTTAATCAGCTCCCTGCCCTTGGAGGGCTGGGACTCGGCACCCCGGGCCTCGGAGCCGGGGGACAGGAGACGCTCCCTCCAGAAGTGCTCGATCACATTGTAGACCACCACCCTGTTGGGCTTCAGGGAGCCAAACCAGTGCTTGACGTTGCCCTCCTCCAGCACCGTCAGCGTGCTGAAGATGAAGCTGGAGGACTCCATCTTGATCTCCACGATCCTGGAGAGGCGAAAGCCGACGAGGGTCTCTTTGCTTTGGTTGGAGGTGAAGCGCACGGTGGTCCTGGTGAGCGACAGGGTGCCATTTTCCCACTTCTTCTCACTGTTGATGTAGTAGGAGCCCGGCCAGCTGTGGATGGGGACGTCCCGGCTCATTTTGGATAGATACGCACCGATTAACACACGGGTTAACCCACTATAACACCACGAGGACCCCGGACTGACAGTCTGCTCTCAGAGACGAGACGAAGGCGAGCTTTGGGTAGCAGCGCTTAGCTTCAGTTTTACTTTCCTGTCAAACTGACCGTATCGCGACTTGGGAGTCTCTCCGGCGTGTGTCACTTCTCCCTGGTTAAACTACACTCGCTCCACGCAGGAGTAAACAAAGTAATCGCGTGAGAGCTGGACATTATGTTACCCCATAGCGTTCTCTCATCAGCTGCTGTGGTGTTTATTACGGACGTGACGTCACAGACTGGCACATTCTGTGTTTACCGTCCGACTGGGAAATTGTGCTGTCGACGCGGTTTGAGGGGAAATAAATACTATACAGCTATCTCTAAGTGCAGTGACATGATTCTTTTTTATATCACACGCCTTGTAGTGTGATAGTATTGAGCAAAATTATATGTTAATGTGAAAAGTGGTGATTTTAAGTACGGGAAATTAGATGCGTAGTCTAGGAACCACTAGTCTGCGGTCGTCGGGAAATGGATATGCTGCGTTATGTCAATATGGCTGCTGTCAAAATATGTTTTTAGAATGCTTGTTTCATAGCTAAACCCCGTTTTACAGCAAAACGGGAAGGACGTTTGCTTTATGATGCCATACCATTGGAGTCGGTAGCTTCATTTCTATCGATTTCTGCCGTCCAAGCTGTTGGCTGAGGTGTTGTTTACCATCATGGACAGGGAGGCGTACCGCAACTGCTGCAGCCTGGTCAAAATACCAAGACAGTCGTATGAACAGTTCTGGTCTTCGCATTTCGTAGATTACATCGATAAGGAGCTGAGCTATTCGAAGTTCTTCAAGAAATACCTGCTCCCCAATCACCCGTGCATGTTTTCGCGAAGGTTCACAGAGGACTGGAAGTGCAGAAAACAGTGGGTGTCTGAGGAGGGGAAGCCCAATTTCCAGAAACTGCTGCAAGAATTTGGTAAAAAGGCTTATCACTAATACCATTATGACTGCCGATTGTTATTCTGCAGCCGCTGCAATGACTGCTGATTTGGTCTTTCTCACAGATGAGACTCCCGTTCCTGTTGCAAACTGCAACGCAAAAGAGTACAATGCCAACCCTAAACAAGTCATGCCCTTTAAAGAGTTTATACACTATTGGAAAGAATATATCCAGAATGGCCACTCGTCACCCAAGGGATGTCTCTACCTTAAAGACTGGCACATGGCAAGGTATCACTGCATAATACTGAAAATGTAGCACAATGTGCAGATTGTGGAGCCCTCCTTGGTGATTTTGTTCTGCTTGTCTTCTGCAGGGACTTTCCAGAGCATAATGTTTACACCACACCAGTTTTCTTTACTTCTGACTGGCTTAATGAATACTGGGATACACTTGAAGTGGATGACTACCGTTTTGTCTACATGGGACCCAAAGGCTCATGGTGTGAACAGACATCATTTTTTCCTTATCATCTAACAAAGTTCCCTAAGTTTTTTTTGGCTCACCTTTAAATCTGATGCGCTTTCTCGTCACCAGGACTCCGTTCCATGCGGATGTGTTCAGGTCCTACAGCTGGTCAGCAAACATCTGTGGGAGGAAGAAATGGCTCCTTTATCCTCCAGGCCAGGAGGAGTTTTTACGAGACACCCACGGCAACCTCCCTTATGACGTAACATCAGCTGAACTGCGAGACGGAGGCCTTTATCCACACTCAGAAGAAGCCTGTCAGCCCCTTGAAATCATTCAAGAAGCAGGTGAAATCATTTTTGTTCCCAGTGGCTGGCATCATCAGGTTTACAATCTGGTAAGAACTGTACTGGCTTTGACAGAAACTCTCCATCGAATCCCTTATTATACATCCCGATCCAACGTTCCCTCTCGTCATCATTTGTCTTGCAGGAAGACACCATCTCTATTAATCATAACTGGCTGAACGGCTGCAACATAGACATCATGTGGCAGTTTCTTCAGAATGAGCTATCGTCTGTTCAGAAGGAGATCAGCGAGTGGAGAAACACCATGGATTCATGGCACCAACACTGCCAGGTAGTTCAGTAGTGCAGGAGCAACTTGAGCCCACTCTCTATTGATGCTGATGAACGTAATATATAGTTTATACATATTGAATATTACGTATATATGCATATATATGAAGTCGCTTGTTTGTCACTTTTCAGGTCATCATGAAGGCCTGCTCTGGTATTGACTATGGGGAATTTGCCTCGTTCCTGAAAATCATTGCCAGCAACCGAATGACTTTCCTGAACGCGTGCTCCTCTGGGGATTCCTCCGAATACCCGCGGCATCTCTCAGAGACCCTCACCACACTTGGACCTTACCATGCTGCCTTTGACCTGCAGAGAGTGGCCCACATAATCGAATGCCTGCTCTGCAACGAAGACTTCAAGCGGCTCGACCATTCAGCTTTGACTTTGCAGCCCGAAACCCTGTTACAGCAAATCCGGGACACCATACAGTCCACAAGGGGGCAGCACCTCCTCTATCAAGAATAACATGCGCCCGGCACCTGGAAATAGCTTGAATATGAAGTGCCAATTTGTGCAGTGGGAGAGAGGCGCTGCTGCGCCTTTGGTTTGAGAGGAACCGCTGGTTCAAATGTCGCTTGTGAATGTTTCAAATTTGTTTTTGCACTGAAAAGGAAATGGATAAATGAATTAAAAAAAATACACATTTAGTTGAGTTTCTGTGATCCTGTTTTCATATTTATTCAACAAGCACCGATGCTGCACCACAGTTGGTATATCCTGTTGTACTGAGCCGCAAATGATCTCTTAAATAGCATAACTCTGTAGTCAATAATTTACGTTTTCAGGGAGGGAGCAATAAAAGTCACTCTAAAACCGGTTTTCATTTCAAACAAGAAAAAAAAACGCAAACATGAATTGGAGCCACACAGCTGTGAAGCAATGACAGTGTAACATAGTGTACTTCAGGGTGCTGTTTATGAGCATGTCAGATGTGATGTTTGTCACATTTGAGGGATCCGCGAAACGTCCTCTTCAGTTGATTTTCACGTCTTTAGGCCACCAGTCTGGCACAGACGCCTCTAGTGTCACTGTGCTGTCGTTGGCAGATTTGAGCGTCAACACCTCTTTAGCGTGAGCCGTGCGGATTAGGCTCAGACCCAGGTCCCCAACCCCTGCCCGGTACTTCCCAGCTGGCTTGCCGCTCTGCGTTTGCAGCGCCGCGCCTTCCTCCAGGTCTTGGGCCGAAGCTGACAAGTGAACTGGCATCAGGCGCTTCCGAATCACTCCAGTGTGATGAGTCCTGGCTGTGAGCTCCTGGCCAATGTAGCAGCCCTTGCTGAAGCTGATACCCTGCATGTAGACGAGGTTGGACTCCAGCGGGAGCGCCACCCCAGGGGGAAGGTCTTTCACTCCTTCAGGAAGTCCTACACAACCGTGACAGCGGGAAATAAACAAAACTTGACAATAAATGTTCTCTTTCTCCTCTCTCACAGACTGCATGTGTTCTAGCCTTACCTATCGTGTAGCGATGTCTGTGGTACTCCTCTGTGTCGCCTTTCTCACATGATGTAACCACGTGCAAAGGGTCGACTTGACTTTCCAACACCAGTCTCCAGCCCATATCCTGAGTCCGGGGATCAGTCTCCCACACGAGGGCTTTCTCTGGTGAGGAGAGCTCTGGTTTACTGGCCTCTTGCCCTCCATTCTTCTGCTTAGGGAGCACCGCCCACACAGACAGCTCTGGACAAGGGTTTAGGTTGACCTTTCTGCGGATCTTGTACACCTTCAGGTGTCTCATGATTGAGTCCTTAACTGTATGATCGCACTCCAGAAAGACGCCATGTCCTGGATCCACATCTTTCAGACTAAAAAAAAAAAACATAGAAACAACCATCTTAGAGTCTTGGGAAACCATAAGTCAAGTTTACTGCAGGAGCTATTTTGGAACGCTGCTCTGGTTTATCTGCATCCCTAAATCTACCCACCCAACGTCACCTGGGTTAAAGGTTTGGTTTGTCTAAAAGCCTTGTCTGAAAGCCAATATATTAAAAAATCTGGATGCCAAACAAGTTGACTTGTTTTTTGAGCTAGGATGACTAAGATTAAGTTGACATATAAATGACCTTGTCTCACTTCCTTACTGCTAAAGGCTGTTTCCTCATGAAAAAGCTGAAGTATTTGCGCGGCATACATAGTTTTGTTAACATTTGCTAACATACTACCCATTCATCCGTTATACCCACTCCTGTAGCAGTGATCAGCTGGTGCCAATTTCCACCTCACGTTATGCGAAGGAAGGGAATACATTGTGGACAAGTTGCCAGTCCATCATAGGACACACACACAGACACACACACACACACACACACACACACACACACACACACACACATCAAGGAGCAATTAATAATAATAATATAAACAATGCTACATGTTACATGCGAGTATTTGTACTAATCACAGTAACATCTAAATTAAGTGTTTTCTAAAGTATGACCTCAGGTCAGTGATGTCATATAGGGTCATATGAGGTCATATACCAAATGGTAGTTCAAAACTTAAAATGTTCAAAAGAATTTGAGTTGATACAAAGATAAAACACAACATTAGCTGAAGATATTAGTGGTTTTAAATGAGTGTTCGTGTTCAATTAAAGAAGATATTGCATTTTTTTTTATCTGAATATGTTTTACACCACAAATAGCATCAATACAACAGACAGCTAGTTTTATGAGCTTATGTCACTAGAGACTACAGGCAATACACACCAAATTAAAAAATAAAGTAATGCAAAGATAAAATGCAACACTAGGTCACGACATGCGCATTATAGTGATTTATTATCACCAATTTATTGTCAATTTTGACTGGAAAGACAAAGATATCAGTTTTTTGCCACTCTTGATAAAGTTTAAATGATACCCTGTGATAAACAGTACAATATGTGTAATATATTATAGCACTATAGTCAAAACAATATCACCACAATGTTTATTTCAACAAAAAGTTCTACTTCATGGAAGTTAAAACCTTGTTGAATTCAAAATAACTGAAGTTAGTAAAAGGATGAAACGGCGCCGGGTGATAGTGTATCAAACAAGGCATTCCAAGTAATCTGACATGAAAACAACAGGAGGTTAAAAGTTGAGCTGTTGTTTCACTTTTCCTCAGTTCAAAGTCACTCGGATCGGCCTGTGTTTCTGGCAGCTGCGTTCAAAGATAAGCGGCCACACCCCTGGAGTTTACCAACAACATGTCAACATGGTCGAATGGAGTGTGTTTCTGTGTACCTGTACAGCATGATATCGTACAGAGTCCTCCCCTGGACGTTCAGCATGTGGGAGTACATGGCTGCCTGCCCGGGCTCCTCCAGCAGCCCCATGTCGTTGGTGATGATGCCCTGGAGGAACGGGCCGGTGTCCGCTCCCTGGATCTTCACCAGGCTCCTGTGGGGGAGCCGGTAGCACACGCACCGTCCTCCTCCGGTGCCCGAGTCCTGGCTGTACCTCTGGACGCGCATCCCCGCCGGAGCCGGGACAGCCGAGAGGAACCGAGCCGAGTGGTTTCTGGCGTGAGCAGCGAGACAGCCGGCGGAGGCGAGGGCCCCCCTGGCCCAACATAAAACCCGCATGGCTGATACTGTCGCAGGAGTGACAAGTAGTGGAAGATATTCAAGCGCCCGTTCAGCCTCTTAGCGGCTACATGACCCGAGACGTCGTCTCCATTTTGGAGTCCCAGAATGCACCGCTCGATAATATTGGAGCACGTGTTGCCCGTGGACTGGGCCACACGGTGGCGCAGTGGGTAGCGTTGCCGGTGCACAGCGAGAAGGCGGTTGGTTCGTGATCCGGTCCCGGCCATTTCTGTATGGAGTACTGCATGTTCTCCTGTTTCCTCCCACAGTCCAAAACATGCACCTTTAGCATGACTCAGAGACTCTTTAAACTGTAGAGCTGTTGCAACTAATTGATCAATCGACCAATAATCAACACATAAAATAATCAACAACCATTTTAATTGTCAATTTTTAAAGTCAATTTAAGTCCTTCATATATTTTTGAGTGTCCTTGTCAAGAATTTAGGTCAGAATCTTGCGATATCACCTACCTGAGTTTGAATATTTTGTGGTTTCTTTCATCCTCTATGACAGCAAGGTGGAGCCTGGATTTCTGCTTAGTTTGCCTCCTGTCTATGTGGATAGGCTCTGTAGACAGGAGATACGCTCTTTGTGACACTTGACCCGTAGTTACCTGTTGCCAACATGTTACCTCTGCCTGAAAGTCACAACTGTAATAACAGATAAAACCTTGCTGCACAGGATGCCAAAACATTTTCTCAAAACGTGCATGTAATCTGGTTTTACTTGAGACTTGAGATATACTCTTCAAGAAGATGTTTTACTTTTCATCCGAAAAGGCGTCTTCAGTTGTGACTAGCTGGTGTGGAAGTCTAGGCTTTAACCTCTGGCGAATTGTTGGCGGCACAATTATGAGTACCGGGGGTACTTTGGTCAGAGCCATTTGGATCATCTGAGGTCGTCCTGCCTCAGTGGAGACAGCAGACCTCAGGTGACCCTCATGGCTCTGAACAAAGTACTCTCATCTCTTGAGAAAGAGGTGAAAGTCTGCAGCGACTTAAACTCCTTTGAATGTGATGACCAGGATAAATAGGAATCCCCACAAATTTCCTACAAAGCGATTTAAGTGAGCAAGTCAGCAGTTCCTAATGAGCAGTCCCAGGACGCAAAAACAATTTTGGTCCAACCGACAGTAAAGGACTTATCACACTAGTTCTCAAATTATAACATGAGTTCATGCATAGTCTTTGTAGTTGGTCTCAGGAATCCTGATATCTTTTCTCAGCATTTTCTGTACGAGCAAGAACTAATAAAAACTCATTCATATGTTAACAATTGGTCCTGTGGACTAGTTTTACCTGCTAGAGGTCAATGTTACTGATGGACCTGAGTTACAATAGGTATACAGTGTAAGTGCTGGATTCATGGTCATTGAAAGGCATTATTGTAATAAAGGAAGTCCATGTTGGGGTTATTCAGTGGCTGGTGACTCACAGCAAGAAGGTCACTGGTTCAACTCCTAGTAGGACCAAAGGCTTCTCTGTGTTTGCATCTGCTCCCATTATCTGCATGGAGTTTCTCCATGTACCCCAGTTTCCTTCCACTGACCAAAAATGTATGTTTTTACATGAAAGGCTCTATCAGTATCAGTATGAAGTGCCTTTGCAGATGCTAGAACTATTCAACGTACTATTCCTAGTACACCGCAATGCAGAAGCATACGTGGGAACAGAGATAATTTATGAGGAAGCATTTAGTGGTTTGATGATGGAGCTGTTTTGGGGAGACAGCCGACATCTGGAACTACTTATCTAGTTATTCTAGATAAGTAGTTCCAAAGAAGAGTGTCCTTTTCTCACATTTTTTGACACACACACACACACCTGCACACACGCACGCACACACACATACACACCATTTTCTGTTCCTTTTATATTAAAACACACACTTAACTACAACACTACACACACTAACTTTTCCAGAGCATTACATGTATGATTCAGTTTGCATAATTTGGAAATGTACAATATTTCCACAAATTATGAAATAATAATTTTAATTTTTCATTTGCATTTTCAAAAACACATCATCATTATTATGAAGCCACGTGGCAGATGCTTATTACAAGGCAAGAAATCAGAGGTTTGAAACAAGTTTATTTTTTCATGAATAAAATACTAGAACAGTCTTTAAAAGTCTGAGGCACTTTGAAGTGTGACAACAGTAAAGGCAAGGTTAAATATTACTCTGAAATCAATTCTAGAAACATACTGTTTCAATGCCAGGAAAAGCCTAACATACCCAAACAGAAGATCAATGAGGAGCAAACTGAATAGCTAAGGATAGGATTTCTACTGTGTATACCGTATGTTCCCGGTTGGTACGCATGCATCATCTGCTTCGGATTGCAGAAAACCAGTATTTAGTTTAGAAAATAATCCGATTTTCTTTGCACTTACCTCCTTCCCTTGATGCGGCAAGGCTTTGGAGAATATAGGAAAGATAAAGGCTTTGCACGCAATGACTGAAGATCATGACAATGTGCTGATGTTTACCAGAAGAGCCTAAAGTGGCACAGCTCTGTCTCATTAACTATATCAAAATATTTCACATTTAATCTGCTTCCAGCAACATGGCATCCAAAAATACCTCCCCGCACACTTCCAACAACAATCTTCTACAGAAATGGTTTGTGCATTTGCATGGTGCTTTTAACTGCATTTTCAGATTTGCATCCAGAGTACAATCAGACACAAAGTTACATTTCTCCAAACAGATCCAGTTCAGCGGCAGTCAAGGGTAGGTCATATAAATACTCTGAAGCAGTCTGTTTACACTTTGACTTCTTAGTTGGAATTAGAGATGTTTAACTAAGTAAGCACAAGTTATTCAGTCCCAAAAGCTATTGCAAGCACAAAAAGACACACTACAGTAACAAAGTAGATTCATGATACCAGAATTGATCATGTTATCATGTGTGTTTTCTTTTCTTTTTTTTTTATTTCCAAAAACTGTATATTGTATTCCTTCAGCTGGTGTGATTGAAATTCTGTTGTTATAGTCCAAAGTCACATCTCTCTTTTACTCACACATGCATACTCCCACACACATCCTTTCCTTCAGCTCTGTCACAGAGCAGTCTCCTCTTAAAAATTCGACTGTTAACTTACTAAATTAGATTTACGTCTAGATCCAGACAGAGGTCTTTCCGTTTTTTACTATGGTTGCAGCCTTCTCTGTCGCTGATTTCGGCCTCGCTCCTTGTTTCTCCTGCACTGCGTTGACTCGATTTTGCTCCGCCATGGTGCCCCCAGACACAGGACTGCTGGTCCTGGAGGTTTGCTGGGTGTTTTTGGTCTGATATGTTTGGAAGGCCATGTCGAGCTGCTCCTGGGCAACCCGCAGGTGCCGGTGCAGACTCGCCAGATCCGACGGGATGTTCTCGTCTGGGCTGGTGCACTGCTGCTCCTGGGCCACGTTGGCCACGTTCTGCTCGTGGGTGAGGAGGCTGTTGGGGATCCTGACAGGTTTGTCTGTCTTCATCACAAGGTTGTAGCCCGGAGGAGAGGCTGGAATGTTACGAGAAAATGGGTAGCCGTAGGACATCCGCCGGCCACGGTTCCTCTTCATGCGGAGGCTGTCCCGGAAGGTGCCGATCCCCAGGTGAAGCATCTCACACACATTTAGCACAAGGCAGAGACAGCTCACTACATACATGATGAGGAGGAAGATGGTTTTCTCCGTGGGCCTGGAGATGAAACAGTCCACTCTGTGTGGACATGGGACCCTGTTGCACACGTAAGAAGGACTAACTCGGAAACCGTAGAGGAGGTACTGTCCTGCAAGGAACGCAATTTCAAAAATGGCTCGTGACATCAGCTGGAGGACATAGATTCTCATCAGGCCTTCTTGCATGATTTTGCGACGGCCGTCGTGTTTCGGTGGGTCTTTGCTTGTTCCACTCGCTGGTTCGGGCTTGGCCTCCCGCACCTCCAGTGCATCCTCATAGATCATGGGCTCAGCATCGTCGTCCTCGTCCTCCTCCAAAACGTCCTCCAGGTGGTGGCTCTCCCTCCATCTGGAGTGGGGAGGGGGTTTTCTGCGGAGCCTGAGGTGCTTCCTGCGCTCCTCGTCCGAACTACGGGCTATCTTGTGAATGGCATAACCCATGTACATGATGGAAGGGGTAGAGATCATGATGATCTGGAAGACCCAGAAGCGCACGTGGGAGAGGGGGGCGAAGGCATCGTAGCATACATTGTCGCAGCCCGGCTGCTTGGTGTTGCAGATGAATTTGGTCTGCTCGTCCGAGTAGATGGATTCACCACCGACCGCCGTGAGCACAATGCGGAAGATGATGAGCACCGTCAGCCACACTTTCCCCACAAAGGTGGAGTGGTTGTGGATCTCTTCCAGGAGGCGAGTGAGAAAGCTCCAGCTCATGTTGCTCTAACAAGCTTTTCAACTAGAATCTGTGAAAAGACAAGAAAGAATCAGTTAAAGGTAATGTGACTTTATGACCAAGGTGACATCCTCAGCTATCCTCTCTGCCCAGATTTAATCTACTCTGCTACTCCCTTAAAATTGCCAATAAAATCACAGTTTAGATGCCCGAACAAACTGATCCTTTTAATTTTTGCTAAAAAAAACAAAAACAAATTAACCGATTCATTCATTGTGAAACCAGCTACTAATTTATCATCTGTGAAATGAAAAAAAAAAGATTAATCTAACCACACCATGTGTCACCCAAGTATGAAATAGACAAGAAAATTACAAAATTAATTCATCGCTGTAGGGATTCTGTTTTTGTTTGCTACTGTCTCACTTTCAGTCCTTTTAAATCTACTTTCCAGACGCCTCAGACATCATCTGCAGTCATCTGCACAGTTGGACTTTGGACAGTTGGACACAGTTGGGCTGTAAATGAGACATTCATTTCCAACTGATGGCACAGCTGAACACAGACAATGGCTTGTGTGGAATCATGTCAGTAAGAAGGGTGATGTCACTTAGTCATCCAACCCTCACACACACACAATATACAGTATCCCTACTCAGTCCAACACATTGAAAGACATCAAATAGATAGATAGATAAGTACTTTAATTCCCAGAAGGGAAATTATTGCATCCAGCGACTAAAGTATGACAACAATAATCACAAGAGAGAAAAGTCCAGCTTCAATCACTAGCACTTTAAGTAAATCTTTGAGCAAAAATGACACTGAATTCTGCAGCAGGGTGATGACGGCACGCAAAAAAATGAAACTGATAGAACTGAATGGATGAAAAGCCCATTCTACAAGCAGAGGACGATGCACTCAAAGTGCCACTTGAGAAACATACTGCACTCTGTGTGTGTCCCCTGGCAAGAAGACACGCACGCATAGAGTGATGACATGGAGCCTCACAGTATCACACTTCTCCTCTCCGTTAGAACCACTGGCCTGACTCCGTGAGGATGGGGAGACGGTGCAGCGCGTCTGTGCCTTAATTTGTGGGGCATGGCGTATGTTGATCTCATGGCTGCGGCTCGGCGCTCCCCGGCGTGGGATGCACCGGCTCCCCTGCCATCTGAGTGAACAGGAGAGGCTTGTTGCCCTGCCACGAGGCCTGCCCTCCAGATCCAGCATTGACGACGCTGGGGAGGGGCCGCAGCCACATGGAGACAGATGGCTCCTGCGGTAGGCAGCTCATCTCTGCCCTAGGATGGCCTCAAAACAGGGCCCCCACGCTCAGGATATACACCAAAGTTTCACTCAGTCTGTGGCGTACGTGCATAGTCTCATTTTATCATCATCCTCCATTACACCTCTAATGTGATACCTGCCCTTTGTTGATGGGTTTTGCCACCTTGACTGGCTTTTTATTAAAAAAAGAGAAAACATTTTGAATACAAATGTGTTTGTGATCCATTTGCAATAAGAGCAACGAGGTCAATTCAACATACAGTTTACAGATGAATACATGTCTTCCTCAGACAAAAAAGCTTCAGATCATGTTTGCTAATCTGACAAATTTTTGCCCCCATACATATGTCAAAACTACACTCTTATGGAATAAGAAAGGGAAAAAAACATGGCATGACTTTTATTTTAATTCTGTAAAATAGAACAGCTTTCAGCAAAGATTTTATTTTGAATGCAGATCCAAACCATAAATCAATGAAATAATATTTCAACTGTCAATGTCAGTACAGGTATCGATAAATAGTCTTTTATTTATAAACCATTGCTTTGTGAATAAATACAAAGCTAGAGCACTTTTGTTTTTTAGATTGTCTAAATTCTCATATTTAGGATGCAAGCAGGTTAGCTAACTTAAGTTGATTTGTCTTTATGGTAGAATTTATGGTATATCCCTCACATTAACTCACAAATGCTCCAGCATACAAGTTTTATCAAAAGAATTACAAGTGCCATCATAATAACTGAAGAAAATCTATTTCTTCCACTTTCCACAGGAAAGTCAATAAAAGGAAAAAACCCACCTGTAAAAGTTGCAAATGCATTTCCCATCCCGAGAGCCTCCTGTGCCCTCCCTAAATATCTGTTCCATGGAATCCTGCTTCCATCCCAGTGTCCTGGCCTTTCCCGACTCACTGACACCTTCCAGAGAGGCAAAAGCGTGAATCAGTGAGGGAACCTGTTAGGCTAGACTTTCTATTTATCCAGTTTTCCTACTCTCTGAAGAAGTGAGCGCTCGCTGCTGTGAATGCCTCACATTCTGGCTTGTGTCTGGTTTCTATTACACCAGCCTTCTGCCCAAGAAGGAAGTATAAAAAACAGAGAGGCAGAAAAAAAATTCTCCTCCGGCAAGTGACCCTCAACCAAGAGTTCAGACTTGAGGATACTGTAATGCAGATGGAAATGAACACCCAGCTGAGGGAGCGTGTTAATCGCAACAGAGTCAACGTCCCCCCGAATGCTCATGTGCTACTTTTCGAACACAGATGATGAGGATCTCTCACTCTCTCTCTCTCTCTCTATCTCTCTCTCTCTTTCTCTCTGTCTCTCTCTCTGTCTCTCTCTCTCTCTCCCTCTCTCTACCCCCACTCTCGCTCTGTCTCTCTCTCTCTCTGTCTCTGCCTCTCCCTCGCTCTCCACATCTCCATCTATAAGCATCTCCTCAGCAGGTTAATGTCCTCATGCCTTCCAACCGTTTATGTTATACAGCATCAGCCTCAGCTCACTCTGACACAGAGGCTGATGCATAGGGTCATGGCACAATTCACACATACACACGCACACACACACACACACACACACACACACACACACACACACACACACACAGACACACAGACATATATACACATACACTCACTTTTGCACAGACCCTCATTAATTTCATGGAGACTTTAACTGTAGCTGATATATGTCTAAAATTTATCTTAATCCCAATCTAACTGTAACCCAAGTCTTCACCCAAAAATGTAATGATTTACATTATGGTGGCTTGTGTTTTGTCCCCATAAGGAAGTCCCCACTATGTAACTGTAAACCGCACCCCCCATATACAAACACATCAAGGACAGCGAATTCCAATTAGCAACCTCTATATTATCTGTCAATTATATAACAGTTTACAGCGGGTGACAGTTATGAAAAAACAACTTTGGAAAGACAAAGACAGGGAGTGAGAGGACAGAAGTGTCACCGAGACATAAGCCACCTTGCCTAACCATGGATCCGCTAGAAAGTAACCAGCAGGTATGCTCAGTCATATCATGTGTCATAATATTTAGAGCCTCCATCCAGGCAGATGGCCAGATAATAGAGCAGTGGATGGGTCGCAATGCGCCTTTTCCGACTTGGTGTTTATTCTCCAAGCTTTCACCTGGGCCCACATAGCCCAGCAGCACACACTGTTACTCGAGGCCTGTGGTGTTTTCTTTTGTTTTGTTTTGGGGTTTTTTTGCACAAGAGGACAAAAAAGACTATACATAGAATGAAGTCATTGTCTCCCTTTTACACATAAAAACCCACTTTCTTCCAGTCTGAAATGGCACAAGAGAGCAGGCGACAGATGAGGAGGTGATTCAAATCAAGGAGGAATTTCTCTGTTATTCCGTTATTCTGTGTGCCAGACCTTGCTGTCAAGGTTGGGAAGGATCTAAATTCAACTACTTTTAATAGAGGACAGACAAACGGGTAAGTGTCTGGCTTACATCAGAGAAATGTGTCTGCTCATTGTCACAGTGACCACAGTGTTATAATGTTACTTTCACAGGGCCCTCAATAAGCTTTAGTTATGACCTGTATACAGCTATAAAGCGAAGAATAACGTTCAACAACATCGGCAAGGCCCCCCATCAATCAGGTCACAGCTGTAACCGGGTTCCTGTAAATGAGAATGAGAATGTCTTGATTTCCTGTGTCTCAATATATCGAAAGAGGAAAAGAGGAAACGCCTTCAGTCAGGGAGCAGCGAGACATATATGAGATAATCCAAGCACACGAGCCGTCTCTGCATTTAGATTCTGTTTGAGTAGTTTGTGGTCTAAAGACCGCTCAGAGAAGCCAGCCATCTGGGCCTGCAGGAGCCATCCTCCGGAGGCCTTGCCCTCGCAGCCTCCCCCCTGCTTCTGACTGAGGAGATGTGGCGTAGCGAGCACCCCTGGTGCAGCACGGAGGGAGAGGAAACGGGGGATGCTGCTGGAACGACTAGAGCATTTGGGGTCTGGACATGTGCTATCCCTAAGGGACGCTCAAGCACGTGTTTTGAAGTTGCAGAGCATTCCTCATCATCCAAAAATCTTGCTGCCATCCTAAAGACACAGATGGTCCAGTGGAGATGTTTATAAGTGAGCATCCAGCCAAAAGTCAGTTAGAGTTTATGTTCCTCGACATTTGGAGTAACTTGCTGTAACACTCACTGAGCGCCCACTGTGCTTCTAAATAGATACATGTATCTAAATCTCTAACATAATTATTATGCACAAATGCAGGTTTATTTGACTTTTTAGTTGTCTTGTCTAAGTTGTCTTCAAATTTTTCATAGGGTTATTTAAAATTAAATTTGAAAGAGATATATAAATACCTATACATTAAAAAGTGTGGTCTTTTTAATCAAATGTTGCTATATTTAGATTCATATTGCATATAGTTAAACTTGCATTTCTGATCCTAGACATCTGTTGATCCATCGTCTTATCACTTGGTAACCAATGGTGACATGGTGTCTGCTGGGACCCGTCTCCAGTACAGTTAAGGTGAAAGCAGGGAATACACCTTGGACAGGTTGCCTGTCCATCTCATAGCTCACACACCATTCACTCTGACAGCTAGCCAATTCATCATCTCCAAACAGCCTTAACATGCATGTTTTTAAACTGTGAGAAGAAACAGAAATCAGAAATCAGGTGTGGAGAACTCCACAATGCTGAAGGCACTATTCACCGATGACATACAAAGAAAGAACTGTTTTTAATTTAGCAATAAAGATGCACATGTGGAATAACTCTTTGCATACCACATAGTAACTGAATACAATGTGTTTACTTGAACTCATTATGCATTTTTCTTCTTTTACTTAAGATCTTTGCAAAAAAAAAAAGAAAACCTTTGTCATCCCTCGGGTCCGGACGTAGAGTAACTTTAATGTATCATTCGACTCGGGACAGTTAATTTCATTGTTTATTTTATTCAATGGGATTAATCCAAGTTTCCATCGTAGTGAAAAGGATGAATGTGCAGAGTCAAACTAATAACTGGTCTAGTTTTGAATGTGTTGTCCCTGTGTCCTCAAACAATTCAGGCTATCCTAGCTTTGGGAAACTGTGGTTCACGTTGATAAATATTGATTGGAGTGCCCCGAGCCAGGAAAATGTTACCAAATCCCGCTGTAAGACATTGTTTGACATTGCTGTTGTCACAAGGACTGGCGTCATGTGACAGCCAAATGAGGGCGCTAAATATTCATTAGGTTAATTTTATATCTAGTGTTGATGTGAAATACATTTTTAAATTGTGATTAAATTTGTTGGATATGAACAGTTGTTATAATGCCCCAAATGACAGCTGATAAATCAGCAAAAATACAAACTTTAAATTAATTAAAATGCATCTCTAAGATGAATGGCCTGAAAAAAAATCAGCTAAATTGTCATGGTGTGGAGTGCCTCTAAATTTCCATATGCATGATATAAATCCCTGAAATATTTGGACTGAATGAGATTTTTGTCACTGCCAGACAGTTTCACCTTTGAGAGGTCAACGAGACCTGTGAGGGTTTGCAGCGCTGCTGAGTTGAAGTGATGGAGGAGGAGGAAGAGGAGGAGGAGGAGGAGGAGGAGGAGGAGGAGGAGGAGGAGGAGGAGGAGGGAACATCTCGACAACTCTCCTTGGCCGCCGCCAATGTCACCACAAGAGTTTTAACCGCGTGCATTTCCTGAACAAAGTTGATGCGAGCTGACTGGGGGCTGTGGAGGTCTGCGTTTATGTAACACATCAAGCTCTACCATGTGACTTGTATGTGCCCCCACCCTCAGAGAAAAGAGTGACACAAGACACTAGAGCAAAAAGAAAAACAAAACAACAAAAAAAAAACATGCAACTTAGTGTTTGGACTCCTCCTCTCTCCTATCTCTGCTACTACTATCATTAAACTGCTCTTACCAAGCTGTGGGGGGCTATCCCATAGGCAGCCTGAGAGTGGTGGCAGTCCCATCTCATTTGTTCATTTTTCTCCCAGTTCCTCAGCCGAGCCTATCCTACCCCCAGGGTGAGTGCATCCCGTGCCAGTTTTACTAAGGCTGGACTCCACTGAAGCGACTGAGATGAAAAGCCTTGAGGTGCATGCCAACAACTTCCCTCAGCCAGGGTTGCGCATCTCCCATATATGAACTTGCATTGAGCGTACATTGTGCTGTTTCAGCAAGCGTGCACACGAAACATTGCACAACTTTGGAACTTTGTAAAACACTGTAACCCTTCTAGCTTAGTTGGGTTAAGAAATTAGCTGCACCATAACTACACAAAGAAACAGTAATCACATCTCAGATGGTTAATACTCTTGAAAGGGAGCCCCCGTCCTCATTCTGCATGATATATTGACAGACAGACAGATACAGTAGGTGCAGTAGACAGTACATCCTGGAGACACTTAAAAGCACATGTGACAAATAAGAGTCCTCCACCACACGCACATATGGAGTAATGTTTGAGCTGGATAAACAGTAGATTAGGTTAAAAATATCACAAAACCGTTGTGAGAGGGTCCTAAAGTCCTAGAGTCCTAATAAAGTACACATTGAGAGCTGAAAAAAAACCGAATAAAGCAATGTTGCCTGATATTTTTGTTAGAATTAACAGAAGTCACAGTTTTTAATTTTTTCAGCACTAAATGAGCAAACAATGTGGACAGGTTAGTCCAGTTTACAGCAGCCTGTCTGTCTGCGAAGGCCGGAGCATCTCTCTCAGAGCTGACAAAACACTGACACAGTTTTCTTACTGTATCCAGTTGGAAAAATGAGACTTCTAGCTAAATCTTTCTTGCACACTGACATGCAGTAAATTCCATGAAGCACGGCACAAAGAGAATGCAACCAAATGCCTTACCTTGCCATCGCAAACGATAAAAACAGAATCGAATACAGCACAGATTGGTGAGACACATTACTGTCAACAGACTAATGCTAAATGGTACCAGGAACACAAATTGTTGTCAGTAAGAGCAGTTAAATGGCAAACTGATGCATTGTGCTGTTGTTGCAGTTATATTGTGTCCCAACCTTATCTTATTGAGGGACCCCGAGTGAAATCTTTATGTTTTATTTATTGCATTGTTCCTCACCGTTCTCTTTAACAGTCAGTGTGGTGAAAAAAAACATTTTGACAAGATTTAAATTACGAAACAATATTTTCCAATTGAATAGTACATTGAATCAACACACTTCATTAATTGAATTCTTTTTACTCTTTCACTGACTGATTAAGTTTTGTTTTTTTCATTTTTTTTCCATCAGGCCAGCAAGACCCAATACACAACCAGCCATCCAAATAAAACAAAATAGCAGTGCTTTGCTTGCAGAGCTCGAGGGCCGTAATCTTTGACATTATCTTGTCTTAACTGGCCATGTCATGGGCTGATCTGGGGCAAGCCCAAAGGAGCAGCAGACCTAGTCAGGGTCATTTGGACTAGCAGAGATATGTTTACAGCAGCTCCTTCCTTCCAGATGCCTTTGTGCCACTGTCCTCCTCCAACTCAGTGAACTCCGGACGCCGGTGGCGATGCTGCAGGAGGGCGGACAGCGGCAATGTAGCCCCTGTATGCTTACGTAACAAAAGCTCCCAATCAAAGCTCATGTGGTGTTATGTACCCATTAACACGTGTGTTGATTCAGGCCAGAGAGATTACCAAAAAAAGAAAGAAACTGGCCAAATCAACCTTTATATGTACATCGAGGGATGATGTAATCATGAGTTATTTTGTCTATTCACGGGCTGATGAGCACGTGTTTATAATTAAATGTAAGTCTGCTCTGTAAACCCACTGCATATCAGCATGCTGCGTCTGTGCTTTCATCAGTGGATGCTTTTATCCACTAGATGGCAATCGTGTATTCCACTGACACAGGCTTCTCATGAACTTTCACAAACTTTCATAATACCAAGATGAGGTAAATGACCCATCTTTCCTGTCTGAAGATATCGATACTGGATGAAGTGACCCAGTTTCTGTGGAGTAACGTTCACTAAACAAACCTGTGCCATATCATCATGAGCACACAAACGTCGCGGATTGATCACTTGGAGGTTTTTGGCTCGAGGTTGGGTGGAAAACGATCGCCCTGATAGTCACAGGGGCACTTTTCCTGAGTGCACACCAAGAAATCACAACAACTGTGGTCCAAATGGAGGCTACAATAATAAAGGAAGTGTTGCGGTCTCTTTGACTTTCCTGTGAAACTGCTCACACCCCTCTAACAAGGCTATGTTTGTCTTTTCTAATTGTAAAATGCATAACCTTTAATGAAACTGTATTGTTTTTGATTCATACAAAAAGTGGCGTTCAAATGGATGGGAAGACAGTTTATTCATCCACCCAACATTTTACCTGCTTTGTACCTTGATGGTGCTTTGGAGCTCTGCTGGAACATATGTCCTGTGCATAGGCACACAGTACACCCTGGACCAGTCACCAGTCCTTCACAGGGCACACCCACCCACACATATAGACAGAATGCAAACACCACACAGACAGGCTTTTTGTCCAACTTGGCTTTGAACTAGTGACCTTCTTGCTTTGAGCGCCGTTCACCAACACACTGTGTCACCAGGACATCAAATGACTTCAGTAATCGTTTGAGCCTCCACGGCGACGAAACAACGTAACTCCTGGTTGACAGTTAGTATTTATTTTATTACTTATTTATTAACAGTTGTTACAATAAGTTATCTTGTTCTGCAATTCTAATATTTCAAGAAGGAACACAACATCCTTAGGGTCAAATTGTACACTATATCCTCGTAGAAGGTCACTATGACATATGTCAGTTTCAAGGGGAAAATGCAGATGAGAAGACAGCACAACAAAACAATGGGAACTCATGGTTAGAATGAATATAAATTAACCTTAATAATACGTAGATCATGTTAACCAAAAGGTAGCGAGAGCACCCCTACTCACTCAGTTTGTTCCTCCATTAAACGTTGAGATATATGAACTTCTACAAATCCACTTCGGCACAGATGACAGAAAAAGCATGTGTAAAAACAGAAAACGTCAAGAACCGCATCCTGTGAGAGCGCTCAGCAACTGTGGGACAAAAGGAGTGAAAGGCATCGCCTACCTGTCCATGGGGATAAAGCAGGATTCTATTCTTTACAGTCAGTCATCCTGGGCGGGCATCCAGAGGCATCGTCTCGTTGCTCGGCCTCAGACGCAGGATGGGACAGACAATGGGTCATTTTTCGTCTAAACCCCTCACCACCAAGTACAGGCAGGACACTCAGGAGCCCAGCATCCTGCCAATGACCCCATTGTTCTCCGAGCCCATCCGCCCGCTTTGCCATGACCACTGGCTGTTTATTTATTGAAATCAGGGTGACTTCTACTACAACCCCATTCATTCACCCTGAACTGATCAGTGACGCAGCTCTGGACCTCCAAAACCTTAAGACTCCTGATTTAGCTGTGTGCAAAACCGGCGAGATTGTTCCCAACGCTATCACCGGCTGTTTCTGTTATTTCCAACAGTTTAGTCTGGGTGTTCTACTTTCAGCTTTCCTCTGGCACATGTTCCAGAGAGGATTTGTACAGCAAATAACAGGTTCTTTGACATTTTCAGAGGTCATTTTCAAGGCCAAGAAGGCTTGTGTAAGCATTTTCTTCAGCTGGATGTGAAGGGCTGTTTTTTTTTCTTCTTTTTTTGTCAAGTGATGGAGATGTGGCATGACACCTCCTTTCCCTGATGTGCCATGGCATGTCCAAAAACTTGAAGATCACAAAATATCTCATATTCATGATCTGGCACAGTGTTTGACCTTGTGTCATCTTTCATTTGAACTCACATGTAGACATAAGCTTGATTGAAACACCTTAAAATGTCTCATTACAAAAGCTCAAAGTATGTTTAAAGTTTAGATCAATAAAACCTCTGGACACCAAATTTTATATTTCCTCCTTGATTTGAAATCCTAATTTAAAGATAAAATTTTTGATGATGTTTTGGCACTTTTATTACTTTAACCCACCTGCTTTAACCCTCAAATTTTTTACTGATGTCTTTTATCCTTAAGGTCAGTTTGACTCCAGAATCTCCATCTAGGCAAAATATATGTATATATACATATACACAGGCAATAATTCAATCTGTAATCAATTCTTTTTTGTTGTAAGGTGAAAGAGGTTACAGACGGTTTATGAAGGTTTATGAGCCTAACATCTGGTGGTGTGTGAGTCGATGATATCTTCTGTCTCACATTACATTCAACACTGAATCAAAGACAATCTCTGTTTTTGTCACGTGCATGAACGAAATGTCACTGGACTGGTTTTCAGGTTCAGGGAGAGGTTTTATCTTTAATTCGCCTTCTAAAGACTCTGCGACTTCAATAATTCAATCTGTAATCAATTTTTATTGTAAAACGATCTTGTGACGGTGCCGCCACGTATAGATGACTTTATTAGACCGACATAAAAACAGTTCCTTGACCGGGTGAACCCTGTGTGACTGCTGTGTTCTGTAAACTTTGTTTGACAGTGCAATTGTTCAATAGCCACATGAACACCTGGATGACGCACTAGTAGAGGTTAATGACCTGATAATAACTGCCATATCGTCATTTACTGAGTCACTACACAACTTCCTTTGAAACCAGGTGATGTCATCCATTCATCAAAACTGAGTAAGAATGAAAATTAAATGAAGCTTCATTTCTCCTCTGGTAAATGTTGTCATTTGTTTCGTAGCATGGTTTTCCGACAGTTTCTGATCAAGCTTTGATCTGAGGGAACATAAACTAGGTCTTGTTATCTTCTCACTGTCTCCTGGGTGTGTCGCATTGTTGGGAAAACTCTGAACAGTTCACTGACCCATTGCAGGGCTCTGCCGTTGGAATCCGTCTTCATTTCATTCCATATTATGAAGGCATTGCAGCCACTGTCATCAATGACACTGAATATGGGGGAGCCAGTAGCTGTATGTGGCTATGATCAACTCCTCCCTTGGTCTTGGTGTTGTCCAAAACCATCTGTGATTTTTCCTTTGTTTTTTGTTTTTTTTTGTGTGGCATGATGGACATTATTTTCATATCTTGGGGCAGTGGAAGATGACAATAGCTCTGTCGGTGAAAGTGAATATTGATAATAAGATAATAATAATAAGATGTTACCTTCCAGATCTTCACGGCCAGGAGCCCAGAAAGAAGCTCTGGTTTGTGTTTTGTCACTGCTGCCGGGAATTATCAAAAAACTAAAACTTGGTCATGAATGATGAAATTCCATGATATTGTCACCTTCATGTCATCCATAACAGCAAAAATCAATTAAATTGTTGATATTTCTCGTGTTCAGCTGAAACATCCTTCGGGGCACGCTAACCCCAAAGAACACAGACGTGAGCAGCACACGTACAGGAAGTTAAGAACATATCATCATGTTAATATTGCGCTTCGACAGTTGTGCCCTATGCAGTCGTTAAACTGGCTTGTTAAGAGGGCGAGCCCTTCGTCGCTGAGCCTCCTTTACCACCATCAGTTTAATACCTATTAATACACATTTTAATCCATATATTATCAAATTGATTATTTCAAAACGTCATGGTCAATGGTAGTTACACCTATGATTACAATGAAACACTGAAGCAGACGGAGCTGAGACAAGGTGAGGAGGTGGAGCAGAGCTCCGGAGAGCTCCGGCCCAATTTAATCTCTGCTCATATGAAGCAAAAAAAATAAAATTAAAAAAATCAATCATTTATTCCCAGATGTGCCTTGCAATGGACTATCAGGCAGATGCCTGTTTTTGATACTGTTATCTGCAATGAGACGTACGGCTTAAACAATGGGACTGAATTCCTGTATATCTGCAGGTGCTAACAGTGTGGGTGATTCACGAAAAATCTCAGTGAGGTTTTGTTTTGTCACAGATTTGTGGCACAGATGTACTGCACGGTGTGTCACACTTACACTGAAGCTAAAGGGATCAGAAAACCAGGTTTGTATTAGCGCCTTTCATAGTCTGGAAAAGATAAACAAAGGCCTTTACCCATGAGTGCATGTACTGTATCTTATCAGCTTGGCAACAGGGTGGGCTCCAGTCACAGTTACTGGCAGCACCATGAGTACACCCTCATGCCTGACTGTGGGTTGAAGGTTTTAGTGTTTTATGCTACAATGATTGCTCAGCCTTGTCTGCCCTAGAGGCCTTTATCAATTTGTCGGTTGACAGTGCTGCGCAGTTCCGATTTGACTAAATGCACATACCACAAGTTATCCCGAGAGTGCATAGTGATGAGCTCTCCATCTGTGCTGCCAAGTCAAACAGACTGGCACAGTCCAAACAACAGTGGAGAACAAGAGACAGACAAGAAAGTCAAACATTTACCCAGGAGCACTTGAAGGAAACTTTAAGTAAAAGAAAAATAATGTGTTGCAATGTGTTCCAATGAATTATTGACTGAGTGAGCATTTCAGAAAACAATATTGTAAACCTGAATGTGGTCTGTCTAGAGTTCAGGGACAGTTTGTCAAGGCAGTCAACACTGGGTTGCTTCATGTGTTTTTTTCCAATATTTTGGATCTGATTTCTTATTAGTTATAAATCATTTCAGGTGAATTTGCACAGTGCAGTCAAACTCTGCTGCATGCTTTCCTCCACCTCTCCCTCCCCTCCCTGTCTCTATCCCCACCTCTCGTACATAAGGAGTAATGCCAAAAGAGCCTAAAGAAAAGAAACACAGTCAACAAAATGTGTGCATGTTTATATCATGTCAAGATCAAGTTGTTCTATCAATATTTGGGATCTACTTTTAATCATTATATTCAAGTTTGGCCCAGCAACTGTCCTGTCCTTGTTAAATACATAACATGGTCTAAAATGAGAAGTTGAACAATAATACTCTGAATCATGTTCCAGCATATTATGTTTGAAAGCACATATTGGGTGCTTTCAATATGTGCTTCCCATAGAGCCGGTGCTTCTGAGGGACAAGCTGGAGATGGCAGGGGCAGGCTTTAACCTGGTAGAGTGGATCCTGGACTACCTCGCAAACCGACCTCAGTTTGTATGAACCCAGGACTGTTGTCTGACGTCTGTTCCTGCAGCATGGCAGCACAGTCCTAACCCCTCTTCCTCTTCACCCTCTACACTGCAGACTTCAGACACAACACAGACGGCTGTTTCCTGCAGAAATTCTCTGATGACCCTGAACTTGTTGGCCTCATCACCAATGACGACGACGCAGAGCAGACTAGTAGATGGTGGTTAACATTCAGGGAACAGACATTAAATAAGTGGAACGCTACAAGTACCCGGGTGTTTACCTGAACCACAAACTCCACTGAACTCACAACACAGATGCACTGTACAGGAAGGGTCAGAGCAGGCTCTACATCTTGAGGAGACTGCGGTCTTTTGGGCCGCTCCTGAAGAAATGAAGAAAATCAGATCTGTGCTGGGCCATGAGTCTCACCCCCTGCAGGACACTCTGTCCGCTCTGGAGAGCAGCTTCAGCATCAGACATCCAGAGGTCTTTCCTTCCTGCTGCTTTCAGACTCTACAATCAACACTGTTAGCTCTATTTCATGTTTATTTATTTGTAATTTATCATACTATACTCTCAATCATCCCATGCAATCAATGCTGCTGTAACAATGAAATTTTTCCATTGATAAAAATGACCTTTTGTCAAACATGTCAGACCCATCTCAAACACCATGAGTTTCTGGGAAGTCTTAATGTTTCTGGGAAGTCTTAATGATCTCTTAAGGATCTCTGGAGGTGACTCAGGGCAGTTTGGGATTTCCAGAGATGAGGTCCAGATGTGTGAGTTTCACTCAGCAACATCAAAGCAATGATTCGCAGCTGTAAACGTGACCGTGGTGTGTGGAACACTCCAGTTATGAGTTCTGGCTCCTTTATCCTTCCATGTTTGTTTACAGCCATATTCATTCTTTAATGTAAATTAACTGCAGTCAATATTGCAGTTATGTTATGTTGTGTTATATTGAAAACTATGGTCAGTGATGTGTAATACAATTACTTATCTAATGCTTATGCAGATGGAGGAAAGTCAGAGATGCTGAGGTCCTGAAATTCAAACTTAAATTTAACAAAGGGAGAGGGCCCCATTTGTCCCCTCCAATATACTGTAGGTCACAGTCATATGCTAGTCATATGCTTGTCAGTGTGTGTGTGTGTGTGTGTGTGTGTGTGTGTCTAAAACACATGTTGGCTCGAGGTCAATCAGGATCTTGAGAGATCAGTGTCTTGGTTTTGGTTTCTGATTTTTGGTTTCAGAAGCTCTTTGCTGAGATGATGAAAAGCTATGTGGGTCTGCTTTTGATTTGAGAGTGAACACTACTATGTATGGCAGTAAATGTTCCACACGTCACATTAGGTACCTTTTCTCCTGTGACTGTGCGATGAAAGCCAGCATATCAGATATTATCTCTTTACTGGCAGATATATGGAGGTCCAAGCTTTAAGTGCAGCCTTATCTGTATAGAAAGTAAATACCTTATGGTGTGCCACTCACCACAATCATCCGCTGTGAAATATAGTGAGGACCTAGTTTATGTCTTCAAGGTCAAAGCTTGATCAGAAACCGTTGGAAAACCATGCTACGAAACAAATGTCAACATTTACCAGAAGAGAAGTGAAGCATCATTTCGTTTTCATTCTTACTCAGTTTTAATGAATGGATGACATCACCTGGTTTCAAAGAAAGTTGTGCAGTGACTCTCAGTTATTACCAGGTCATTGACCTCTACTAGTGCGTCATCCAGGTGTTCATGTGGCTATTGAACAATTGCACTGTCAAACAAAGTTTACAGAACACAGTAGTGACACAGGGTTCTCTCGGTCAAGGAACTGTTTTTATTTCGGTCTGATAAAGTCATCTAAACGTGGCGGCATCATCACAAGATTGCATGTCATTTAACAATTAAAAAAGTATTGATTACAGATTGAGTTATTGCGTGTTGAGGTCCAGCAGTCTTGAGAAGGCAAATTAAAAATAAAACCTCTCCCTGAACCTGAAAACCAGTTCAGTGACATTTAATTCAAGCATGTCATAAAAACAGAGATTGTCGCTTTGATTCAGCGTTGAATGTGTGTTGAATATGAGACAGAAGATATCATCGACTCACACGCCACTAGACGTTAGGCTCATCAACTTTCTTTAACTACATAACTGCAAATAACGACAATAACACCAATCGCACTCCTGTTTTGTAATGAAAAAAAAATCAAATCAACAATTACAGTAAATGGCTGTAAATCACCTCCAAGCAATGCATTTTTCATATCCCGATCAAAATGAATGCAGAATGTAATATCAGAACAATAAAAGCGATCGGCTGATTCAAAATCTGAGTCTGTATCGAAACTGGACATCTCTGTCCGGTTGCATCGTTCCAAAACCCCATCGCCTGTAGTCGATTTCTGGAATCTTCTCATCAGGATTCTTCAGCTCAAACTCAAAATAGACCAACATGAGGAACGCAAACTGTTTCAGCTCGTTGGTGGCGAAGAAGCGCCCTGGGCACATAGAGACCCCCGCCCCCCAGGGCATGGTGTAATACTTCACCTTCTTCCCTGCTTTGTAAAAGTCCGTCTTCTTGCTCCCGTCTGGATTAAGGAAGCGGTCGTACTTGAAGGAGTGCGGCTCGGGGTGGATTTCTGGGTCAATGTGAACGGCACTGTAAGGGAACACTGCCATTCTGTCGCCCTGGCGTATGACGTACTCACGTCCGTCGGCCATCTTTAAGGTCATGTCCTGGAGCACTGCCCTGGTGAGGAGGGGAGCGGCGGTGAGGCGCAGGGTCTCCTCCACTGCGCTGTCCAGGACCGGTGTTTTCATCAACATGTCTCGTGTCAGGTCGATTAAAGGGCCCCCTCGCTTGGCTTCCTGTCCAGATTCCTTGACGACCCTATCCACCTCCTCCTTCACTGCTGACATGGCCTCTGGGTGCTTCATGAGGAAGAGGAGCAGCCAGAATGCTGAAGGCCCTGTGTTGCCTTGAGAGGCCCAAAGGAGCACAAACATGTACTTATTTATCATTGACTCCTGCATACCTGCCTCCTCTTTGGCCTGCTGTATGTCCCACACCCAGCGACTGATGTTGTCCTTAATCTTCATCTTGTGCATTGACAGAGCATCCCAGAAGTATCCCATGAGCCTCTCTGCTTCCAGCCTTTTCCGCGGTGGTAGGACCCCGTAGGCCAGGTTGGGGAAGAGCTGATCATACTTACGGAACTCATAAAATAAGGCTTCTGATTCAGCTCTGTCCACCTCTTTGGCTTTCTCTTCACTGTCCTTTGTCTTGTATGGCTCATTGCCATACAGGGACAAATAGCCAGCTCTGAAAACAATATTGTAACTGTATGAAAACAGTCCATTTTCCATCCAGGTCTTTTGGTCCGCAGCGGATCTAGTGGTGTGCAACATCAAGTTCTGCAAATTTGTCATCATAGCTTGGGTCATTACCTCAAGGCCATCTCCTTTCAGGTGCTTGTTGCTGGACACGTGGAGAATGTTGTGGTCATTCTCGATGACTACGTAACCAAACACTCTGCGCACCAGCTCTGCAGCAAACTTCCTGAAGTCCAGCTTCTCACGGCTCTCCTTCACAAACGGCCCGAAGGAGAAAGGGTCCTGGAGGAATGTAACGTAAAACCCCGCCAGCTGGATGGTGAACACGTCACCGTGTTTTTTTTGCATCCTCTCTATGAACTTCAGTGTGTTCCTGCGAAACTCCAAGACATGGCCCAGCCAAGGTATGACCCCTTTATCCAAAGGGGGTTCTCCGGGACGGCGCTTTCGAAACACCCCGAGTAAGTAGAGCCCTCCAAGAGCAGCGGCAAAAAGGCCCAGAAGGATTGGGAGCAGCAGCCCCATGATGACTCCTGGCAGTCTCTCAGTGATGTGGAGTCTGGGTCAACATCCTGCATAATAAACACACCATTGCTCCTCCTCATGCCTGTAACAGCATTCCAGGAACTCCATATTGAGTCACTTTCCATGAAGGCAAAAAAACAAAAAAACCCCCCAAAAAACACAACAGGATGTATTCAAGGTAAAACAGTAACACATGTATTTGATGTGCCAAATCTATAAATCTATCCACATTAAAAGAAAAAAAATGATTGTAGCCTTTAATCCATTTTATTTAGCACACATTATGCATGTCTGGGTAAAATTGATAAACATTGAATATTTGTGTTTTCTTTGAACTGTTCATCGCATAAAAAGATCTGCTTGTTAGTCTAGATTTAGTCTCCATTTCACCACATTTTTCAGTCCCATGAACCCACCATGCAAAACACTGAAACAATAGAACTGCTACAACAAAACAAAAAAGAAGCTGTTGTGCAGTGGCCCGCACAAACATTCAGCAGCTGATAAGGAAGAAATGAGCTATGCAACATGCCACCACACTGAACAAACAAGAACATTTCCTGTCCTGATTTTCTCTCAATAGGTGTTTGAGTGTCTGAGTATTTCTCATACACGGCAAATCAATGTGACACGCTATTTCAGGCTAATATATACTGTTGTACTCAAAATAATATACAAAATATAGTTTTCAATAACATAAATGCAGAACTCCAGAAGAGTGACAACCGTGTTAAATGTGAAATGACCTGCTCCTCAGATGTGAATCGCTCTAAATGCCTGACTATCAGGTTACTAGAGTTTATAAGCCTTGACCTTGACCATACAGCGAAATCAATACAATTGCTTTGATACAGCACTCCTCAAATTTAAGCTCACCTAATTGATAGAAGAAAGACTTGTGCTTCATTGTGAAGCAAAACCCACTGGCGAGAGACCCAATGTGAGACCTTCTGCGTCTTATACAGGCAGGGTCGCTGAGACATAAAGGCATTTTATGAAACCATGATGATGCAGAATTCCATTTTTGAAAATTAAAATGTACTTTCAGTGTACACAAAGACAAGACGAACAAAAAGTGGCGACTTGACGCAAGATAAACTCTCGCGGAGTAGTCAGAATTTTCCAAGTAAAATTCATCAAGGAGTCGGATCTGCTTGCTGGCATACTTCCTTTTTACAAGCATGGGCACGTAGCACCACCTGCTGGAAAGTATATTTTTTTGGTGGGAAAAATTCAAATGCATGATGCTTGCATGAAAAATGCTAAACTCCTCTCACTCAGGAACATAACAGCAAACAGAGAAAAACTTGAAAATGAATAAAATACACATTTTCATACCCTTCTTACTTCGTTATACTGTCCCACTGCTACACTGTCCCCAGCATGTATTCACATCTTTGTGTTGGAATGACCAAACATATAATTGTAAGGGAAGTATATATATTTTTTTTAAATCCACTTGAGTGTTTATTCAATTTGACTTTGATATTTCCAAATGCAAAATTAACATTTAAGCCCCGTCCACTCATTGGCCACTAGGTGGAGCTGTTTTCTTTCTTTTTAACAGGAGTTCATGACTGCTATTGAACTCGAGCAACTGCCTTTTCATGATTTGGGCACACGGATAAGTGAAAAGCTGGGCCCCAAAACTTGTAGACCAAGATAAAAGCAACCGGGGGGGGCGCAAAATTCGCCCAAAATCAATCCCAGTCTTCTTAAATATAGCCATAACAGTACTGTTGGCACCTTCTTATCTATTAAGGCTTTATAACATATACTGCGTAATCATAATCAATGACAGGTATAATCATGCTACAGTTAAGACTTTTGCTATGCCAAAAGAAAAGCCTTAGATGTTAAAATAATGCTAGAATACTGCCAAGGCAGTTGTTATCTGGGATGGCCTCTATGAAACATAAAGGGTAGATTTGGGAGAACATTGGGTATGACACATATGCAGATAAATGCAGTATGTTAAATATGTGTATTGAATTATGGTCTCAGAGGATTGTCTCGAAGATACATGGTAGCTGTCTGCTGCAACCCGTCCTTTAAGTTTATCTACAGTGAAGATCTAGGCCTGGTGCATGATCAGTGGAAGTCATGTCCCTTTAATCACATAAAGGAAACGCCACAGGGTCATTAAGGCTTCAAAGCTGTTTTTGATTTCTTTAACACAGTACATAAGGTCTCACAAAACATGTTCCTGTTCCTGTCATTACAAATATCAAAGACTATTTCTCCTGCTGAAGTTGAAGGTTAATTATGTAGCCCAGAATCAATTGACCACCTGCAGTAGAAGAAACATATGTGTTTTATTATTTTAAATGTCTTTTTAGGTATTATTACAGTAGCAAATGTCACTAACAATAATATGTCTTAAAAACACTTAGATTTCATGAATGTAATTTTATCATTGTTGTTATACAAATTTAAGCTTTACATGTAGGTCTAAAATCTATTATGGGCACCGTCATCTTATCACAGTTGGAACATTTGGAAACCGACTGTCACGGAACAGCACGTTGCAGAAACGTGCAGCCTCGAACCCACGTGATGTAACCCCACCGTGACATCAATCCAGAGATCCACACCTGTTGCAAGAGGATTCACATCCATCTGACGTGTTAGTCAAGCGTTGTCGCTCTTTGACGTTATTCAATACAAATGTGTGTTAATTAACAGAAAGAGTGTAACGATGTGCAAAACGAGGAGGGATCACAGAGAATGTATACTAACGTGGTTCACTGCAGAGCCGAGAAAAATCAACCAAATGCCCCGAACTAGAAATCAGGACTGTTAAAGTGATGCCATCAACTAACGTGTCCGTCATTGTTAAATAACCAGTATCTGCATAGAAAACGACAACAAGAAGAAGACATTAAAATGAAATTAAAGTGTACAAAAAGCTGATTATTTAGCTTTATTTAGAACGTTGCGAAAAACGACACGCTTATGGAGAGACAATTATTATCTTGTACTTGTGTTTCATCTTTGCTTTCATGAGGAGGTTGTACAACTAATGATGCATTCACGGCACATTAGATATCCTACAACCACCAACCTGTTGACTATAATTTTAGGATTAGCCACTAGCGCTGATAATGTATTAATTGTTATTTACGTCGATTTTCAGTTGATAGTATTGTACATAGTTTCAGTAGCAATATCTGACAAATATATGACAAGAATCTTTATAGGTTAAACAGAAGTTAACGGAGAAATAAAACTACAGACCGCACTATGGACGAAAAAGAAGATAGGTTGTGTCGAAATAGGAAGAAGCATTAGTGTGCAAGAAATTCAATAATTCCACCCGACAAACACATTTACAGCCATGATATTATCGATGACATTTTCTTTTCGCCCAGCCGTGGTAGGCATTGTTCCCATTTTTTCCTTCGCCATGAACATAACACACTCCTGCTGACGTCAGACGTACGTATCCTGATAGTTACATCACAGAGCCGGCTTCACGCTTCCTTTCGGTCAGTCGGTGCGACACTGGGTTCAAAACCACCCTCAAAACACCTCAAGATCAACTTAGTACACGCAGTCCTAGTACTAACACATTCCGGACACAGGTAGGAACCCATTATGTTTCAACTTTATCTTTCTGAACGGACAACTCTGGCAAGTTTCTCTCACGTGTGTTTTTGTTTTATCTCGAGTGTTCTAGGCCATTGAACACAAAATGAATGCCATTGGCTTTTGAAACCAGACTTTACACGATGACTGACACGTTAAACTAAATGCTTGTTGGATCGTGTTACCCATGTCTATGTTGGGATGTGACTTCCTGCTGTCCTTCATGTGTAACCTCTGAGTACCGGCCTATCATCATCAGCCTATAACACTGGACAGACTGTACCCGGCTCTGATCAGCAACTTACTTAAGAATGATAACAGTATGTTGTAATTCGGGACTGCTTCTCCCAGCAGTATATCTGTGTTTAAGCAAGGCTTCACGAATGCTAATGAAGTTTTGTATGAGCTAGCATGAGCTAGCATGCTAATGTTCAACATGGTATTTAAGGCTTATTCTAACTCTAGATTTTCCATCTTTCCATTACAGGCAAGATGTCTGATTACGAAGAGAATGAGTCCAAGTTTATGCGCAAAGCTAAAGAGAATCCATTTGTCCCAGTGGGTGAGTACATCTTGTTCCTAAATACCAATGTCGTGTAAAAGTTCAATGAACAATCTGCGCTATTTAAACATAAACAGTAGGAAGAAAATGCATAAGTCTGACAGTCAATCATAAAATGTATCTAACTGTGTAGACCTAATTCAGGTGTCAGCCTGCCATCTATGTCCGCTCATGTGTCAATGTGCTCAATGCAGGCATGGCTGGATTCGTTGCAATTGTCGGATACAGACTGTGGAAACTGAAAAGTCGAGGGAACACTAAAATGTCAGTCCACCTGATCCACATGCGTGTAGCTGCCCAAGGCTTTGTGGTCGGAGCCATGACTCTTGGTAAGTCCCTGGGAGTGCCAGGTTTCTGATAACAGTCACATTACACTGATTCAGGCAATCAGTACAAAACTGCACTGTGACAGATGTGGATGTGGCTTGTGATTCATATCGGCTCACCTCTCAAACTGCAAGTCACTCTCCTCTCTCTTTGTTTTTCAGGGGTCTTGTATTCCATGTACCAGGACTACATTGTCAAACCCAGAGAAAAGCAGAAGGCAATACAAGAGAAGTGAACATGGACTTTAGCGCCGGTGTTTTATGTCCCTTAATATTACCTCATATTAAGGTGTGTAGAGCGTTAAACGTTTTAGAGATGTGTCATATTTTTCGTATGCACGCATCCCTTCAGAAGCTCACCTCCACTGTAAATAGCTGTAACTTATTGATTACACCCCCTGTCTTCTTAATAATACACCGGAGGCTTAGGCTATCACTTCTGTTTTGAGAAGGCGGTGTGTCGATCCCAGCTCTGTTAGCACTTGATACGTGCTGGGTGACCCCAGCTGGATCGATACCTGTGCCACAGGTGACTTTACTGGTAGAGTTTTGAATGATGTGTGTGTGCGTGAAATAAAAAATGTATTAAATGAGATGGAAACAGCGCAACTAGGCTTATGCCTAGATTTACAAATCACCAACAAACAGCAGGCAGCCTGATCTTTATCTTTTGTCAATGTTTTATTGTCTCATACCCACTGTAGTACCTTCGCTTACCTATGCACCTTTGCCAAATTGTGAAATCTTGCACCTTAGCTCGTTTTCTTTTTTTTTAAACGAGTATCCCAGTGCATTAGGGGAATGTTCAATTGAAGGCAACATGTGGATTCCAGACAGAACCTGTGTTTTTATAGTATTTTAAAATTCCAGTGCTTTTAGAAGTAAAACAGTGTTAAGAGAAATGAAATATGATCCACATGGAATGATGATCCACATGGAATATGGAAAATAAATTGAAATCATAAAGGTCTCTGAGTGTAGTAACAATTAACTTTAGAAGTTGTTTTTTTTTCTCCTCATACCTTTATATCGGTGTTATGATATACAGGGGTCCAATGTTTCATCATGCAGCTTCCAGAGTCTCTTCAAGACTCTAGAACTAAACTGAGAAAGGTACACATGCAGACTGAATAGTAACGGGTGAAAAGATGTTTGACAGTGGAGCAGATCAGGTTGTATGCTTAAGTAGTCGCCTCGTTAAATTATTTATCAAAAGTTGTGTTGGATTTTATGTGCAGGTATGGAAGAATATCGTTTTATTTTTTTGTTCTTTTTTTCTGTTTTGAAGATTTGGACTCTGGAAATAAAATCTGCCAATCTTTTAATGTTCATAGTCAGTTATTGTTTGAAACTGAAAAATTGCACTGAGAATGTGACCTTTAGAGCTTTTTTGGTTCAAAAGACAAAACGATTACATCACATCCTCAACTGCAAGTACGTCATTTTCCACTTGCTAAGACTAATGCAGTTGGACATATCTTTAAACATTAAGGTTTCTTTCAAAAAAAGGAAAAAGTCCTAGTTAATTACAGTACGATTTGACATGGCACAGCTCATCAAGGCCTTTGATCTTTTTTCAATACAAAAGGTGATCAGTAAGAAACCTGAGACTGCTTGCTGGCAATCGTTACCCTAAATTCGTCTCAAATTAAGTCCTTGTATGTTTGATCTTTTGCAGCACTTGTCAACTCTGGTGGCTTTGTAATGTTATGTACTGACCTCAGTTCTCTTTGCCTCCAACCAATAAGACCAGTGCATATTGTCTGGACATTACCCCACTCCTTACCCCACAATTAAGAGTGGCTTTGGCTTACTGTGTGTGGTTCCACCCTGAGATTCAGTCCAAACAGGAAATGTGTGTCATTTTTGTGACGTGGGAAGACACTTAAAATGCTGTCACTGTGATACTGTAATCCCACTGATTTCCTGCAATAAAGAACACGAGTTTACCTGATATCTTGTAAGTGTTGCGCAACTGCATTTATTTACACTTTACACTTACCTTTATTGTTTATATCTTTTTTATTTCAATACTTCAATATGTGGCCACGCCAATTCTTTACCAGATCCGCAAACATTGCCCACAATCTCTGAACAAAGTCCATGGCTCATGAGCAGATTTGGTACTTGTGAAGCTTCTATGGCAGATTCTCAGTTGTTCAATAGAAGGAAATGAAAGATGATACTTTGTCTTTGTTTCTTGGTTCATATTAACAAAGAAGATGTCTGGATGGACAAAATGAACAAATGCTATTGTGAAATAACTGAGCTTGCATACTCTATTACCTAAAACCTGTTTGTCGAAGCTCTTTTGTGGTGCACTGTATCTCCCCATCTTGTAACGGATATAGCTCAGTGTTAAGGGTTTGACAGTTTCCAGGGGTCAGCGCTTCAGTTGTTTATGTGAGGTTAGCCAATAATTTCTTTATATCTATATATGTCTCTGTCTGTAGAAGATGTATGTATGCATGCATGTGTGTATGTGTGTGTGTCATTTGATTTCTTTTCTTGCTCACACAGTCAGACACATCATAATACTTCTTACAGCCTGTGTACATTTGTGGCACACAGACAAAAAAAATCGAATCTTGAAGCCTGTATTTTCTTTCATTACATCTGTTTGCAGCCTTATCTCCGATGTAGTATTCAAAGAAGCTAAATGATAGATAGATAGATAGATAGATAGATAGATAGATAGATAGATAGATAGATAGATAGATAGATAGATAGATAGATAGATAGATAGATAGATAGATAGATAGATAGATAGATAGATAGATAGATAGATAGATAGATAGATAGATAGATAGATAGATAGAGGTTTCAATCTCCGTCTATCGCTCGGATACCTCTGATTGGATACCTTCCACGGTACCTTGTAGTGCTGGGCGGTTCAGGACTCATCCGGGTTAATCACCCGGATCCTTTAAATGACTCATGAATCATGAATCCGAGGTCTCCATTGAACCGGATCCGCCGGGTCCTAACTGACAGTAATGAGTGGATCCACTGGTTAAACACACCCGGGTCTGTAACAGATCCCGGTGCATTAATACGGATCCGGCGAGACCCGAGTCCTAAACCGCTAACCAACACTAACCCGGATCCGTGCGGATCCGTCGAATCCTGAGTCCTGATCCGCTAACCGACACTAACCCGGATCCGTGCGGATCCGGCGAATCCTGAGTCCTGATCCGCTAACCGAGACTAACCCGGATCCGTGCGGATCCGGCGAATCCTGAGTCCTGATCCGCTAACCGACACTAACCCGGATCCGTGCGGATCCGGCGAATCCTGAGTCCCTAACCGTAACCGACAATAATGAGTGGATCCACCGGTTAAACACACCCGGATCTGTAAGGAGAGGGGATCCAGAGTCACATCAGGCGTAGCGCATGCACGCACATGAGTTCAATAAATTCGTTTTATATGTGCCTATCCACGAAAGATATTATTTTATTTATGTGATGTTAATTTGTCTGTGCTCGAAACGCAGGGAAAGTAGCCTACTGCATGATTTGGAAGCAATTTTCAGACAATGTAGTGTTAGGGCAATGCACAGATAATTACATTTGGTGGTGATCCGGGAACATTAATATTTAGCAATAGTTTGTTTACTTCTTTATTCTTATTCTCCGTTGCATTTTGCGATTTTGCTGTTATGCCTATGTTTAAGTTTTGTATTATTTTTGGTGTGTTTAAATAAACATTTCTCTTGTTTTTAACCTTAGTTTTAATTAAAAGTGATTCATTCCGATCACAAGGCACGTTACTTTCTATTTAGTAATACTGACTCAAGTGACTCAAGTGACTCGCAGATCCGGATCAGTTCAGTGAGTGACTCAGAGGGATCCGAATCCTTAAAAGGATCCGAGTTTTACAGCTCTAGTACCTTGGGGCTGAGGTATCAGAGTAAGCCAATCAGGCGCAGAGTAGGTGGCACCAAGCGCGAGCCGCTCCCCCGTCCCCTAACAACGACCACACACTGTTACTCCCGCGAGACTTTGACCCCTCTTGTGTGCCGTTGCCAGGGTTACAGCAGCGTCCGATCCCCCTACGATTGTTTACCTCCCGTACGAAACTAAAGCGGTGCACATCAAAGGAGTGCTGAAATAGCACGTAGGTGAGCTGCTGGCTGTTCATAGAAGGTGAGTTCGGGAGTGGTAAGAAGTAGGAAGACCTCGGTTAGAATCATTTTAAACAACAACTTGTCTCGGTCGGTGGCAACTGGTAACGTGGTAACTGTTGAGCGTTACTGTTTCGTCAACAAGAGCCTGTCTCTGTTTTAGCGTATTTGGCTCCTGACTTTTCAGACAAAGGCCACTTTTGTAGTCAATAATGTCAAATATAGTAACAACATTTGAGGAACATGTGGAGTTTGTGGCTCATTTATTTGCTTGTTTGGTTGTAAATTATATCTTTGTAATTCATGACATTCCGTGGTGGAATTTCTCTGAGAGAACCTCCCTGCTTTATGCAATGGAATCTTGTTTTTGTTCATTAGTGCTAAAAGAAAATAAAGAAAAAAGGACAAGACATAATATTTTTTTTAAAAAACCCGAATTGAAAATTAATCGAGTGAAAGGTTAATAGGTGATAGTATAATACTGCTATGTGCTCTTGTAGTGCTTGTTCACACATTCAATACAGACTAATTGTCTATGGCCTGACAGGCATTCAGAAACCAGGACTGCCATACCGGTGAAGCAACATCGAGCGTGACAAAACCAGGGTGTCGCCAGTCAGGCAGTCTCCGGTCCCGTCATTGATTTTTCTCCTCTCTCCCCACTAGATATCATGAAGGGTGAAGACGAAACGAACGATCTGCGACTTCAGTTCCAGGCTTTGCAAAAACAGCGGGAGAAAATGAAACTGGAGAGGCGCAAGGCGAGAGAGGCAGACGGGCCTGATGCGGGTGGCAGCCCGAGTGATTTATTTCCATTTAACCCGAGTCTTCAGGCAACCGATCTGAGCGACAGGTTAGCCTCGCCGCGGCTGAAACAAATGTTTACCGAGGTCGTTTTTCTTCCCCTCCGGTGCTCGCTTGGATTGTTTCAGTGCCTTATTGATTAGACAAACAATGCTCAGCGCGCAGTGAATCCTTTGCCCCATTGAAAACGTCCAAGTCGAAGTAAACAATCGCGCCGTGTTTGCTCAAATTTCCCCCCTCGCAGACAGCCGCAGGGTGACAATTTCCAGGACGAGCTCAGAGAGCTCAAGGACGAAAATGGCAGACTCTTCAAGCTTCTGAGGGAAAAAGATTTTGAGATAAAGCACTTGAGGAGGAAAAGAGAGGAGGAGCGGCTGCTCTTAGCCGGTATGACGCGGATGTCTTGCAGCTGTTCCCCATCACGGTAGCGTCACGGACGTGTTACAGCTCCGCATCTTTTTTTCTTCCCCCCCAGGTACGTCAGGCTTAGCAGGGGACGCAGCAGCCACTAAGATCGTTGAGCTGTCCAAAAAGAACAGAGAGCTAAGTTCGGAAATTGAACGAGAAAAGGTTAGATCCAAGCAATACGGCAACACAATCAGAGAGCTCGAGAAAGAGGTAAACGCATGTTGTCTCCAGGCAGAAAATCGCTCGAACATATTGCTCGTCATGTCATTTGTTGAACGTGTTCGAGTATTCCAGTATTCCAGTGTCTTGCTCTTCTCTATAGCTGCAGGCTGCTCTGGCGCTCCCTCCCTCCGCCCAAAAGGACAATGCAAAATCGAACAACACGAGGCGGTCTGAAGACTGCGAGGTATTTCAGCGCGGACATTCGTTTCTCCCTGCCGAACGTGAATGACTCAGCGCAGGTTGAATCACGCGACTTCCGCTCACACCAGCAGGAAAATCCCGCGGTGAAGTCCCTGCAGGAGAAAGCAGCAGCTGCCCAGCTCAAAGTGGCCGAGTATCGCAACCAGCTTCAGTCTCTCAAGCAGGAGTTGAAGGTTGCTCAGAAGGTGAGTGTCGCCGCTCAATGTTTTCCGTCTGACCTTTTAAGGCCCGCGCTTGATGCGCCCCCGCTGCTGTAGGTTCTGATCAGCGAGGTCGGAGAGGAAGTCAACTTCCAGCAGCTGCTGAGCTGCCCGGGTAGCTTCCGAGGTCGCTCCCAGCAGATACTGGCTCTTCAGACAAGGGTAAGCTTAAACGACTTCGACAACTTTCTTTTTATTTTTTTATTTTTTGGAAAGCTATTTCGGAGCTCAGCGACGACCATGTCAACCCGAGTCCGGGTTCAGGTCAGCTCGGGTCGCCTGGACTCGGAACACGGACGGCCGGATTGAGTGTGAACCTCGCTGGACTTTTTGCGACAGGTGCGGGACCTCGAGCAGCAGCTGAGCCAGTCAGCTCAGCGGAGTGTCCCGAGCGGAGAGGACGAGGCCCTGAGCACGGGGGTCTCTCAGAGAGCCGCTCCCACGAACAAGAACCTCAGCCACATCCGAGCCATCGAGAGGGAAAAGAGGGACGCGCTGGAGGTGCAAACGTAGTGTAACCGTTGCCGAGGGGATCAAACGTGAATGTCTCCGCCTGATCCGTCCTTTCTCTGCGCGTGCACAGCGGATCTCGGCCGACTACGAGGCCCTGCTGAAAAACAGCGAGGATCTGAAGAAAAAACTGGAAGCTTCAAAGGCCAGAAACACGTCTCTCTCCGCCGAGGCAAAAACCCTGAAGAGCCAGATCTACACCCTGCTGGAGAAGGGGAAACACGACAATGAGCTTGTGGACGCTCTGCTGGTAGGACTTCTGAAATGCGTGACTATGGTTTACACAGTATTCTTGGTCTGTGCCGACAAAATGAAGGTTGGGACAGATTCTCAAAGTATGAAGCACAAAAACAAAGAGATCCAATTGTATAGTGTGATTCATTGTTGTGATGCTGCAAAGTCAGCCGACATTTCATTGTGAGACAGCGTAGAACGCGACTAATTGTCCTCTTCACTTCTGGCAGAAACAGCAGAACAGGATGCAGGAGGTGCTGAAACAGCTGAGCCTGCAGAGCAAGAGCCCGGGGCCCGAGCAGAACAGTGAGCACAACCCCATCATCCAGGAGTTGAGGGCCAAGATCAGAGAGCTAGAGGTGAAGAGCACTCCCGCGGGAGACACATGCGAGGTCGCCGCGTTGACTTTTCTGAAAGAGTATGTCCCCTCTCTGCAGGAAAGAGTCAAAGAACACGAGTCCACCCCCAAGATTACCATTTGCAGTTCGGGGTCTCCGCCTGAAGAGGGAGACATCAACAAGGGAATTGCATCGTCAGGGTAATGTCGCTGAACGCCTGGTTGTTGACATCTATCCAGCAAAACAAAGGTTAAAGATCCACCAGTACGGACAATAAACTTTCTCCGCTGAGGTTGTTATTAGCGTCATCATTCTGTCATGTCGTCTATTTTATGTGTCGCCTCACAGCTCTGTCGGCGTACGCGGCTGGGATTTCCTGTCAGTGTGACTGCCTGACTTTTTTCTCCCCCCCCTCCAGATCTGATTCTAAATTTGGGCATAGACTGGCGCTTCCTGCTCCGGGGGGAAGTGCAGAATTCAAACACCGGTAAATGGATTAACAAAAAACTTCACTCTGACACACTGTTGCGCGTCGGGGACGGGCAAACATCCGGCCGTGACGCGTTCGCCGTGGTCGCCAGTCAGGGGGGACTGTTCGAGTCCATCAAAAAGTCCAGGCAGCTCGAGCCAAGCCGGTGTCCGTCTCGGGAGCAAAGCCAGGCGTGCGTTTGCGGCTATTTCTCGTCACTGTCAGGCGTGGTGGAAATGCACATCTCCAAATGAACCAACTGGCCGTCCCCGGCAAAGCCTTAAGTCAGAGCGGCTCTGTAGCGGGCTTGATGTTGCACAGCAGACAGCTCTGCTGCAGCTGCTGCTGCAGCGGTGAGGAAAGCGCGTCATTACGCTGCCGCTGCGAGCTCGTCTCCTCGACACGGAGATGCTGGACAGCTTTTGTCACCCAGCGCCCCCCTTGTTCGGCAGTCTGAGACCAACAGAGTCGGCGAGGTCGACGCCGCGCCAGGGCGACAGCTATCCAGGGGACCAGGGCAAAAAGAAGAATGAAAGTCTTTGTCACATCTCATTCCATGCTTTCATCCGTAGAGTTTGCCATTTGAACGCGCAGCCGCACTGAAAATATGCCCTCCCGGATGGCTTGAGGCGAGAGCCACGATATCCTGGTAATTCGCAGTTGCGTTGCGCGCGCCCGCACTGGCTCGTGGGATTCGTTTTTATTTCCCCAGTTCAAAGCGCGACCGAAGGGCCCGCTGAAACCCAAGGTTTCACGGGCCACCTTCGGGCCGTATCGGCAGCGTTCTGCCACTTTGCTGTCACGCCGGGGCAAAGCGGTTTGGTGTCGTGATGTTTTTCGCCCACTGAGGACTGACTGAGCGGTCCGTCTGCACGGCCTGTCATTTCATCATCGCAGCTCGTTTGCTTTCATCTTCCAGGGAGGCAGAGACGGAGCAGAGGTGACCCGGAGGCGGACCAGAGGTGCCGGCGAGGGAGGGGGGGGGGGGCGGCGACCCCGGGAGCAGGGGAAGACAGAATTAGATCCCAAGCACGGCGGGCGAGGACGGCCGGGCCGCGACCCCACGCGGGCACCCCAGCGCCGGGCGACAGTGTGACTCATCGTGTCTCACTTGTGGCCGGCACGGAGTCTGTTTGGTGCCGGTTCATCCCTGGGACTTCCTATGACTTCTCTGGCCGCTCGACGAGCTCGGCGGAGGAGCCCGGCTCCCCGGCTTAACCCTGATCGAGCGAGACAAGCGCTCGTGCCCGTTGTGGGGACGCTCAATGCTGATAGGCCGTCTCCCCGTGGTTTAACATCTCGTGTGCTTGCTGTTTTATAAATGTCACAGTCACATTTTGTCAAACCTGTGTACGTCCTCCTCCTCCGCTGGCGACCGCAAGCGCAGTCATAGAGCAAGCTTTTGGATGCTTTTGGATGCTAGTCGAGCATCCACTATCAACACAGCAAACAATACAGCAGAAGCCAGCTCTGTACTAAATGTTTACGACCTATTTTTCTGTGACCCTCTGCGCTTTCCCTTTTTCTCCTTGGCTCGGCACGTTCGCACGTCAATGTTTGACGGGCCAATCCAAACACTTAACACCCCAGGTGAGTTCCCAAAAACGCCCGATATTCCCATGAAATGCCGCTGCTGATCGTTCCTGACTGGAAACCAGCTGTGCGGGAATTACGGTGGCTGTAAATGGACGCTGCACAAACCCCCGCTGTAGCCCCTGACGCGGTCCCCCGGAGCCTGTCGCGCACACGTACAGCATGTGACGCGAAGCTCCTTAATCGAACGGTTGTCCTGGATGCGGGAGTGGCCCCTACAGTTATTTTCTTCCCGATGTGGCCAAAAGGATTTCAGCAGAAGCCCCCTCCTCCTCCTCCTCCTCCTCCCCCTCCCCCTCCCTCTCCCCCTCCCCCTCCCCCTCCCCTCCCTCCACATCACGCTTAATTTAAAACCGTGGCTGAGTTTAGTGTGCTGCTTCAAATACCGCACTATTTCTTCCAGGACCCTGTGGGAGATTGGCAGGTCCCCATTGCACCGGGCGAGAGAGCGCCACAAGACAAAAATATCAAGAGTTTGGACGCGATGAAAAAAGCCTTTATGCCCGGCAGAGACAAAAAGCGGCCTGTGTCGATCACCTCCCGGGCGGGAGGCGAGGGCCGCCTTTAATGTAGCGCGGGGAGATGTGTCGCGGAGAGATACCGGGGGGCCCCCGCGACGACATGGCCCCACGGCAGTGCTGCCAAATGTGTGTCAAACGGCGGCGGCGTGCGTCAGACGGGGTGTTGATGGAGCAAATGGCTGTCACGGTCCCGGGCCGCGTCCGACTCCAGGGGAAAATGTTTGAACTTCGTACGTTTTTTTTGTTCGGCTGTGTTCTGTAAAAGGCGCAGAGTCAGTGTGCTCCTCCTGCAATCTGAAGCTTACGTTTTGAACGCAAAACGCAAACGTTATAGGTTGTGGGAAAAGAGCCAGTTTTTCTTTTCTCTCGCATGCTCAATGAAGCTTCCTGCCGCTCGGCGATGATTTCAACGGCTAATTTGGGCGTGGGGGGGGGGGGGGGGGGGGGGAGAGACCAATGTTGTCAGAGATTAATGCGACGGCTCTTGTTGACCGCGCTCATTAGGGGTGTCATCGCTTTCGAATGAATTACACCTCGCCCGACAATTTTAATATTGTTTTATGTAGCTGTATTACGCAGAGAGGTGTAGATTTATTCCAAAATGCCCAATAACCCACCAAACCAAACACAAACTTATGTAAACACAGCATACGTAAACAGCCTCACCTATTTGTCATTCCAGGTTTGAATGACTCCTTTCTCCATCCTTCTCCTCAGAGGTATTCCCTCGTTCTGGACCAATGCTTCCTGCCGACCATTGACTGCATCCAGAAACTAAAGTAAATAGTGGAGCTGTGAACGCAGAGGTTAAAGTTAGCCATCAGTATATGAGGGATCTGTGAACTTTACTCAGGCCAGAGAACGGCTTGTGCCTCTATGAGGCCATTCATCTCCCGGTGCCTCTCATTTACATGTAATGGAAAGAAAATAAACAGCGGCTGTCCTAATGTGCTCATTTACAGTAAGTGGAAATAAAGTAATGGGCTGTTATCTTTTATCAAGACAGTGCTGAGGCAGACTGGCGGATTGCTTTTACCGGTGGAATGCCCTGCCTGAGTTCTCAATGACCAGATGAGTCCTGTAAGGCAGACTGAGCCATTACGATTACGGTGAAAAAAACACGGCTCGCCTGCGGCGCGGCCGAGCAGCGCGGCTAACGGCGGGTGACAGCACGGCGGCTCAGGAGGAGTGCCGCGCGACTTCTGCTTCTGAAAAGCTGCTCCCCGGTGCCCCTGGCCGTCAATTTCTGACAGTCCCGCCCTCCCACACGCACTCCGTCACGCACGGTCCAAAGCGAGCCTCTCGGCACGCCGTGTTTCAATACCACCCGTAAATTTAACTGTATTTTAACATGGCTCGGAAATGAACCCGGTCAGAGAGCAGCACGCGCATTCTGTAGAGCCACAGAAACGGACCCGGGGTGGATGTTTGAATCACTGGCCGTGTCATGCGGGTCCGTCGTCACTGGTGCAGATGTCCTCAGAGCTGACCCCGGAGCAGGATCTGACAGGTCGCTTCTTCTAAGCTTTTCATGTTAACATGCACACTTTTCCCCCCCTTTCCCCGTTGAGGTTTGAGGCCACACCTCGCGGCCACACCGTCCGTACTGCAGATCCGGGTCATGCGGCCGCGGCATCGCCAGTACCTTGCACGTGAGCGCCGCTGATTGCAGGATGCCGATTATACCTCCATCTGATAGTGCACAGCTGAGGGAGAAATAATTGGGGGAGACAAAAGGGAATGACATGCCAGCTGAGCCACCTCGACGCCCTGGGAGGCATCTTATTGCTCAGTGAACTAAGCTCTCTGTGTGTGCCTTATGAATATGGATTTGCGAGGCTTTGTGTTGACACAACAATCACCTCCACTCATCAACACTTAATAGGTACTCGTTGTGTATAGATGGGCTCGTATGGTCCTGCTCTTTATGCAGGGCATTTTGTAAAAGCGGTGAAAAAAACTTCTTGTTTTTCCGGATTGGAGTTACATTATTAACAGGGAGTAGCTCTCAATTTCGGTATATGTGTCTCCATCTCTGCTGCAATGCCTCTGTTTATCACAAACAATTTGTGACAGGAGGTGTCGTCATTTTGAACGATTCGCAGTATACTGCATGTTTTCATGCCCAAAGTGACGACTCCACCACCTTATGCGTCCTCCACCCCCCCATTCCAAGCGTTGATGGTTCCGGGCGTGTTTCTTCCATCACACACAATTTAGCTCAGCAGACGGCCATAGGACGGAAATAAACACAGAATTTGGCCCAGTGGAGGAAGCCTTGCTACTACCAAACAAGTCTGCGATGGCTTCCAGTGTCTAGCAAAGCCTAGACCATCACATCACAAATAATTCAACGAAAGCTGTGTCTACTTAAAATGATGTTGTGAAGTACCCTAATTATCCGATACTGTGTGTAAACATCACTTCATGCTTCCTAATGTGCACCCCCTTTCGTAGCCAGCTCCAGAGCTGTTGCAATTGAACGTGTTCACCTGAGGATGGCGAACAGCAGATGCTGGGTGCTGGGCTCCTCAACTTCCCGGTCTTTTGTCTTCCAATTTGCATGAAACCACATCTCAAAGTTCAGTCGGTGCTCCACTGCCCTTGGATTGACTCCGGCGCCCGCAGTTCACAGAAAGCCGTACCCTCCCTTCTCGAGGACATGACCTCTTAATTCCAGTCCTAATCAAAATACATGTCGTTTTGTATAGGCGACCGGAATACTGTTGCTGTTTTCTAATACATCATTACAATCGTCAATAATAGACAAAATAATACAGAATCACCGCTGTGATACACTATACTCCAAACAAGAGTCTGCACAAGCTTGGGTTCCATTACAGATGCTTTGGTTATACGTTATTTTATTGAGTAGAAGTAACATTTTTTGTGTGTTTCGTCTCATCGTTCGAATTTTTTTGTTTCTTTTTCTGTTCGTTTTTTCCCCCACCAAATGACGCTCCCGCGTAGAGAATGGTGAGTCATTTGGTTGTCAGTTGTCAGTAATGATAATAGATTTAACAGGGTGGCACATTGCCCCAAGAATTTGAGCAGACGTATGGCTGAGAGGGTGCCGTGACATGCCTCACATCTTAATTATTCCATTTCCATCCTTTACACATCCATTATCCATCCATCCATCCATGGACTGGAAAGTTGGTGGTTCCATCCCAGTAGGCCGCAGCGTGGATGCACTGATCCCCGAATGATGATGCTCTGTCATCAGTGTGTGAATGCGTCACTGTGAAATGTATAGGTACACAATAGAAATTATCAGTGGAGGTAAATTGGCTTGTTATTGTCCAAAAAAGGAGTAGGATCGTACGTGAAATAGATATGATGGGGATGAAAGTGAAACATATTTGACACGCCTCTTCTGTGATTTGTTGGATGTGGCGAAAATAACCTCTATGTGGCTGATTTGATTGCGTTTGCCACCTCAAACAAATGCCACCAGGTGCTGCTCCTACGGCTCCACACAAGGGTTCACATCATCACAAGAGACACCTCACATGCATCTAATATATTTTCTCATAGGTTTCAGCTGTGCTGGTTGCAGTCCATACTGCAGTGCAAAGTTTAAGACAGTTTGATCAGTGCCCCAGTTTCTATGGTGACAAATGGATGTGTCTTTTTTTGTTACAACGAATAAAAGCTTGATCGATCTTGTCGCCGTTAATTAATCGCTTATCCATCACGACAAAGTTGAGCAACTACTACAGGCAACATAATTACAAGTAGTTTGACTAATGGCGGGTCTGATCGCAGAGCCTTTTCGAGCCGCTGTGAGTCATGAGGATAACAATGGCACCCATTCAGAACTCCCAAGTCATTTCATGTAATGTAAAGTGAGTGATGTCTGGCTGTTGCACCATGTGGAGTTAACATGGTATTTCACATGTAATGAGATGCAATAATTACCTGTGGGTGGGATTCTAGCAATAGCGACAATAGTAGTGTACTAAAATTAAAATGTACCTAAAAAATATATGTGTAAATATGACAACTCAGACCGCCAGATGTTCTCAGAGCACAGTAATGGGCTGGCAATAAAGCCACTTTAGTTGAAAGATGGCTAAAACATGATGTCCTATATCCTACGGTTTAATGGGGCAGTCTCTGTGCTAAACTAAGATAAACAAAGATAAGCTAAGGTAAGCTCAGAGACAGGGGCAATTTTAGCATCTGGTCTTTAGGGGTGCCAAGCCCCCAGCGCTCAGACGCACATTTTTTTCACACACCTTGTTTCGAAGTAGGGTTGCCAGAAACACTCATCATTGCCTTTGGCTGTCGTGGCAAAGTATTGCTGAGGTGAAAGGCGATATAATGTGCAGAAAGTCATTTTGAAAGTTTCTACGCATAATATAATGTCTTAAAAATGCGTTGAGTCAGGGGGTGCCGAGCATTTCCACGGGGGTGCCTTGGCACCCCTAAAAAAACCCTGGATTCGCCTCAGGTGGTCGCGATTTTCATTTTCGCAAAGGTTAATATCTCGGCTCGGGGCCCACGTCCAGCATCGGGATTGCTAATACCAGTGAGTTGCCCACCCCGGAGGTGGCTCATACCCCAAATCGTGGGGTTGTGCTCACTTGCTTGGAGTCGGGATCCTGGCCGAGAACGACAGTTAAGGGGTGGTCGCGAATTCATTTTAATATCTCAGCTCGGAAAAAAACCCGACATTGGGATTGCTTTTTCCAGGATTCCGGCCAAAACGACAGGTCTGGGGTGGTCGTTTTTTTCACTTTCGGCGCGGGTTAATATCTCAGCTCCGGGACCACACCTGGCATCGGGATTGCTTTTTTCAGTGAGCGTGGGCCACCCCGGAGGCGGCTCACACCCCAAATCGTGGGTTTGGGCTCGCTCGCTCGGGGCCGGGATTCCGGCCAAAACGACAGGTCCGGGGTGGTCGTTTTTTTCACTTTCGGCGAGGGTTAATATCTCAGCTCCGGGACCACACCTGGCATCGGGATTGCTTTTCCCAGTGAGCGTGGGCCACCCCGGAGGCGGCTCACACCCCAAATCGTGGGTTTGGGCTCGCTCGCTCGGGGCCGGGATTCCGGCCAAAACGACAGGTCCGGGGTGGTCGTTTTTTTCACTTTCGGCGAGGGTTAATATCTCAGCTCCGGGACCACACCTGGCATCGGGATTGCTTTTTCCAGTGAGCGTGGGCCACCCCGGAGGCGGCTCACACCCCAAATGGTGGGTTTGGGCTCGCTCGCTCGGGGCCGGGATTCCGGCCAAAACGACAGGTCCGGGGTGGTCGTTTTTTTCACTTTCGGCGAGGGTTAATATCTCAGCTCCGGGACCACACCTGGCATCGGGATTTCTAATTCCAGTGAGCGTGGGCCACCCCGGAGGTGGCTCACACCCCAAATCGTGGGTTTGGGCTCGCTCGCTCGGGGCCGGGATTCCGGCCAAAACGACAGGTCCGGGGTGGTCGTTTTTTTCACTTTCGGTGAGGGTTAATATCTCAGCTCCGGGACCACACCTGGCATCGGGAATGCTTTTCCCAGTGAGCGTGGGACACGCCGGAGGCGGCTCACACCCCAAATCGTGGGTTTGGGCTCGCTCGCTCGGGGCCGGGATTCCGGCCAAAACGACAGGTCCGGGGTGGTCGTTTTTTTCACTTTCGGCGAGGGTTAATATCTCAGCTCCGGGACCACACCTGGAATCGGGATTTCTAATTCCAGTGAGCGTGGGCCACCCCGGAGGTGGCTCACACCCCAAATCGTGGGTTTGGGCTCGCTCGCTTGGGGCCGGGATTCCGGCCAAAACGACAGGTCCGGGGTGGTCGTTTTTTTCACTTTCGGTGAGGGTTAATATCTCAGCTCCGGGACCACACCTGGCATCGGGAATGCTTTTCCCAGTGAGCGTGGGACACGCCGGAGGCGGCTCACACCCCAAATCGTGGGTTTGGGCTCGCTCGCTCGGGGCCGGGATTCCGGCCAAAACGACAGGTCCGGGGTGGTCGTTTTTTTCACTTTCGGCGCGGGTTAATATCTCAGCTCCGGGACCACACCTGGCATCGGGAATGCTTTTCCCAGTGAGCGTGGGCCACCCCGGAGGCGGCTCACACCCCAAATGGTGGGTTTGGGCTCGCTCGCTCGGGGCCGGGATTCCGGCCAAAACGACAGGTCCGGGGTGGTCGTTTTTTTCACTTTCGGCGAGGGTTAATATCTCAGCTCCGGGACCACACCTGGCATCGGGATTGCTTTTCCCAGTGAGCGTGGGCCACCCCGGAGGCGGCTCACACCCCAAATCGTGGGTTTGGGCTCGCTCGCTCGGGGCCGGGATTCCGGCCAAAACGACAGGTCCGGGGTGGTCGTTTTTTTCACTTTCGGTGAGGGTTAATATCTCAGCTCCGGGACCACACCTGGCATCGGGAATGCTTTTCCCAGTGAGCGTGGGACACGCCGGAGGCGGCTCACACCCCAAATCGTGGGTTTGGGCTCGCTCGCTCGGGGCCGGGATTCCGGCCAAAACGACAGGTCCGGGGTGGTCGTTTTTTTCACTTTCGGCGAGGGTTAATATCTCAGCTCCGGGACCACACCTGGCATCGGGATTGCTTTTTCCAGTGAGCGTGGGACACCCCGGAGGCGGCTCACACCCCAAATGGTGGGTTTGGGCTCGCTCGCTCGGGGCCGGGATTCCGGCCAAAACGACAGGTCCGCGGTGGTCGTTTTTTTCACTTTCGGCGAGGGTTAATATCTCAGCTCCGGGACCACACCTGGCATCGGGATTGCTTTTCCCAGTGAGCGTGGGCCACCCCGGAGGCGGCTCACACCCCAAATCGTGGGTTTGGGCTCGCTCGCTCGGGGCCGGGATTCCGGCCAAAACGACAGGTCCGCGGTGGTCGTTTTTTTCACTTTCGGCGAGGGTTAATATCTCAGCTCCGGGACCACACCTGGCATCGGGATTGCTTTTCCCAGTGAGCGTGGGCCACCCCGGAGGCGGCTCACACCCCAAATCGTGGGTTTGGGCTTGCTCGCTCGGGGCCGGGATTCCGGCCAAAACGACAGGTCCGGGGTGGTCGTTTTTTTCACTATCGGCGCGGGTTAATATCTCAGCTCCGGGACCACACCTGGCATCGGGAATGCTTTTCCCAGTGAGCGTGGGCCACCCCGGAGGCGGCTCACACCCCAAATCGTGGGTTTGGGCTCGCTCGCTCGGGGCCGGGATTCCGGCCAAAACGACAGGTCCGCGGTGGTCGTTTTTTTCACTTTCGGCGAGGGCTAATATCTCAGCTCCGGGACCACACCTGGCATCGGGATTGCTTTTCCCAGTGAGCGTGGGCCACCCCGGAGGCGGCTCACACCCCAAATCGTGGGTTTGGGCTCGCTCGCTCGGGGCCGGGATTCCGGCCAAAACGACAGGTCCGCGGTGGTCGTTTTTTTCACTTTCGGCGAGGGTTAATATCTCAGCTCCGGGACCACACCTGGCATCGGGAATGCTTTTCCCAGTGAGCGTGGGCCACCCCGGAGGCGGCTCACACCCCAAATGGTGGGTTTGGGCTCGCTCGCTCGGGGCCGGGATTCCGGCCAAAACGACAGGTCCGGGGTGGTCGTTTTTTTCACTTTCGGCGAGGGTTAATATCTCAGCTCCGGGACCACACCTGGCATCGGGATTGCATTTCCCAGTGAGCGTGGGCCACCCCGGAGGCGGCTCACACCCCAAATCGTGGGTTTGGGCTCGCTCGCTCGGGGCCGGGATTCCGGCCAAAACGACAGGTCCGCGGTGGTCATTTTTTTCACTTTCGGCGAGGGTTAATATCTCAGCTCCGGGACCACACCTGGCATCGGGATTGCTTTTCCCAGTGAGCGTGGGCCACCCCGGAGGCGGCTCACACCCCAAATCGTGGGTTTGGGCTTGCTCGCTCGGGGCCGGGATTCCGGCCAAAACGACAGGTCCGCGGTGGTCGTTTTTTTCACTTTCGGCGAGGGTCAATATCTCAGCTCCGGGACCACACCTGGCATCAGGATTGCTTTTCCCAGTGAGCGTGGGCCACCCCGGAGGCGGCTCACACCCCAAATCGTGGGTTTGGGCTCGCTCGCTCGGGGCCGGGATTCCGGCCAAAACGACAGGTCCGCGGTGGTCGTTTTTTTCACTTTCGGCGAGGGTTAATATCTCAGCTCCGGGACCACACCTGGCATCGGGATTGCTTTTCCCAGTGAGCGTGGGCCACCCCGGAGGCGGCTCACACCCCAAATGGTGGGTTTGGGCTCGCTCGCTCGGGGCCGGGATTCCGGCCAAAACGAAAGGTCCGGGGTGGTCGTTTTTTTCACTTTCGGCGAGGGTTAATATCTCAGCTCCGGGACCACACCTGGCATCGGGATTGCTTTTCCCAGTGAGCGTGGGCCACCCCGGAGGCGGCTCACACCCCAAATCGTGGGTTTGGGCTCGCTCGCTCGGGGCCGGGATTCCGGCCAAAACGACAGGTCCGGGGTGGTCGTTTTTTTCACTTTCGGCGAGGGTTAATATCTGAGCTCCGGGACCACACCTGGCATCGGGATTGCTTTTCCCAGTGAGCGTGGGCCACCCCGGAGGCGGCTCACACCCCAAATCGTGGGTTTGGGCTCGCTCGCTCGGGGCCGGGATTCCGGCCAAAACGATGGGTCCGGGGTGGTCGTTTTTTTCACTTTCGGCGAGGGTCAATATCTCAGCTCCGGGAACACACCTGGCATCGGGATTGCTTTTCCCAGTGAGCGTGGGCCACCCCGGAGGCGGCTCACACCCCAAATCGTGGGTTTGGGCTCGCTCGCTCGGGGCCGGGATTCCGGCCAAAACGACAGGTCCGCGGTGGTCGTTTTTTTCACTTTCGGCGAGGGTTAATATCTCAGCTCCGGGACCACACCTGGCATCGGGATTGCTTTTCCCAGTGAGCGTGGGCCACCCCGGAGGCGGCTCACACCCCAAATGGTGGGTTTGGGCTCGCTCGCTCGGGGCCGGGATTCCGGCCAAAACGACAGGTCCGCGGTGGTCGTTTTTTTCACTTTCGGCGAGGGTTAATATCTCAGCTCCGGGACCACACCTGGCATCGGGATTGCTTTTCCCAGTGAGCGTGGGCCACCCCGGAGGCGGCTCACACCCCAAATCGTGGGTTTGGGCTCGCTCGCTCGGGGCCGGGATTCCGGCCAAAACGACAGGTCCGCGGTGGTCGTTTTTTTCACTTTCGGCGAGGATTAATATCTCAGCTCCGGGACCACACCTGGCATCGGGAATGCTTTTCCCAGTGAGCGTGGGCCACCCCGGAGGCGGCTCACACCCCAAATGGTGGGTTTGGGCTCGCTCGCTCGGGGCCGGGATTCCGGCCAAAACGACAGGTCCGGGGTGGTCGTTTTTTTCACTTTCGGCGAGGGTTAATATCTCAGCTCCGGGACCACACCTGGCATCGGGATTGCTTTTCCCAGTGAGCGTGGGCCACCCCGGAGGCGGCTCACACCCCAAATCGTGGGTTTGGGCTCGCTCGCTCGGGGCCGGGATTCCGGCCAAAACGACAGGTCCGCGGTGGTCGTTTTTTTCACTTTCGGCGAGGGTTAATATCTCAGCTCCGGGACCACACCTGGCATCGGGATTGCTTTTCCCAGTGAGCGTGGGCCACCCCGGAGGCGGCTCACACCCCAAATCGTGGGTTTGGGCTCGCTCGCTCGGGGCCGGGATTCCGGCCAAAACGACAGGTCCACGGTGGTCGTTTTTTTCACTTTCGCCGAGGGTTAATATCTCAGCTCCGGGACCACACCTGGCATCGGGATTGCTTTTCCCAGTGAGCGTGGGCCACCCCGGAGGCGGCTCACACCCCAAATGGTGGGTTTGGGCTCGCTCGCTCGGGGCCGGGATTCCGGCCAAAACGACAGGTCCGCGGTGGTCGTTTTTTTCACTTTCGGCGAGGGTCAATATCTCAGCTCCGGGACCACACCTGGCATCGGGATTGCTTTTCCCAGTGAGCGTGGGCCACCCCGGAGGCGGCTCACACCCCAAATCGTGGGTTTGGGCTCGCTCGCTCGGGGCCGGGATTCCGGCCAAAACGACAGGTCCGGGGTGGTCGTTTTTTTCACTTTCGGCGAGGGTTAATATCTCAGCTCCGGGACCACACCTGGCATCGGGATTGCTTTTTCCAGTGAGCGTGGGACACCCCGGAGGCGGCTCACACCCCAAATGGTGGGTTTGGGCTCGCTCGCTCGGGGCCGGGATTCCGGCCAAAACGACAGGTCCGCGGTGGTCGTTTTTTTCACTTTCGGCGAGGGTTAATATCTCAGCTCCGGGACCACACCTGGCATCGGGATTGCTTTTCCCAGTGAGCGTGGGCCACCCCGGAGGCGGCTCACACCCCAAATCGTGGGTTTGGGCTCGCTCGCTCGGGGCCGGGATTCCGGCCAAAACGACAGGTCCGCGGTGGTCGTTTTTTTCACTTTCGGCGAGGGTTAATATCTCAGCTCCGGGACCACACCTGGCATCGGGATTGCTTTTCCCAGTGAGCGTGGGCCACCCCGGAGGCGGCTCACACCCCAAATCGTGGGTTTGGGCTTGCTCGCTCGGGGCCGGGATTCCGGCCAAAACGACAGGTCCGGGGTGGTCGTTTTTTTCACTTTCGGCGAGGGTTAATATCTCAGCTCCGGGACCACACCTGGCATCGGGATTGCTTTTCCCAGTGAGCGTGGGCCACCCCGGAGGCGGCTCACACCCCAAATCGTGGGTTTGGGCTCGCTCGCTCGGGGCCGGGATTCCGGCCAAAACGACAGGTCCGGGGTGGTCGTTTTTTTCACTTTCGGCGAGGGTTAATATCTCAGCTCCGGGACCACACCTGGCATCGGGATTGCTTTTTCCAGTGAGCGTGGGACACCCCGGAGGCGGCTCACACCCCAAATGGTGGGTTTGGGCTCGCTCGCTCGGGGCCGGGATTCCGGCCAAAACGACAGGTCCGCGGTGGTCGTTTTTTTCACTTTCGGCGAGGGCTAATATCTCAGCTCCGGGACCACACCTGGCATCGGGATTGCTTTTCCCAGTGAGCGTGGGCCACCCCGGAGGCGGCTCACACCCCAAATCGTGGGTTTGGGCTCGCTCGCTCGGGGCCGGGATTCCGGCCAAAACGACAGGTCCGCGGTGGTTGTTTTTTTCACTTTCGGCGAGGGTTAATATCTCAGCTCCGGGACCACACCTGGCATCGGGATTGCTTTTCCCAGTGAGCGTGGGCCACCCCGGAGGCGGCTCACACCCCAAATCGTGGGTTTGGGCTCGCTCGCTCGGGGCCGGGATTCCGGCCAAAACGACAGGTCCGGGGTGGTCGTTTTTTTCACTATCGGCGCGGGTTAATATCTCAGCTCCGGGACCACACCTGGCATCGGGATTGCTTTTCCCAGTGAGCGTGGGCCACCCCGGAGGCGGCTCACACCCCAAATCGTGGGTTTGGGCTCGCTCGCTCGGGGCCGGGATTCCGGCCAAAACGACAGGTCCGGGGTGGTTGTTTTTTTCACTATCGGCGCGGGTTAATATCTCAGCTCCGGGACCACACCTGGCATCGGGAATGCTTTTCCCAGTGAGCGTGGGCCACCCCGGAGGCGGCTCACACCCCAAATCGTGGGTTTGGGCTCGCTCGCTCGGGGCCGGGATTCCGGCCAAAACGACAGGTCCGGGGTGGTCGTTTTTTTCACTTTCGGCGAGGGTTAATATCTCAGCTCCGGGACCACACCTGGCATCGGGAATGCTTTTCCCAGTGAGCGTGGGCCACCCCGGAGGCGGCTCACACCCCAAATGGTGGGTTTGGGCTCGCTCGCTCGGGGCCGGGATTCCGGCCAAAACGACAGGTCCGGGGTGGTCGTTTTTTTCACTATCGGCGCGGGTTAATATCTCAGCTCCGGGACCACACCTGGCATCGGGATTGCTTTTCCCAGTGAGCGTGGGCCACCCCGGAGGCGGCTCACACCCCAAATCGTGGGTTTGGGCTCGCTCGCTCGGGGCCGGGATTCCGGCCAAAACGACAGGTCCGCGGTGGTCGTTTTTTTCACTTTCGGCGAGGGCTAATATCTCAGCTCCGGGACCACACCTGGCATCGGGATTGCTTTTCCCAGTGAGCGTGGGCCACCCCGGAGGCGGCTCACACCCCAAATGGTGGGTTTGGGCTCGCTCGCTCGGGGCCGGGATTCCGGCCAAAACGACAGGTCCGCGGTGGTCGTTTTTTTCACTTTCGGCGAGGGCTAATATCTCAGCTCCGGGACCACACCTGGCATCGGGATTGCTTTTCCCAGTGAGCGTGGGCCACCCCGGAGGCGGCTCACACCCCAAATGGTGGGTTTGGGCTCGCTCGCTCGGGGCCGGGATTCCGGCCAAAACGACAGGTCCGGGGTGGTCGTTTTTTTCACTTTCGGCGAGGGTTAATATCTCAGCTCCGGGACCACACCTGGCATCGGGATTGCTTTTCCCAGTGAGCGTGGGCCACCCCGGAGGCGGCTCACACCCCAAATCGTGGGTTTGGGCTCGCTCGCTCGGGGCCGGGATTCCGGCCAAAACGACAGGTCCGCGGTGGTCATTTTTTTCACTTTCGGCGAGGGTTAATATCTCAGCTCCGGGACCACACCTGGCATCGGGATTGCTTTTCCCAGTGAGCGTGGGCCACCCCGGAGGCGGCTCACACCCCAAATCGTGGGTTTGGGCTCGCTCGCTCGGGGCCGGGATTCCGGCCAAAACGACGGGTCCGGGGTGGTCGTTTTTTTCACTTTCGGCGAGGGTCAATATCTCAGCTCCGGGAACACACCTGGCATCGGGATTGCTTTTCCCAGTGAGCGTGGGCCACCCCGGAGGCGGCTCACACCCCAAATCGTGGGTTTGGGCTCGCTCGCTCGGGGCCGGGATTCCGGCCAAAACGACAGGTCCGCGGTGGTCGTTTTTTTCACTTTCGGCGAGGGTTAATATCTCAGCTCCGGGACCACACCTGGCATCGGGATTGCTTTTCCCAGTGAGCGTGGGCCACCCCGGAGGCGGCTCACACCCCAAATCGTGGGTTTGGGCTCGCTCGCTCGGGGCCGGGATTCCGGCCAAAACGACAGGTCCGCGGTGGTCGTTTTTTTCACTTTCGGCGAGGGTTAATATCTCAGCTCCGGGACCACACCTGGCATCGGGATTGCTTTTCCCAGTGAGCGTGGGCCACCCCGGAGGCGGCTCACACCCCAAATCGTGGGTTTGGGCTCGCTCGCTCGGGGCCGGGATTCCGGCCAAAACGACAGGTCCGCGGTGGTCGTTTTTTTCACTTTCGGCGAGGGTTAATATCTCAGCTCCGGGACCACACCTGGCATCGGGATTGCTTTTCCCAGTGAGCGTGGGCCACCCCGGAGGCGGCTCACACCCCAAATCGTGGGTTTGGGCTCGCTCGCTCGGGGCCGGGATTCCGGCCAAAACGACAGGTCCGCGGTGGTCGTTTTTTTCACTTTCGGCGAGGGTTAATATCTCAGCTCCGGGACCACACCTGGCATCGGGAATGCTTTTCCCAGTGAGCGTGGGCCACCCCGGAGGCGGCTCACACCCCAAATCGTGGGTTTGGGCTCGCTCGCTCGGGGCCGGGATTCCGGCCAAAACGACAGGTCCGGGGTGGTCGTTTTTTTCACTTTCGGCGAGGGTTAATATCTCAGCTCCGGGACCACACCTGGCATCGGGATTGCTTTTCCCAGTGAGCGTGGGCCACCCCGGAGGCGGCTCACACCCCAAATGGTGGGTTTGGGCTCGCTCGCTCGGGGCCGGGATTCCGGCCAAAACGACAGGTCCGCGGTGGTCGTTTTTTTCACTTTCGGCGAGGGTTAATATCTCAGCTCCGGGACCACACCTGGCATCGGGATTGCTTTTCCCAGTGAGCGTGGGCCACCCCGGAGGCGGCTCACACCCCAAATCGTGGGTTTGGGCTCGCTCGCTCGGGGCCGGGATTCCGGCCAAAACGACAGGTCCACGGTGGTCGTTTTTTTCACTTTCGGCGAGGGTTAATATCTCAGCTCCGGGACCACACCTGGCATCGGGATTGCTTTTCCCAGTGAGCGTGGGCCACCCCGGAGGCGGCTCACACCCCAAATCGTGGGTTTGGGCTCGCTCGCTCGGGGCCGGGATTCCGGCCAAAACGACAGGTCCGCGGTGGTCGTTTTTTTCACTTTCGGCGAGGGTCAATATCTCAGCTCCGGGACCACACCTGGCATCGGGATTGCTTTTCCCAGTGAGCGTGGGCCACCCCGGAGGCGGCTCACACCCCAAATGGTGGGTTTGGGCTCGCTCGCTCGGGGCCGGGATTCCGGCCAAAACGACAGGTCCGCGGTGGTCGTTTTTTTCACTTTCGGCGAGGGTTAATATCTCAGCTCCGGGACCACACCTGGCATCGGGATTGCTTTTCCCAGTGAGCGTGGGCCACCCCGGAGGCGGCTCACACCCCAAATGGTGGGTTTGGGCTCGCTCGCTCGGGGCCGGGATTCCGGCCAAAACGACAGGTCCGCGGTGGTCGTTTTTTTCACTTTCGGCGAGGGTTAATATCTCAGCTCCGGGACCACACCTGGCATCGGGATTGCTTTTCCCAGTGAGCGTGGGCCACCCCGGAGGCGGCTCACACCCCAAATCGTGGGTTTGGGCTCGCTCGCTCGGGGCCGGGATTCCGGCCAAAACGACAGGTCCGGGGTGGTCGTTTTTTTCACTTTCGGCGAGGGTTAATATCTCAGCTCCGGGACCACACCTGGCATCGGGATTGCTTTTCCCAGTGAGCGTGGGCCACCCCGGAGGCGGCTCACACCCCAAATCGTGGGTTTGGGCTCGCTCGCTCGGGGCCGGGATTCCGGCCAAAACGACAGGTCCGGGGTGGTCGTTTTTTTCACTTTCGGCGAGGGTTAATATCTCAGCTCCGGGACCACACCTGGCATCGGGATTGCTTTTCCCAGTGAGCGTGGGCCACCCCGGAGGCGGCTCACACCCCAAATCGTGGGTTTGGGCTCGCTCGCTCGGGGCCGGGATTCCGGCCAAAACGACAGGTCCGCGGTGGTCGTTTTTTTCACTTTCGGCGAGGGTCAATATCTCAGCTCCGGGACCACACCTGGCATCGGGATTGCTTTTCCCAGTGAGCGTGGGCCACCCCGGAGGCGGCTCACACCCCAAATGGTGGGTTTGGGCTCGCTCGCTCGGGGCCGGGATTCCGGCCAAAACGACAGGTCCGCGGTGGTCGTTTTTTTCACTTTCGGCGAGGGTCAATATCTCAGCTCCGGGACCACACCTGGCATCGGGATTGCTTTTCCCAGTGAGCGTGGGCCACCCCGGAGGCGGCTCACACCCCAAATCGTGGGTTTGGGCTCGCTCGCTCGGGGCCGGGATTCCGGCCAAAACGACAGGTCCGGGGTGGTCGTTTTTTTCACTTTCGGCGAGGGTTAATATCTCAGCTCCGGGACCACACCTGGCATCGGGATTGCTTTTTCCAGTGAGCGTGGGACACCCCGGAGGCGGCTCACACCCCAAATGGTGGGTTTGGGCTCGCTCGCTCGGGGCCGGGATTCCGGCCAAAACGACAGGTCCGCGGTGGTCGTTTTTTTCACTTTCGGCGAGGGTTAATATCTCAGCTCCGGGACCACACCTGGCATCGGGATTGCTTTTCCCAGTGAGCGTGGGCCACCCCGGAGGCGGCTCACACCCCAAATCGTGGGTTTGGGCTCGCTCGCTCGGGGCCGGGATTCCGGCCAAAACGACAGGTCCGCGGTGGTCGTTTTTTTCACTTTCGGCGAGGGTTAATATCTCAGCTCCGGGACCACACCTGGCATCGGGATTGCTTTTCCCAGTGAGCGTGGGCCACCCCGGAGGCGGCTCACACCCCAAATCGTGGGTTTGGGCTTGCTCGCTCGGGGCCGGGATTCCGGCCAAAACGACAGGTCCGGGGTGGTCGTTTTTTTCACTTTCGGCGAGGGTTAATATCTCAGCTCCGGGACCACACCTGGCATCGGGATTGCTTTTCCCAGTGAGCGTGGGCCACCCCGGAGGCGGCTCACACCCCAAATCGTGGGTTTGGGCTCGCTCGCTCGGGGCCGGGATTCCGGCCAAAACGACAGGTCCGGGGTGGTCGTTTTTTTCACTTTCGGCGAGGGTTAATATCTCAGCTCCGGGACCACACCTGGCATCGGGATTGCTTTTTCCAGTGAGCGTGGGACACCCCGGAGGCGGCTCACACCCCAAATGGTGGGTTTGGGCTCGCTCGCTCGGGGCCGGGATTCCGGCCAAAACGACAGGTCCGCGGTGGTCGTTTTTTTCACTTTCGGCGAGGGCTAATATCTCAGCTCCGGGACCACACCTGGCATCGGGATTGCTTTTCCCAGTGAGCGTGGGCCACCCCGGAGGCGGCTCACACCCCAAATCGTGGGTTTGGGCTCGCTCGCTCGGGGCCGGGATTCCGGCCAAAACGACAGGTCCGCGGTGGTTGTTTTTTTCACTTTCGGCGAGGGTTAATATCTCAGCTCCGGGACCACACCTGGCATCGGGATTGCTTTTCCCAGTGAGCGTGGGCCACCCCGGAGGCGGCTCACACCCCAAATCGTGGGTTTGGGCTCGCTCGCTCGGGGCCGGGATTCCGGCCAAAACGACAGGTCCGGGGTGGTCGTTTTTTTCACTATCGGCGCGGGTTAATATCTCAGCTCCGGGACCACACCTGGCATCGGGATTGCTTTTCCCAGTGAGCGTGGGCCACCCCGGAGGCGGCTCACACCCCAAATCGTGGGTTTGGGCTCGCTCGCTCGGGGCCGGGATTCCGGCCAAAACGACAGGTCCGGGGTGGTTGTTTTTTTCACTATCGGCGCGGGTTAATATCTCAGCTCCGGGACCACACCTGGCATCGGGAATGCTTTTCCCAGTGAGCGTGGGCCACCCCGGAGGCGGCTCACACCCCAAATCGTGGGTTTGGGCTCGCTCGCTCGGGGCCGGGATTCCGGCCAAAACGACAGGTCCGGGGTGGTCGTTTTTTTCACTTTCGGCGAGGGTTAATATCTCAGCTCCGGGACCACACCTGGCATCGGGAATGCTTTTCCCAGTGAGCGTGGGCCACCCCGGAGGCGGCTCACACCCCAAATGGTGGGTTTGGGCTCGCTCGCTCGGGGCCGGGATTCCGGCCAAAACGACAGGTCCGGGGTGGTCGTTTTTTTCACTATCGGCGCGGGTTAATATCTCAGCTCCGGGACCACACCTGGCATCGGGATTGCTTTTCCCAGTGAGCGTGGGCCACCCCGGAGGCGGCTCACACCCCAAATCGTGGGTTTGGGCTCGCTCGCTCGGGGCCGGGATTCCGGCCAAAACGACAGGTCCGCGGTGGTCGTTTTTTTCACTTTCGGCGAGGGCTAATATCTCAGCTCCGGGACCACACCTGGCATCGGGATTGCTTTTCCCAGTGAGCGTGGGCCACCCCGGAGGCGGCTCACACCCCAAATGGTGGGTTTGGGCTCGCTCGCTCGGGGCCGGGATTCCGGCCAAAACGACAGGTCCGCGGTGGTCGTTTTTTTCACTTTCGGCGAGGGCTAATATCTCAGCTCCGGGACCACACCTGGCATCGGGATTGCTTTTCCCAGTGAGCGTGGGCCACCCCGGAGGCGGCTCACACCCCAAATGGTGGGTTTGGGCTCGCTCGCTCGGGGCCGGGATTCCGGCCAAAACGACAGGTCCGGGGTGGTCGTTTTTTTCACTTTCGGCGAGGGTTAATATCTCAGCTCCGGGACCACACCTGGCATCGGGATTGCTTTTCCCAGTGAGCGTGGGCCACCCCGGAGGCGGCTCACACCCCAAATCGTGGGTTTGGGCTCGCTCGCTCGGGGCCGGGATTCCGGCCAAAACGACAGGTCCGCGGTGGTCATTTTTTTCACTTTCGGCGAGGGTTAATATCTCAGCTCCGGGACCACACCTGGCATCGGGATTGCTTTTCCCAGTGAGCGTGGGCCACCCCGGAGGCGGCTCACACCCCAAATCGTGGGTTTGGGCTCGCTCGCTCGGGGCCGGGATTCCGGCCAAAACGACGGGTCCGGGGTGGTCGTTTTTTTCACTTTCGGCGAGGGTCAATATCTCAGCTCCGGGAACACACCTGGCATCGGGATTGCTTTTCCCAGTGAGCGTGGGCCACCCCGGAGGCGGCTCACACCCCAAATCGTGGGTTTGGGCTCGCTCGCTCGGGGCCGGGATTCCGGCCAAAACGACAGGTCCGCGGTGGTCGTTTTTTTCACTTTCGGCGAGGGTTAATATCTCAGCTCCGGGACCACACCTGGCATCGGGATTGCTTTTCCCAGTGAGCGTGGGCCACCCCGGAGGCGGCTCACACCCCAAATCGTGGGTTTGGGCTCGCTCGCTCGGGGCCGGGATTCCGGCCAAAACGACAGGTCCGCGGTGGTCGTTTTTTTCACTTTCGGCGAGGGTTAATATCTCAGCTCCGGGACCACACCTGGCATCGGGATTGCTTTTCCCAGTGAGCGTGGGCCACCCCGGAGGCGGCTCACACCCCAAATCGTGGGTTTGGGCTCGCTCGCTCGGGGCCGGGATTCCGGCCAAAACGACAGGTCCGCGGTGGTCGTTTTTTTCACTTTCGGCGAGGGTTAATATCTCAGCTCCGGGACCACACCTGGCATCGGGATTGCTTTTCCCAGTGAGCGTGGGCCACCCCGGAGGCGGCTCACACCCCAAATCGTGGGTTTGGGCTCGCTCGCTCGGGGCCGGGATTCCGGCCAAAACGACAGGTCCGCGGTGGTCGTTTTTTTCACTTTCGGCGAGGGTTAATATCTCAGCTCCGGGACCACACCTGGCATCGGGAATGCTTTTCCCAGTGAGCGTGGGCCACCCCGGAGGCGGCTCACACCCCAAATCGTGGGTTTGGGCTCGCTCGCTCGGGGCCGGGATTCCGGCCAAAACGACAGGTCCGGGGTGGTCGTTTTTTTCACTTTCGGCGAGGGTTAATATCTCAGCTCCGGGACCACACCTGGCATCGGGATTGCTTTTCCCAGTGAGCGTGGGCCACCCCGGAGGCGGCTCACACCCCAAATGGTGGGTTTGGGCTCGCTCGCTCGGGGCCGGGATTCCGGCCAAAACGACAGGTCCGCGGTGGTCGTTTTTTTCACTTTCGGCGAGGGTTAATATCTCAGCTCCGGGACCACACCTGGCATCGGGATTGCTTTTCCCAGTGAGCGTGGGCCACCCCGGAGGCGGCTCACACCCCAAATCGTGGGTTTGGGCTCGCTCGCTCGGGGCCGGGATTCCGGCCAAAACGACAGGTCCACGGTGGTCGTTTTTTTCACTTTCGGCGAGGGTTAATATCTCAGCTCCGGGACCACACCTGGCATCGGGATTGCTTTTCCCAGTGAGCGTGGGCCACCCCGGAGGCGGCTCACACCCCAAATCGTGGGTTTGGGCTCGCTCGCTCGGGGCCGGGATTCCGGCCAAAACGACAGGTCCGCGGTGGTCGTTTTTTTCACTTTCGGCGAGGGTCAATATCTCAGCTCCGGGACCACACCTGGCATCGGGATTGCTTTTCCCAGTGAGCGTGGGCCACCCCGGAGGCGGCTCACACCCCAAATGGTGGGTTTGGGCTCGCTCGCTCGGGGCCGGGATTCCGGCCAAAACGACAGGTCCGCGGTGGTCGTTTTTTTCACTTTCGGCGAGGGTTAATATCTCAGCTCCGGGACCACACCTGGCATCGGGATTGCTTTTCCCAGTGAGCGTGGGCCACCCCGGAGGCGGCTCACACCCCAAATGGTGGGTTTGGGCTCGCTCGCTCGGGGCCGGGATTCCGGCCAAAACGACAGGTCCGCGGTGGTCGTTTTTTTCACTTTCGGCGAGGGTTAATATCTCAGCTCCGGGACCACACCTGGCATCGGGATTGCTTTTCCCAGTGAGCGTGGGCCACCCCGGAGGCGGCTCACACCCCAAATCGTGGGTTTGGGCTCGCTCGCTCGGGGCCGGGATTCCGGCCAAAACGACAGGTCCGGGGTGGTCGTTTTTTTCACTTTCGGCGAGGGTTAATATCTCAGCTCCGGGACCACACCTGGCATCGGGATTGCTTTTCCCAGTGAGCGTGGGCCACCCCGGAGGCGGCTCACACCCCAAATCGTGGGTTTGGGCTCGCTCGCTCGGGGCCGGGATTCCGGCCAAAACGACAGGTCCGGGGTGGTCGTTTTTTTCACTTTCGGCGAGGGTTAATATCTCAGCTCCGGGACCACACCTGGCATCGGGATTGCTTTTCCCAGTGAGCGTGGGCCACCCCGGAGGCGGCTCACACCCCAAATCGTGGGTTTGGGCTCGCTCGCTCGGGGCCGGGATTCCGGCCAAAACGACAGGTCCGCGGTGGTCGTTTTTTTCACTTTCGGCGAGGGTCAATATCTCAGCTCCGGGACCACACCTGGCATCGGGATTGCTTTTCCCAGTGAGCGTGGGCCACCCCGGAGGCGGCTCACACCCCAAATGGTGGGTTTGGGCTCGCTCGCTCGGGGCCGGGATTCCGGCCAAAACGACAGGTCCGCGGTGGTCGTTTTTTTCACTTTCGGCGAGGGTCAATATCTCAGCTCCGGGACCACACCTGGCATCGGGATTGCTTTTCCCAGTGAGCGTGGGCCACCCCGGAGGCGGCTCACACCCCAAATCGTGGGTTTGGGCTCGCTCGCTCGGGGCCGGGATTCCGGCCAAAACGACAGGTCCGGGGTGGTCGTTTTTTTCACTTTCGGCGAGGGTTAATATCTCAGCTCCGGGACCACACCTGGCATCGGGATTGCTTTTTCCAGTGAGCGTGGGACACCCCGGAGGCGGCTCACACCCCAAATGGTGGGTTTGGGCTCGCTCGCTCGGGGCCGGGATTCCGGCCAAAACGACAGGTCCGCGGTGGTCGTTTTTTTCACTTTCGGCGAGGGTTAATATCTCAGCTCCGGGACCACACCTGGCATCGGGATTGCTTTTCCCAGTGAGCGTGGGCCACCCCGGAGGCGGCTCACACCCCAAATCGTGGGTTTGGGCTCGCTCGCTCGGGGCCGGGATTCCGGCCAAAACGACAGGTCCGCGGTGGTCGTTTTTTTTCACTTTCGGCGAGGGTTAATATCTCAGCTCCGGGACCACACCTGGCATCGGGATTGCTTTTCCCAGTGAGCGTGGGCCACCCCGGAGGCGGCTCACACCCCAAATCGTGGGTTTGGGCTTGCTCGCTCGGGGCCGGGATTCCGGCCAAAACGACAGGTCCGGGGTGGTCGTTTTTTTCACTTTCGGCGAGGGTTAATATCTCAGCTCCGGGACCACACCTGGCATCGGGATTGCTTTTCCCAGTGAGCGTGGGCCACCCCGGAGGCGGCTCACACCCCAAATCGTGGGTTTGGGCTCGCTCGCTCGGGGCCGGGATTCCGGCCAAAACGACAGGTCCGGGGTGGTCGTTTTTTTCACTTTCGGCGAGGGTTAATATCTCAGCTCCGGGACCACACCTGGCATCGGGATTGCTTTTCCCAGTGAGCGTGGGCCACCCCGGAGGCGGCTCACACCCCAAATCGTGGGTTTGGGCTCGCTCGCTCGGGGCCGGGATTCCGGCCAAAACGACAGGTCCGCGGTGGTCGTTTTTTTCACTTTCGGCGAGGGTTAATATCTCAGCTCCGGGACCACACCTGGCATCGGGATTGCTTTTCCCAGTGAGCGTGGGCCACCCCGGAGGCGGCTCACACCCCAAATCGTGGGTTTGGGCTCGCTCGCTCGGGGCCGGGATTCCGGCCAAAACGACAGGTCCGCGGTGGTCGTTTTTTTCACTTTCGGCGAGGGTTAATATCTAAGCTCCGGGACCACACCTGGCATCGGGATTGCTTTTCCCAGTGAGCGTGGGCCACCCCGGAGGCGGCTCACACCCCAAATGGTGGGTTTGGGCTCGCTCGCTCGGGGCCGGGATTCCGGCCAAAACGACAGGTCCGCGGTGGTCGTTTTTTTCACTTTCGGCGAGGGTTAATATCTCAGCTCCGGGACCACACCTGGCATCGGGAATGCTTTTCCCAGTGAGCGTGGGCCACCCCGGAGGCGGCTCACACCCCAAATCGTGGGTTTGGGCTCGCTCGCTCGGGGCCGGGATTCCGGCCAAAACGACAGGTCCGGGGTGGTCGTTTTTTTCACTTTCGGCGAGGGTTAATATCTCAGCTCCGGGACCACACCTGGCATCGGGATTGCTTTTCCCAGTGAGCGTGGGCCACCCCGGAGGCGGCTCACACCCCAAATGGTGGGTTTGGGCTCGCTCGCTCGGGGCCGGGATTCCGGCCAAAACGACAGGTCCGCGGTGGTCGTTTTTTTCACTTTCGGCGAGGGTTAATATCTCAGCTCCGGGACCACACCTGGCATCGGGATTGCTTTTCCCAGTGAGCGTGGGCCACCCCGGAGGCGGCTCACACCCCAAATCGTGGGTTTGGGCTCGCTCGCTCGGGGCCGGGATTCCGGCCAAAACGACAGGTCCACGGTGGTCGTTTTTTTCACTTTCGGCGAGGGTTAATATCTCAGCTCCGGGACCACACCTGGCATCGGGATTGCTTTTCCCAGTGAGCGTGGGCCACCCCGGAGGCGGCTCACACCCCAAATCGTGGGTTTGGGCTCGCTCGCTCGGGGCCGGGATTCCGGCCAAAACGACAGGTCCGCGGTGGTCGTTTTTTTCACTTTCGGCGAGGGTCAATATCTCAGCTCCGGGACCACACCTGGCATCGGGATTGCTTTTCCCAGTGAGCGTGGGCCACCCCGGAGGCGGCTCACACCCCAAATGGTGGGTTTGGGCTCGCTCGCTCGGGGCCGGGATTCCGGCCAAAACGACAGGTCCGCGGTGGTCGTTTTTTTCACTTTCGGCGAGGGTTAATATCTCAGCTCCGGGACCACACCTGGCATCGGGATTGCTTTTCCCAGTGAGCGTGGGCCACCCCGGAGGCGGCTCACACCCCAAATGGTGGGTTTGGGCTCGCTCGCTCGGGGCCGGGATTCCGGCCAAAACGACAGGTCCGCGGTGGTCGTTTTTTTCACTTTCGGCGAGGGTTAATATCTCAGCTCCGGGACCACACCTGGCATCGGGATTGCTTTTCCCAGTGAGCGTGGGCCACCCCGGAGGCGGCTCACACCCCAAATCGTGGGTTTGGGCTCGCTCGCTCGGGGCCGGGATTCCGGCCAAAACGACAGGTCCGGGGTGGTCGTTTTTTTCACTTTCGGCGAGGGTTAATATCTCAGCTCCGGGACCACACCTGGCATCGGGATTGCTTTTCCCAGTGAGCGTGGGCCACCCCGGAGGCGGCTCACACCCCAAATCGTGGGTTTGGGCTCGCTCGCTCGGGGCCGGGATTCCGGCCAAAACGACAGGTCCGGGGTGGTCGTTTTTTTCACTTTCGGCGAGGGTTAATATCTCAGCTCCGGGACCACACCTGGCATCGGGATTGCTTTTCCCAGTGAGCGTGGGCCACCCCGGAGGCGGCTCACACCCCAAATCGTGGGTTTGGGCTCGCTCGCTCGGGGCCGGGATTCCGGCCAAAACGACAGGTCCGGGGTGGTCGTTTTTTTCACTTTCGGCGAGGGTCAATATCTCAGCTCCGGGAACACACCTGGCATCGGGATTGCTTTTCCCAGTGAGCGTGGGCCACCCCGGAGGCGGCTCACACCCCAAATCGTGGGTTTGGGCTCGCTCGCTCGGGGCCAGGATTCCGGCCAAAACGACAGGTCCGCGGTGGTCGTTTTTTTCACTTTCGGCGAGGGTTAATATCTCAGCTCCGGGACCACACCTGGCATCGGGATTGCTTTTCCCAGTGAGCGTGGGCCACCCCGGAGGCGGCTCACACCCCAAATCGTGGGTTTGGGCTCGCTCGCTCGGGGCCGGGATTCCGGCCAAAACGACAGGTCCGCGGTGGTCGTTTTTTTCACTTTCGGCGAGGGTTAATATCTCAGCTCCGGGACCACACCTGGCATCGGGATTGCTTTTCCCAGTGAGCGTGGGCCATCCCGGAGGCGGCTCACACCCCAAATGGTGGGTTTGGGCTCGCTCGCTCGGGGCCGGGATTCCGGCCAAAACGACAGGTCCGGGGTGGTCGTTTTTTTCACTTTCGGCGAGGGTTAATATCTCAGCTCCGGGACCACACCTGGCATCGGGATTGCTTTTCCCAGTGAGCGTGGGCCACCCCGGAGGCGGCTCACACCCCAAATCGTGGGTTTGGGCTCGCTCGCTCGGGGCCGGGATTCCGGCCAAAACGACAGGTCCGCGGTGGTCGTTTTTTTCACTTTCGGCGAGGGTTAATATCTCAGCTCCGGGACCACACCTGGCATCGGGATTGCTTTTCCCAGTGAGCGTGGGCCACCCCGGAGGCGGCTCACACCCCAAATGGTGGGTTTGGGCTCGCTCGCTCGGGGCCGGGATTCCGGCCAAAACGACAGGTCCGCGGTGGTCGTTTTTTTCACTTTCGGCGAGGGTTAATATCTCAGCTCCGGGACCACACCTGGCATCGGGATTGCTTTTCCCAGTGAGCGTGGGCCACCCCGGAGGCGGCTCACACCCCAAATCGTGGGTTTGGGCTCGCTCGCTCGGGGCCGGGATTCCGGCCAAAACGACAGGTCCGCGGTGGTCGTTTTTTTCACTTTCGGCGAGGGTTAATATCTCAGCTCCGGGACCACACCTGGCATCGGGATTGCTTTTCCCAGTGAGCGTGGGCCACCCCGGAGGCGGCTCACACCCCAAATGGTGGGTTTGGGCTCGCTCGCTCGGGGCCGGGATTCCGGCCAAAACGACAGGTCCGCGGTGGTCGTTTTTTTCACTTTCGGCGAGGGTTAATATCTCAGCTCCGGGACCACACCTGGCATCGGGATTGCTTTTCCCAGTGAGCGTGGGCCACCCCGGAGGCGGCTCACACCCCAAATCGTGGGTTTGGGCTCGCTCGCTCGGGGCCGGGATTCCGGCCAAAACGACAGGTCCGCGGTGGTCGTTTTTTTCACTTTCGGCGAGGGTTAATATCTCAGCTCCGGGACCACACCTGGCATCGGGATTGCTTTTCCCAGTGAGCGTGGGCCACCCCGGAGGCGGCTCACACCCCAAATGGTGGGTTTGGGCTCGCTCGCTTGGGGCCGGGATTCCGGCCAAAACGACAGGTCCGCGGTGGTCGTTTTTTTCACTTTCGGCGAGGGTTAATATCTCAGCTCCGGGACCACACCTGGCATCGGGATTGCTTTTCCCAGTGAGCGTGGGCCACCCCGGAGGCGGCTCACACCCCAAATCGTGGGTTTGGGCTCGCTCGCTCGGGGCCGGGATTCCGGCCAAAACGACAGGTCCGGGGTGGTCGTTTTTTTCACTTTCGGCGAGGGTCAATATCTCAGCTCCGGGACCACACCTGGCATCGGGATTGCTTTTCCCAGTGAGCGTGGGCCACCCCGGAGGCGGCTCACACCCCAAATGGTGGGTTTGGGCTCGCTCGCTCGGGGCCGGGATTCCGGCCAAAACGACAGGTCCGCGGTGGTCGTTTTTTTCACTTTCGGCGAGGGTTAATATCTCAGCTCCGGGACCACACCTGGCATCGGGATTGCTTTTCCCAGTGAGCGTGGGCCACCCCGGAGGCGGCTCACACCCCAAATGGTGGGTTTGGGCTCGCTCGCTCGGGGCCGGGATTCCGGCCAAAACGACAGGTCCGGGGTGGTCGTTTTTTTCACTTTCAGCGAGGGTTAATATCTCAGCTCCGGGACCACACCTGGCATCGGGATTGCTTTTCCCAGTGAGCGTGGGCCACCCCGGAGGCGGCTCACACCCCAAATCGTGGGTTTGGGCTCGCTCGCTCGGGGCCGGGATTCCGGCCAAAACGACAGGTCCGGGGTGGTCGTTTTTTTCACTTTCGGCGAGGGTCAATATCTCAGCTCCGGGAACACACCTGGCATCGGGATTGCTTTTCCCAGTGAGCGTGGGCCACCCCGGAGGCGGCTCACACCCCAAATCGTGGGTTTGGGCTCGCTCGCTCGGGGCCGGGATTCCGGCCAAAACGACAGGTCCGGGGTGGTCGTTTTTTTCACTTTCGGCGAGGGTCAATATCTCAGCTCCGGGAACACACCTGGCATCGGGATTGCTTTTCCCAGTGAGCGTGGGCCACCCCGGAGGCGGCTCACACCTCAAATCGTGGGTTTGGGCTCGCTCGCTCGGGGCCGGGATTCCGGCCAAAACGACAGGTCCGGGTTGGTCGTTTTTTTCACTTTCGGCGAGGGTTAATATCTCAGCTCCGGGACCACACCTGGCATCGGGATTGCTTTTCCCAGTGAGCGTGGGCCACCCCGGAGGCGGCTCACACCCCAAATCGTGGGTTTGGGCTCGCTCGCTCGGGGCCGGGATTCCGGCCAAAACGACAGGTCCGGGGTGGTCGTTTTTTTCACTTTCGGCGAGGGTTAATATCTCAGCTCCGGGACCACACCTGGCATCGGGATTGCTTTTCCCAGTGAGCGTGGGCCACCCCGGAGGCGGCTCACACCCCAAATGGTGGGTTTGGGCTCGCTCGCTCGGGGCCGGGATTCCGGCCAAAACGACAGGTCCGGGGTGGTCGTTTTTTTCACTTTCGGCGAGGGTTAATATCTCAGCTCCGGGACCACACCTGGCATCGGGATTGCTTTTCCCAGTGAGCGTGGGCCACCCCGGAGGCGGCTCACACCCCAAATCGTGGGTTTGGGCTCGCTCGCTCGGGGCCGGGATTCCGGCCAAAACGACAGGTCCGGGGTGGTCGTTTTTTTCACTTTCGGCGAGGGTCAATATCTCAGCTCCGGGAACACACCTGGCATCGGGATTGCTTTTCCCAGTGAGCGTGGGCCACCCCGGAGGCGGCTCACACCCCAAATCGTGGGTTTGGGCTCGCTCGCTCGGGGCCGGGATTCCGGCCAAAACGACAGGTCCGCGGTGGTCGTTTTTTTCACTTTCGGCGAGGGTTAATATCTCAGCTCCGGGACCACACCTGGCATCGGGATTGCTTTTCCCAGTGAGCGTGGGCCACCCCGGAGGCGGCTCACACCCCAAATGGTGGGTTTGGGCTCGCTCGCTCGGGGCCGGGATTCCGGCCAAAACGACAGGTCCGCGGTGGTCGTTTTTTTCACTTTCGGCGAGGGTTAATATCTCAGCTCCGGGACCACACCTGGCATCGGGATTGCTTTTCCCAGTGAGCGTGGGCCACCCCCGGAGGCGGCTCACACCCCAAATGGTGGGTTTGGGCTCGCTCGCTCGGGGCCGGGATTCCGGCCAAAACGACAGGTCCGCGGTGGTCGTTTTTTTCACTTTCGGCGAGGGTTAATATCTCAGCTCCGGGACCACACCTGGCATCGGGATTGCTTTTCCCAGTGAGCGTGGGCCACCCCGGAGGCGGCTCACACCCCAAATCGTGGGTTTGGGCTCGCTCGCTCGGGGCCGGGATTCCGGCCAAAACGACAGGTCCGCGGTGGTCGTTTTTTTCACTTTCGGCGAGGGTTAATATCTCAGCTCCGGGACCACACCTGGCATCGGGATTGCTTTTCCCAGTGAGCGTGGGCCACCCCGGAGGCGGCTCACACCCCAAATGGTGGGTTTGGGCTCGCTCGCTCGGGGCCGGGATTCCGGCCAAAACGACAGGTCCGCGGTGGTCGTTTTTTTCACTTTCGGCGAGGGTTAATATCTCAGCTCCGGGACCACACCTGGCATCGGGATTGCTTTTCCCAGTGAGCGTGGGCCACCCCGGAGGCGGCTCACACCCCAAATCGTGGGTTTGGGCTCGCTCGCTCGGGGCCGGGATTCCGGCCAAAACGACAGGTCCGCGGTGGTCGTTTTTTTCACTTTCGGCGAGGGTTAATATCTCAGCTCCGGGACCACACCTGGCATCGGGATTGCTTTTCCCAGTGAGCGTGGGCCACCCCGGAGGCGGCTCACACCCCAAATGGTGGGTTTGGGCTCGCTCGCTCGGGGCCGGGATTCCGGCCAAAACGACAGGTCCGCGGTGGTCGTTTTTTTCACTTTCGGCGAGGGTTAATATCTCAGCTCCGGGACCACACCTGGCATCGGGATTGCTTTTCCCAGTGAGCGTGGGCCACCCCGGAGGCGGCTCACACCCCAAATCGTGGGTTTGGGCTCGCTCGCTCGGGGCCGGGATTCCGGCCAAAACGACAGGTCCGGGGTGGTCGTTTTTTTCACTTTCGGCGAGGGTCAATATCTCAGCTCCGGGACCACACCTGGCATCGGGATTGCTTTTCCCAGTGAGCGTGGGCCACCCCGGAGGCGGCTCACACCCCAAATGGTGGGTTTGGGCTCGCTCGCTCGGGGCCGGGATTCCGGCCAAAACGACAGGTCCGCGGTGGTCGTTTTTTTTCACTTTCGGCGAGGGTTAATATCTCAGCTCCGGGACCACACCTGGCATCGGGATTGCTTTTCCCAGTGAGCGTGGGCCACCCCGGAGGCGGCTCACACCCCAAATGGTGGGTTTGGGCTCGCTCGCTCGGGGCCGGGATTCCGGCCAAAACGACAGGTCCGGGGTGGTCGTTTTTTTCACTTTCAGCGAGGGTTAATATCTCAGCTCCGGGACCACACCTGGCATCGGGATTGCTTTTCCCAGTGAGCGTGGGCCACCCCGGAGGCGGCTCACACCCCAAATCGTGGGTTTGGGCTCGCTCGCTCGGGGCCGGGATTCCGGCCAAAACGACAGGTCCGGGGTGGTCGTTTTTTTCACTTTCGGCGAGGGTCAATATCTCAGCTCCGGGAACACACCTGGCATCGGGATTGCTTTTCCCAGTGAGCGTGGGCCACCCCGGAGGCGGCTCACACCCCAAATCGTGGGTTTGGGCTCGCTCGCTCGGGGCCGGGATTCCGGCCAAAACGACAGGTCCGGGGTGGTCGTTTTTTTCACTTTCGGCGAGGGTCAATATCTCAGCTCCGGGAACACACCTGGCATCGGGATTGCTTTTCCCAGTGAGCGTGGGCCACCCCGGAGGCGGCTCACACCTCAAATCGTGGGTTTGGGCTCGCTCGCTCGGGGCCGGGATTCCGGCCAAAACGACAGGTCCGGGTTGGTCGTTTTTTTCACTTTCGGCGAGGGTTAATATCTCAGCTCCGGGACCACACCTGGCATCGGGATTGCTTTTCCCAGTGAGCGTGGGCCACCCCGGAGGCGGCTCACACCCCAAATCGTGGGTTTGGGCTCGCTCGCTCGGGGCCGGGATTCCGGCCAAAACGACAGGTCCGGGGTGGTCGTTTTTTTCACTTTCGGCGAGGGTTAATATCTCAGCTCCGGGACCACACCTGGCATCGGGATTGCTTTTCCCAGTGAGCGTGGGCCACCCCGGAGGCGGCTCACACCCCAAATGGTGGGTTTGGGCTCGCTCGCTCGGGGCCGGGATTCCGGCCAAAACGACAGGTCCGGGGTGGTCGTTTTTTTCACTTTCAGCGAGGGTTAATATCTCAGCTCCGGGACCACACCTGGCATCGGGATTGCTTTTCCCAGTGAGCGTGGGCCACCCCGGAGGCGGCTCACACCCCAAATCGTGGGTTTGGGCTCGCTCGCTCGGGGCCGGGATTCCGGCCAAAACGACAGGTCCGGGGTGGTCGTTTTTTTCACTTTCGGCGAGGGTCAATATCTCAGCTCCGGGAACACACCTGGCATCGGGATTGCTTTTCCCAGTGAGCGTGGGCCACCCCGGAGGCGGCTCACACCCCAAATCGTGGGTTTGGGCTCGCTCGCTCGGGGCCGGGATTCCGGCCAAAACGACAGGTCCGGGGTGGTCGTTTTTTTCACTTTCGGCGAGGGTCAATATCTCAGCTCCGGGAACACACCTGGCATCGGGATTGCTTTTCCCAGTGAGCGTGGGCCACCCCGGAGGCGGCTCACACCTCAAATCGTGGGTTTGGGCTCGCTCGCTCGGGGCCGGGATTCCGGCCAAAACGACAGGTCCGGGTTGGTCGTTTTTTTCACTTTCGGCGAGGGTTAATATCTCAGCTCCGGGACCACACCTGGCATCGGGATTGCTTTTCCCAGTGAGCGTGGGCCACCCCGGAGGCGGCTCACACCCCAAATCGTGGGTTTGGGCTCGCTCGCTTCGGGGCCGGGATTCCGGCCAAAAACGACAGGTCCGGGGTGGTCGTTTTTTTCACTTTCGGCGAGGGTTAATATCTCAGCTCCGGGACCACACCTGGCATCGGGATTGCTTTTCCCAGTGAGCGTGGGCCACCCCGGAGGCGGCTCACACCCCAAATGGTGGGTTTGGGCTCGCTCGCTCGGGGCCGGGATTCCGGCCAAAACGACAGGTCCGGGGTGGTCGTTTTTTTCACTTTCGGCGAGGGTTAATATCTCAGCTCCGGGACCACACCTGGCATCGGGATTGCTTTTCCCAGTGAGCGTGGGCCACCCCGGAGGCGGCTCACACCCCAAATCGTGGGTTTGGGCTCGCTCGCTCGGGGCCGGGATTCCGGCCAAAACGACAGGTCCGGGGTGGTCGTTTTTTTCACTTTCGGCGAGGGTCAATATCTCAGCTCCGGGAACACACCTGGCATCGGGGATTGCTTTTCCCAGTGAGCGTGGGCCACCCCGGAGGCGGCTCACACCCCAAATCGTGGGTTTGGGCTCGCTCGCTCGGGGCCGGGATTCCGGCCAAAACGACAGGTCCGCGGTGGTCGTTTTTTTTCACTTTCGGCGAGGGTTAATATCTCAGCTCCGGGACCACACCTGGCATCGGGATTGCTTTTCCCAGTGAGCGTGGGCCACCCCGGAGGCGGCTCACACCCCAAATGGTGGGTTTGGGCTCGCTCGCTCGGGGCCGGGATTCCGGCCAAAACGACAGGTCCGCGGTGGTCGTTTTTTTCACTTTCGGCGAGGGTTAATATCTCAGCTCCGGGACCACACCTGGCATCGGGGATTGCTTTTCCCAGTGAGCGTGGGCCACCCCGGAGGCGGCTCACACCCCAATGGTGGGTTTGGGCTCGCCCGGGATTCCGGCCAAAACGACAGGTCCGGGGTGGTAGTTTTTTTCACTTTCGGCGAGGGTTAATATCTCAGCTCCGGGACCACACCTGGCATCGGGATTGCTTTTCCCAGTGAGCGTGGGCCACCCCGGAGGCGGCTCACACCCCAAATGGTGGGTTTGGGCTCGCTCGCTCGGGGCCGGGATTCCGGCCAAAACGACAGGTCCGCGGTGGTCGTTTTTTTCACTTTCGGCGAGGGTTAATATCTCAGCTCCGGGACCACACCTGGCATCGGGATTGCTTTTCCCAGTGAGCGTGGGCCACCCCGGAGGCGGCTCACACCCCAAATGGTGGGTTTGGGCTCGCTCGCTCGGGGCCGGGATTCCGGCCAAAATGACAGGTCCGCGGTGGTCGTTTTTTTCACTTTCGGCGAGGGTTAATATCTCAGCTCCTGGACCACACCTGGCATCGGGATTGCTTTTCCCAGTGAGCGTGGGCCACCCCAGAGGCGGCTCACACCCCAAATGGTGGGTTTGGGCTCGCTCGCTCGGGGCCGGGATTCCGGCCAAAACGACAGGTCCGCGGTGGTCGTTTTTTTCACTTTCGGCGAGGGTTAATATCTCAGCTCCGGGACCACACCTGGCATCGGGATTGCTTTTCCCAGTGAGCGTGGGCCACCCCGGAGGCGGCTCACACCCCAAATCGTGGGTTTGGGCTCGCTCGCTCGGGGCCGGGATTCCGGCCAAAACGACAGGACCGCGGTGGTCGTTTTTTTCACTTTCGGCGAGGGTTAATATCTCAGCTCCGGGACCACACCTGGCATCGGGATTGCTTTTCCCAGTGAGCGTGGGCCACCCCGGAGGCGGCTCACACCCCAAATCGTGGGTTTGGGCTCGCTCGCTCGGGGCCAGGATTCCGGCCAAAACGACAGGTCCGGGGTGGTCGTTTTTTTCACTTTCGGCGAGGGTTAATATCTCAGCTCCGGGACCATACCTGGCATCGGGATTGCTTTTCCCAGTGAGCGTGGGCCACCCCGGAGGCGGCTCACACCCCAAATGGTGGGTTTGGGCTCGCTCGCTCGGGGCCGGGATTCCGGCCAAAACGACAGGTCCGCGGTGGTCGTTTTTTTCACTTTCGGCGAGGGTTAATATCTCAGCTCCGGGACCACACCTGGCATCGGGATTGCTTTTCCCAGTGAGCGTGGGCCACCCCGGAGGCGGCTCACACCCCAAATCGTGGGTTTGGGCTCGCTCGCTCGGGGCCGGGATTCCGGCCAAAACGACAGGTCCGCGGTGGTCGTTTTTTTCACTTTCGGCGAGGGTTAATATCTCAGCTCCGGGACCACACCTGGCATCGGGATTGCTTTTCCCAGTGAGCGTGGGCCACCCCGGAGGCGGCTCACACCCCAAATCGTGGGTTTGGGCTCGATCGCTCGGGGCCGGGATTCCGGCCAAAACGACAGGTCCGCGGTGGTCGTTTTTTTCACTTTCGGCGAGGGTTAATATCTCAGCTCCGGGACCACACCTGGCATCGGGATTGCTTTTCCCAGTGAGCGTGGGCCACCCCGGAGGCGGCTCACACCCCAAATCGTGGGTTTGGGCTCGCTCGCTCGGGGCCGGGATTCCGGCCAAAACGACAGGTCCGCGGTGGTTGTTTTTTTCACTTTCGGCGAGGGTTAATATCTCAGCTCCGGGACCACACCTGGCATCGGGATTGCTTTTCCCAGTGAGCGTGGGCCACCCCGGAGGCGGCTCACACCCCAAATGGTGGGTTTGGGCTCGCTCGCTCGGGGCCGGGATTCCGGCCAAAACGACAGGTCCGCGGTGGTCGTTTTTTTCACTTTCGGCGAGGGTTAATATCTCAGCTCCGGGACCACACCTGGCATCGGGATTGCTTTTCCCAGTGAGCGTGGGCCACCCCGGAGGCGGCTCACACCCCAAATGGTGGGTTTGGGCTCGCTCGCTCGGGGCCGGGATTCCGGCCAAAACGACAGGTCCGCGGTGGTTGTTTTTTTCACTTTCGGCGAGGGTTAATATCTCAGCTCCGGGACCACACCTGGCATCGGGATTGCTTTTCCCAGTGAGCGTGGGCCACCCCGGAGGCGGCTCACACCCCAAATGGTGGGTTTGGGCTCGCTCGCTCGGGGCCGGGATTCCGGCCAAAACGACAGGTCCGCGGTGGTCGTTTTTTTCACTTTCGGCGAGGGTTAATATCTCAGCTCCGGGACCACACCTGGCATCGGGATTGCTTTTCCCAGTGAGCGTGGGCCACCCCGGAGGCGGCTCACACCCCAAATGGTGGGTTTGGGCTCGCTCGCTCGGGGCCGGGATTCCGGCCAAAACGACAGGTCCGCGGTGGTCGTTTTTTTCACTTTCGGCGAGGGTTAAAATCTCAGCTCCGGGACCACACCTGGCATCGGGATTGCTTTTCCCAGTGAGCGTGGGCCACCCCGGAGGCGGCTCACACCCCAAATCGTGGGTTTGGGCTCGCTCGCTCGGGGCCGGGATTCCGGCCAAAACGACAGGTCCGCGGTGGTCGTTTTTTTCACTTTCGGCGAGGGTTAATATCTCAGCTCCGGGACCACACCTGGCATCGGGATTGCTTTTCCCAGTGAGCGTGGGCCACCCCGGAGGCGGCTCACACCCCAAATGGTGGGTTTGGGCTCGCTCGCTCGGGGCCGGGATTCCGGCCAAAACGACAGGTCCGCGGTGGTCGTTTTTTTCACTTTCGGCGAGGGTTAATATCTCAGCTCCGGGACCACACCTGGCATCGGGATTGCTTTTCCCAGTGAGCGTGGGCCACCCCGGAGGCGGCTCACACCCCAAATGGTGGGTTTGGGCTCGCTCGCTCGGGGCCGGGATTCCGGCCAAAACGACAGGTCCGCGGTGGTCGTTTTTTTCACTTTCGGCGAGGGTTAATATCTCAGCTCCGGGACCACACCTGGCATCGGGATTGCTTTTCCCAGTGAGCGTGGGCCACCCCGGAGGCGGCTCACACCCCAAATCGTGGGTTTGGGCTCGCTCGCTCGGGGCCGGGATTCCGGCCAAAACGACAGGTCCGCGGTGGTTGTTTTGTTCACTTTCGGCGAGGGTTAATATCTCAGCTCCGGGACCACACCTGGCATCGGGATTGCTTTTCCCAGTGAGCGTGGGCCACCCCGGAGGCGGCTCACACCCCAAATGGTGGGTTTGGGCTCGCTCGCTCGGGGCCGGGATTCCGGCCAAAACGACAGGTCCGCGGTGGTCGTTTTTTTCACTTTCGGCGAGGGTTAATATCTCAGCTCCGGGACCACACCTGGCATCGGGATTGCTTTTCCCAGTGAGCGTGGGCCACCCCGGAGGCGGCTCACACCCCAAATGGTGGGTTTGGGCTCGCTCGCTCGGGGCCGGGATTCCGGCCAAAACGACAGGTCCGCGGTGGTCGTTTTTTTCACTTTCGGCGAGGGTTAAAATCTCAGCTCCGGGACCACACCTGGCATCGGGATTGCTTTTCCCAGTGAGCGTGGGCCACCCCGGAGGCGGCTCACACCCCAAATGGTGGGTTTGGGCTCGCTCGCTCGGGGCCGGGATTCCGGCCAAAACGACAGGTCCGCGGTGGTCGTTTTTTTCACTTTCGGCGAGGGTTAATATCTCAGCTCCGGGACCACACCTGGCATCGGGATTGCTTTTCCCAGTGAGCGTGGGCCACCCCGGAGGCGGCTCACACCCCAAATCGTGGGTTTGGGCTCGATCGCTCGGGGCCGGGATTCCGGCCAAAACGACAGGTCCGCGGTGGTCGTTTTTTTCACTTTCGGCGAGGGTTAATATCTCAGCTCCGGGACCACACCTGGCATCGGGATTGCTTTTCCCAGTGAGCGTGGGCCACCCCGGAGGCGGCTCACACCCCAAATGGTGGGTTTGGGCTCGCTCGCTCGGGGCCGGGATTCCGGCCAAAACGACAGGTCCGCGGTGGTCGTTTTTTTCACTTTCGGCGAGGGTTAATATCTCAGCTCCGGGACCACACCTGGCATCGGGATTGCTTTTCCCAGTGAGCGTGGGCCACCCCGGAGGCGGCTCACACCCCAAATGGTGGGTTTGGGCTCGCTCGCTCGGGGCCGGGATTCCGGCCAAAACGACAGGTCCGGGGTGGTAGTTTTTTTCACTTTCGGCGAGGGTTAATATCTCAGCTCCGGGACCACACCTGGCATCGGGATTGCTTTTCCCAGTGAGCGTGGGCCACCCCGGAGGCGGCTCACACCCCAAATGGTGGGTTTGGGCTCGCTCGCTCGGGGCCGGGATTCCGGCCAAAACGACAGGTCCGCGGTGGTCGTTTTTTTCACTTTCGGCGAGGGTTAATATCTCAGCTCCGGGACCACACCTGGCATCGGGATTGCTTTTCCCAGTGAGCGTGGGCCACCCCGGAGGCGGCTCACACCCCAAATCGTGGGTTTGGGCTCGCTCGCTCGGGGCCGGGATTCCGGCCAAAACGACAGGTCCGCGGTGGTTGTTTTTTTCACTTTCGGCGAGGGTTAATATCTCAGCTCCGGGACCACACCTGGCATCGGGATTGCTTTTCCCAGTGAGCGTGGGCCACCCCGGAGGCGGCTCACACCCCAAATGGTGGGTTTGGGCTCGCTCGCTCGGGGCCGGGATTCCGGCCAAAACGACAGGTCCGCGGTGGTCGTTTTTTTCACTTTCGGCGAGGGTTAATATCTCAGCTCCGGGACCACACCTGGCATCGGGATTGCTTTTCCCAGTGAGCGTGGGCCACCCCGGAGGCGGCTCACACCCCAAATGGTGGGTTTGGGCTCGCTCGCTCGGGGCCGGGATTCCGGCCAAAACGACAGGTCCGCGGTGGTCGTTTTTTTCACTTTCGGCGAGGGTTAATATCTCAGCTCCGGGACCACACCTGGCATCGGGATTGCTTTTCCCAGTGAGCGTGGGCCACCCCGGAGGCGGCTCACACCCCAAATGGTGGGTTTGGGCTCGCTCGCTCGGGGCCGGGATTCCGGCCAAAACGACAGGTCCGCGGTGGTCGTTTTTTTCACTTTCGGCGAGGGTTAATATCTCAGCTCCGGGACCACACCTGGCATCGGGATTGCTTTTCCCAGTGAGCGTGGGCCACCCCGGAGGCGGCTCACACCCCAAATCGTGGGTTTGGGCTCGCTCGCTCGGGGCCGGGATTCCGGCCAAAACGACAGGTCCGGGGTGGTAGTTTTTTTCACTTTCGGCGAGGGTTAATATCTCAGCTCCGGGACCACACCTGGCATCGGGATTGCTTTTCCCAGTGAGCGTGGGCCACCCCGGAGGCGGCTCACACCCCAAATCGTGGGTTTGGGCTCGCTCGCTCGGGGCCGGGATTCCGGCCAAAACGACAGGTCCGGGGTGGTAGTTTTTTTCACTTTCGGCGAGGGTTAATATCTCAGCTCCGGGACCACACCTGGCATCGGGATTGCTTTTCCCAGTGAGCGTGGGCCACCCCGGAGGCGGCTCACACCCCAAATGGTGGGTTTGGGCTCGCTCGCTCGGGGCCGGGATTCCGGCCAAAACGACAGGTCCGCGGTGGTCGTTTTTTTCACTTTCGGCGAGGGTTAATATCTCAGCTCCGGGACCACACCTGGCATCGGGATTGCTTTTCCCAGTGAGCGTGGGCCACCCCGGAGGCGGCTCACACCCCAAATGGTGGGTTTGGGCTCGCTCGCTCGGGGCCGGGATTCCGGCCAAAATGACAGGTCCGCGGTGGTCGTTTTTTTCACTTTCGGCGAGGGTTAATATCTCAGCTCCGGGACCACACCTGGCATCGGGATTGCTTTTCCCAGTGAGCGTGGGCCACCCCGGAGGCGGCTCACACCCCAAATCGTGGGTTTGGGCTCGCTCGCTCGGGGCCGGGATTCCGGCCAAAACGACAGGTCCGCGGTGGTCGTTTTTTTCACTTTCGGCGAGGGTTAATATCTCAGCTCCGGGACCACACCTGGCATCGGGATTGCTTTTCCCAGTGAGCGTGGGCCACCCCGGAGGCGGCTCACACCCCAAATGGTGGGTTTGGGCTCGCTCGCTCGGGGCCGGGATTCCGGCCAAAACGACAGGTCCGCGGTGGTCGTTTTTTTCACTTTCGGCGAGGGTTAATATCTCAGCTCCGGGACCACACCTGGCATCGGGATTGCTTTTCCCAGTGAGCGTGGGCCACCCCGGAGGCGGCTCACACCCCAAATGGTGGGTTTGGGCTCGCTCGCTCGGGGCCGGGATTCCGGCCAAAACGACAGGTCCGCGGTGGTCGTTTTTTTCACTTTCGGCGAGGGTTAATATCTCAGCTCCGGGACCACACCTGGCATCGGGATTGCTTTTCCCAGTGAGCGTGGGCCACCCCGGAGGCGGCTCACACCCCAAATCGTGGGTTTGGGCTCGCTCGCTCGGGGCCGGGATTCCGGCCAAAACGACAGGTCCGCGGTGGTCGTTTTTTTCACTTTCGGCGAGGGTTAATATCTCAGCTCCGGGACCACACCTGGCATCGGGATTGCTTTTCCCAGTGAGCGTGGGCCACCCCGGAGGCGGCTCACACCCCAAATCGTGGGTTTGGGCTCGCTCGCTCGGGGCCGGGATTCCGGCCAAAACGACAGGTCCGGGGTGGTAGTTTTTTTCACTTTCGGCGAGGGTTAATATCTCAGCTCCGGGACCACACCTGGCATTGGGATTGCTTTTCCCAGTGAGCGTGGGCCACCCCGGAGGCGGCTCACACCCCAAATGGTGGGTTTGGGCTCGCTCGCTCGGGGCCGGGATTCCGGCCAAAACGACAGGTCCGCGGTGGTCGTTTTTTTCACTTTCGGCGAGGGTTAATATCTCAGCTCCGGGACCACACCTGGCATCGGGATTGCTTTTCCCAGTGAGCGTGGGCCACCCCGGAGGCGGCTCACACCCCAAATCGTGGGTTTGGGCTCGCTCGCTCGGGGCCGGGATTCCGGCCAAAACGACAGGTCCGGGGTGGTAGTTTTTTTCACTTTCGGCGAGGGTTAATATCTCAGCTCCGGGACCACACCTGGCATCGGGATTGCTTTTCCCAGTGAGCGTGGGCCACCCCGGAGGCGGCTCACACCCCAAATGGTGGGTTTGGGCTCGCTCGCTCGGGGCCGGGATTCCGGCCAAAACGACAGGTCCGCGGTGGTCGTTTTTTTCACTTTCGGCGAGGGTTAATATCTCAGCTCCGGGACCACACCTGGCATCGGGATTGCTTTTCCCAGTGAGCGTGGGCCACCCCGGAGGCGGCTCACACCCCAAATGGTGGGTTTGGGCTCGCTCGCTCGGGGCCGGGATTCCGGCCAAAATGACAGGTCCGCGGTGGTCGTTTTTTTCACTTTCGGCGAGGGTTAATATCTCAGCTCCGGGACCACACCTGGCATCGGGATTGCTTTTCCCAGTGAGCGTGGGCCACCCCGGAGGCGGCTCACACCCCAAATCGTGGGTTTGGGCTCGCTCGCTCGGGGCCGGGATTCCGGCCAAAACGACAGGTCCGCGGTGGTCGTTTTTTTCACTTTCGGCGAGGGTTAATATCTCAGCTCCGGGACCACACCTGGCATCGGGATTGCTTTTCCCAGTGAGCGTGGGCCACCCCAGAGGCGGCTCACACCCCAAATGGTGGGTTTGGGCTCGCTCGCTCGGGGCCGGGATTCCGGCCAAAACGACAGGTCCGCGGTGGTCGTTTTTTTCACTTTCGGCGAGGGTTAATATCTCAGCTCCGGGACCACACCTGGCATCGGGATTGCTTTTCCCAGTGAGCGTGGGCCACCCCGGAGGCGGCTCACACCCCAAATCGTGGGTTTGGGCTCGCTCGCTCGGGGCCAGGATTCCGGCCAAAACGACAGTTCTGGGTGGTCGTTTTTTTCACTTTCGGCGAGGGTTAATATCTCAGCTCCGGGACCATACCTGGCATCGGGATTGCTTTTCCCAGTGAGCGTGGGCCACCCCGGAGGCGGCTCACACCCCAAATGGTGGGTTTGGGCTCGCTCGCTCGGGGCCGGGATTCTGGCCAAAACGACAGGTCCGCGGTGGTCGTTTTTTTCACTTTCGGCGAGGGTTAATATCTCAGCTCCGGGACCACACCTGGCATCGGGATTGCTTTTCCCAGTGAGCGTGGGCCACCCCGGAGGCGGCTCACACCCCAAATCGTGGGTTTGGGCTCGCTCGCTCGGGGCCGGGATTCCGGCCTAAACGACAGGTCCGCGGTGGTCGTTTTTTTCACTTTCGGCGAGGGTTAATATCTCAGCTCCGGGACCACACCTGGCATCGGGATTGCTTTTCCCAGTGAGCGTGGGCCACCCCGGAGGCGGCTCACACCCCAAATCGTGGGTTTGGGCTCGCTCGCTCGGGGCCGGGATTCCGGCCAAAACGACAGGTCCGCGGTGGTCGTTTTTTTCACTTTCGGCGAGGGTTAATATCTCAGCTCCGGGACCACACCTGGCATCGGGATTGCTTTTCCCAGTGAGCGTGGGCCACCCCGGAGGCGGCTCACACCCCAAATGGTGGGTTTGGGCTCGCTCGCTCGGGGCCGGGATTCCGGCCAAAACGACAGGTCCGCGGTGGTCGTTTTTTTCACTTTCGGCGAGGGTTAATATCTCAGCTCCGGGACCACACCTGGCATCGGGATTGCTTTTCCCAGTGAGCGTGGGCCACCCCGGAGGCGGCTCACACCCCAAATGGTGGGTTTGGGCTCGCTCGCTCGGGGCCGGGATTCCGGCCAAAACGACAGGTCCGCGGTGGTCGTTTTTTTCACTTTCGGCGAGGGTTAATATCTCAGCTCCGGGACCACACCTGGCATCGGGATTGCTTTTCCCAGTGAGCGTGGGCCACCCCGGAGGCGGCTCACACCCCAAATGGTGGGTTTGGGCTCGCTCGCTCGGGGCCGGGATTCCGGCCAAAACGACAGGTCCGCGGTGGTCGTTTTTTTCACTTTCGGCGAGGGTTAATATCTCAGCTCCGGGACCACACCTGGCATCGGGATTGCTTTTCCCAGTGAGCGTGGGCCACCCCGGAGGCGGCTCACACCCCAAATGGTGGGTTTGGGCTCGCTCGCTCGGGGCCGGGATTCCGGCCAAAACGACAGGTCCGCGGTGGTTGTTTTTTTCACTTTCGGCGAGGGTTAATATCTCAGCTCCGGGACCACACCTGGCATCGGGATTGCTTTTCCCAGTGAGCGTGGGCCACCCCGGAGGCGGCTCACACCCCAAATGGTGGGTTTGGGCTCGCTCGCTCGGGGCCGGGATTCCGGCCAAAACGACAGGTCCGCGGTGGTCGTTTTTTTCACTTTCGGCGAGGGTTAATATCTCAGCTCCGGGACCACACCTGGCATCGGGATTGCTTTTCCCAGTGAGCGTGGGCCACCCCGGAGGCGGCTCACACCCCAAATCGTGGGTTTGGGCTCGCTCGCTCGGGGCCAGGATTCCGGCCAAAACGACAGTTCTGGGTGGTCGTTTTTTTCACTTTCGGCGAGGGTTAATATCTCAGCTCCGGGACCATACCTGGCATCGGGATTGCTTTTCCCAGTGAGCGTGGGCCACCCCGGAGGCGGCTCACACCCCAAATGGTGGGTTTGGGCTCGCTCGCTCGGGGCCGGGATTCCGGCCAAAACGACAGGTCCGCGGTGGTCGTTTTTTTCACTTTCGGCGAGGGTTAATATCTCAGCTCCGGGACCACACCTGGCATCGGGATTGCTTTTCCCAGTGAGCGTGGGCCACCCCGGAGGCGGCTCACACCCCAAATCGTGGGTTTGGGCTCGCTCGCTCGGGGCCGGGATTCCGGCCTAAACGACAGGTCCGCGGTGGTCGTTTTTTTCACTTTCGGCGAGGGTTAATATCTCAGCTCCGGGACCACACCTGGCATCGGGATTGCTTTTCCCAGTGAGCGTGGGCCACCCCGGAGGCGGCTCACACCCCAAATCGTGGGTTTGGGCTCGCTCGCTCGGGGCCGGGATTCCGGCCAAAACGACAGGTCCGCGGTGGTTGTTTTTTTCACTTTCGGCGAGGGTTAATATCTCAGCTCCGGGACCACACCTGGCATCGGGATTGCTTTTCCCAGTGAGCGTGGGCCACCCCGGAGGCGGCTCACACCCCAAATGGTGGGTTTGGGCTCGCTCGCTCGGGGCCGGGATTCCGGCCAAAACGACAGGTCCGCGGTGGTCGTTTTTTTCACTTTCGGCGAGGGTTAATATCTCAGCTCCGGGACCACACCTGGCATCGGGATTGCTTTTCCCAGTGAGCGTGGGCCACCCCGGAGGCGGCTCACACCCCAAATGGTGGGTTTGGGCTCGCTCGCTCGGGGCCGGGATTCCGGCCAAAACGACAGGTCCGCGGTGGTCGTTTTTTTCACTTTCGGCGAGGGTTAAAATCTCAGCTCCGGGACCACACCTGGCATCGGGATTGCTTTTCCCAGTGAGCGTGGGCCACCCCGGAGGCGGCTCACACCCCAAATGGTGGGTTTGGGCTCGCTCGCTCGGGGCCGGGATTCCGGCCAAAACGACAGGTCCGCGGTGGTCGTTTTTTTCACTTTCGGCGAGGGTTAATATCTCAGCTCCGGGACCACACCTGGCATCGGGATTGCTTTTCCCAGTGAGCGTGGGCCACCCCGGAGGCGGCTCACACCCCAAATGGTGGGTTTGGGCTCGCTCGCTCGGGGCCGGGATTCCGGCCAAAACGACAGGTCCGCGGTGGTCGTTTTTTTCACTTTCGGCGAGGGTTAATATCTCAGCTCCGGGACCACACCTGGCATCGGGATTGCTTTTCCCAGTGAGCGTGGGCCACCCCGGAGGCGGCTCACACCCCAAATGGTGGGTTTGGGCTCGCTCGCTCGGGGCCGGGATTCCGGCCAAAACGACAGGTCCGCGGTGGTCGTTTTTTTCACTTTCGGCGAGGGTTAATATCTCAGCTCCGGGACCACACCTGGCATCGGGATTGCTTTTCCCAGTGAGCGTGGGCCACCCCGGAGGCGGCTCACACCCCAAATGGTGGGTTTGGGCTCGCTCGCTCGGGGCCGGGATTCCGGCCAAAACGACAGGTCCGCGGTGGTCGTTTTTTTCACTTTCGGCGAGGGTTAATATCTCAGCTCCGGGACCACACCTGGCATCGGGATTGCTTTTCCCAGTGAGCGTGGGCCACCCCGGAGGCGGCTCACACCCCAAATCGTGGGTTTGGGCTCGCTCGCTCGGGGCCAGGATTCCGGCCAAAACGACAGTTCTGGGTGGTCGTTTTTTTCACTTTCGGCGAGGGTTAATATCTCAGCTCCGGGACCATACCTGGCATCGGGATTGCTTTTCCCAGTGAGCGTGGGCCACCCCGGAGGCGGCTCACACCCCAAATGGTGGGTTTGGGCTCGCTCGCTCGGGGCCGGGATTCCGGCCAAAACGACAGGTCCGCGGTGGTCGTTTTTTTCACTTTCGGCGAGGGTTAATATCTCAGCTCCGGGACCACACCTGGCATCGGGATTGCTTTTCCCAGTGAGCGTGGGCCACCCCGGAGGCGGCTCACACCCCAAATCGTGGGTTTGGGCTCGCTCGCTCGGGGCCGGGATTCCGGCCTAAACGACAGGTCCGCGGTGGTCGTTTTTTTCACTTTCGGCGAGGGTTAATATCTCAGCTCCGGGACCACACCTGGCATCGGGATTGCTTTTCCCAGTGAGCGTGGGCCACCCCGGAGGCGGCTCACACCCCAAATCGTGGGTTTGGGCTCGCTCGCTCGGGGCCGGGATTCCGGCCAAAACGACAGGTCCGCGGTGGTTGTTTTTTTCACTTTCGGCGAGGGTTAATATCTCAGCTCCGGGACCACACCTGGCATCGGGATTGCTTTTCCCAGTGAGCGTGGGCCACCCCGGAGGCGGCTCACACCCCAAATGGTGGGTTTGGGCTCGCTCGCTCGGGGCCGGGATTCCGGCCAAAACGACAGGTCCGCGGTGGTCGTTTTTTTCACTTTCGGCGAGGGTTAATATCTCAGCTCCGGGACCACACCTGGCATCGGGATTGCTTTTCCCAGTGAGCGTGGGCCACCCCGGAGGCGGCTCACACCCCAAATGGTGGGTTTGGGCTCGCTCGCTCGGGGCCGGGATTCCGGCCAAAACGACAGGTCCGCGGTGGTCGTTTTTTTCACTTTCGGCGAGGGTTAAAATCTCAGCTCCGGGACCACACCTGGCATCGGGATTGCTTTTCCCAGTGAGCGTGGGCCACCCCGGAGGCGGCTCACACCCCAAATGGTGGGTTTGGGCTCGCTCGCTCGGGGCCGGGATTCCGGCCAAAACGACAGGTCCGCGGTGGTCGTTTTTTTCACTTTCGGCGAGGGTTAATATCTCAGCTCCGGGACCACACCTGGCATCGGGATTGCTTTTCCCAGTGAGCGTGGGCCACCCCGGAGGCGGCTCACACCCCAAATGGTGGGTTTGGGCTCGCTCGCTCGGGGCCGGGATTCCGGCCAAAACGACAGGTCCGCGGTGGTCGTTTTTTTCACTTTCGGCGAGGGTTAATATCTCAGCTCCGGGACCACACCTGGCATCGGGATTGCTTTTCCCAGTGAGCGTGGGCCACCCCCGGAGGCGGCTCACACCCCAAATCGTGGGTTTGGGCTCGCTCGCTCGGGGCCGGGATTCCGGCCAAAACGACAGGTCCGCGGTGGTCGTTTTTTTCACTTTCGGCGAGGGTTAATATCTCAGCTCCGGGACCACACCTGGCATCGGGATTGCTTTTCCCAGTGAGCGTGGGCCACCCCGGAGGCGGCTCACACCCCAAATCGTGGGTTTGGGCTCGCTCGCTCGGGGCCGGGATTCCGGCCAAAACGACAGGTCCGGGGTGGTAGTTTTTTTCACTTTCGGCGAGGGTTAATATCTCAGCTCCGGGACCACACCTGGCATTGGGATTGCTTTTCCCAGTGAGCGTGGGCCACCCCGGAGGCGGCTCACACCCCAAATGGTGGGTTTGGGCTCGCTCGCTCGGGGCCGGGATTCCGGCCAAAACGACAGGTCCGCAGTGGTCGTTTTTTTCACTTTCGGCGAGGGTTAATATCTCAGCTCCGGGACCACACCTGGCATCGGGATTGCTTTTCCCAGTGAGCGTGGGCCACCCCGGAGGCGGCTCACACCCCAAATCGTGGGTTTGGGCTCGCTCGCTCGGGGCCGGGATTCCGGCCAAAACGACAGGTCCGGGGTGGTAGTTTTTTTCACTTTCGGCGAGGGTTAATATCTCAGCTCCGGGACCACACCTGGCATCGGGATTGCTTTTCCCAGTGAGCGTGGGCCACCCCGGAGGCGGCTCACACCCCAAATGGTGGGTTTGGGCTCGCTCGCTCGGGGCCGGGATTCCGGCCAAAACGACAGGTCCGCGGTGGTCGTTTTTTTCACTTTCGGCGAGGGTTAATATCTCAGCTCCGGGACCACACCTGGCATCGGGATTGCTTTTCCCAGTGAGCGTGGGCCACCCCGGAGGCGGCTCACACCCCAAATGGTGGGTTTGGGCTCGCTCGCTCGGGGCCGGGATTCCGGCCAAAATGACAGGTCCGCGGTGGTCGTTTTTTTCACTTTCGGCGAGGGTTAATATCTCAGCTCCGGGACCACACCTGGCATCGGGATTGCTTTTCCCAGTGAGCGTGGGCCACCCCGGAGGCGGCTCACACCCCAAATCGTGGGTTTGGGCTCGCTCGCTCGGGGCCGGGATTCCGGCCAAAACGACAGGTCCGCGGTGGTCGTTTTTTTCACTTTCGGCGAGGGTTAATATCTCAGCTCCGGGACCACACCTGGCATCGGGATTGCTTTTCCCAGTGAGCGTGGGCCACCCCAGAGGCGGCTCACACCCCAAATGGTGGGTTTGGGCTCGCTCGCTCGGGGCCGGGATTCCGGCCAAAACGACAGGTCCGCGGTGGTCGTTTTTTTCACTTTCGGCGAGGGTTAATATCTCAGCTCCGGGACCACACCTGGCATCGGGATTGCTTTTCCCAGTGAGCGTGGGCCACCCCGGAGGCGGCTCACACCCCAAATCGTGGGTTTGGGCTCGCTCGCTCGGGGCCAGGATTCCGGCCAAAACGACAGTTCTGGGTGGTCGTTTTTTTCACTTTCGGCGAGGGTTAATATCTCAGCTCCGGGACCATACCTGGCATCGGGATTGCTTTTCCCAGTGAGCGTGGGCCACCCCGGAGGCGGCTCACACCCCAAATGGTGGGTTTGGGCTCGCTCGCTCGGGGCCGGGATTCTGGCCAAAACGACAGGTCCGCGGTGGTCGTTTTTTTCACTTTCGGCGAGGGTTAATATCTCAGCTCCGGGACCACACCTGGCATCGGGATTGCTTTTCCCAGTGAGCGTGGGCCACCCCGGAGGCGGCTCACACCCCAAATCGTGGGTTTGGGCTCGCTCGCTCGGGGCCGGGATTCCGGCCTAAACGACAGGTCCGCGGTGGTCGTTTTTTTCACTTTCGGCGAGGGTTAATATCTCAGCTCCGGGACCACACCTGGCATCGGGATTGCTTTTCCCAGTGAGCGTGGGCCACCCCGGAGGCGGCTCACACCCCAAATCGTGGGTTTGGGCTCGCTCGCTCGGGGCCGGGATTCCGGCCAAAACGACAGGTCCGCGGTGGTCGTTTTTTTCACTTTCGGCGAGGGTTAATATCTCAGCTCCGGGACCACACCTGGCATCGGGATTGCTTTTCCCAGTGAGCGTGGGCCACCCCGGAGGCGGCTCACACCCCAAATGGTGGGTTTGGGCTCGCTCGCTCGGGGCCGGGATTCCGGCCAAAACGACAGGTCCGCGGTGGTCGTTTTTTTCACTTTCGGCGAGGGTTAATATCTCAGCTCCGGGACCACACCTGGCATCGGGATTGCTTTTCCCAGTGAGCGTGGGCCACCCCGGAGGCGGCTCACACCCCAAATGGTGGGTTTGGGCTCGCTCGCTCGGGGCCGGGATTCCGGCCAAAACGACAGGTCCGCGGTGGTCGTTTTTTTCACTTTCGGCGAGGGTTAATATCTCAGCTCCGGGACCACACCTGGCATCGGGATTGCTTTTCCCAGTGAGCGTGGGCCACCCCGGAGGCGGCTCACACCCCAAATGGTGGGTTTGGGCTCGCTCGCTCGGGGCCGGGATTCCGGCCAAAACGACAGGTCCGCGGTGGTCGTTTTTTTCACTTTCGGCGAGGGTTAATATCTCAGCTCCGGGACCACACCTGGCATCGGGATTGCTTTTCCCAGTGAGCGTGGGCCACCCCGGAGGCGGCTCACACCCCAAATGGTGGGTTTGGGCTCGCTCGCTCGGGGCCGGGATTCCGGCCAAAACGACAGGTCCGCGGTGGTTGTTTTTTTCACTTTCGGCGAGGGTTAATATCTCAGCTCCGGGACCACACCTGGCATCGGGATTGCTTTTCCCAGTGAGCGTGGGCCACCCCGGAGGCGGCTCACACCCCAAATGGTGGGTTTGGGCTCGCTCGCTCGGGGCCGGGATTCCGGCCAAAACGACAGGTCCGCGGTGGTCGTTTTTTTCACTTTCGGCGAGGGTTAATATCTCAGCTCCGGGACCACACCTGGCATCGGGATTGCTTTTCCCAGTGAGCGTGGGCCACCCCGGAGGCGGCTCACACCCCAAATCGTGGGTTTGGGCTCGCTCGCTCGGGGCCAGGATTCCGGCCAAAACGACAGTTCTGGGTGGTCGTTTTTTTCACTTTCGGCGAGGGTTAATATCTCAGCTCCGGGACCATACCTGGCATCGGGATTGCTTTTCCCAGTGAGCGTGGGCCACCCCGGAGGCGGCTCACACCCCAAATGGTGGGTTTGGGCTCGCTCGCTCGGGGCCGGGATTCCGGCCAAAACGACAGGTCCGCGGTGGTCGTTTTTTTCACTTTCGGCGAGGGTTAATATCTCAGCTCCGGGACCACACCTGGCATCGGGATTGCTTTTCCCAGTGAGCGTGGGCCACCCCGGAGGCGGCTCACACCCCAAATCGTGGGTTTGGGCTCGCTCGCTCGGGGCCGGGATTCCGGCCTAAACGACAGGTCCGCGGTGGTCGTTTTTTTCACTTTCGGCGAGGGTTAATATCTCAGCTCCGGGACCACACCTGGCATCGGGATTGCTTTTCCCAGTGAGCGTGGGCCACCCCGGAGGCGGCTCACACCCCAAATCGTGGGTTTGGGCTCGCTCGCTCGGGGCCGGGATTCCGGCCAAAACGACAGGTCCGCGGTGGTTGTTTTTTTCACTTTCGGCGAGGGTTAATATCTCAGCTCCGGGACCACACCTGGCATCGGGATTGCTTTTCCCAGTGAGCGTGGGCCACCCCGGAGGCGGCTCACACCCCAAATGGTGGGTTTGGGCTCGCTCGCTCGGGGCCGGGATTCCGGCCAAAACGACAGGTCCGCGGTGGTCGTTTTTTTCACTTTCGGCGAGGGTTAATATCTCAGCTCCGGGACCACACCTGGCATCGGGATTGCTTTTCCCAGTGAGCGTGGGCCACCCCGGAGGCGGCTCACACCCCAAATGGTGGGTTTGGGCTCGCTCGCTCGGGGCCGGGATTCCGGCCAAAACGACAGGTCCGCGGTGGTCGTTTTTTTCACTTTCGGCGAGGGTTAAAATCTCAGCTCCGGGACCACACCTGGCATCGGGATTGCTTTTCCCAGTGAGCGTGGGCCACCCCGGAGGCGGCTCACACCCCAAATGGTGGGTTTGGGCTCGCTCGCTCGGGGCCGGGATTCCGGCCAAAACGACAGGTCCGCGGTGGTCGTTTTTTTCACTTTCGGCGAGGGTTAATATCTCAGCTCCGGGACCACACCTGGCATCGGGATTGCTTTTCCCAGTGAGCGTGGGCCACCCCGGAGGCGGCTCACACCCCAAATGGTGGGTTTGGGCTCGCTCGCTCGGGGCCGGGATTCCGGCCAAAACGACAGGTCCGCGGTGGTCGTTTTTTTCACTTTCGGCGAGGGTTAATATCTCAGCTCCGGGACCACACCTGGCATCGGGATTGCTTTTCCCAGTGAGCGTGGGCCACCCCGGAGGCGGCTCACACCCCAAATGGTGGGTTTGGGCTCGCTCGCTCGGGGCCGGGATTCCGGCCAAAACGACAGGTCCGCGGTGGTCGTTTTTTTCACTTTCGGCGAGGGTTAATATCTCAGCTCCGGGACCACACCTGGCATCGGGATTGCTTTTCCCAGTGAGCGTGGGCCACCCCGGAGGCGGCTCACACCCCAAATGGTGGGTTTGGGCTCGCTCGCTCGGGGCCGGGATTCCGGCCAAAACGACAGGTCCGCGGTGGTCGTTTTTTTCACTTTCGGCGAGGGTTAATATCTCAGCTCCGGGACCACACCTGGCATCGGGATTGCTTTTCCCAGTGAGCGTGGGCCACCCCGGAGGCGGCTCACACCCCAAATCGTGGGTTTGGGCTCGCTCGCTCGGGGCCAGGATTCCGGCCAAAACGACAGTTCTGGGTGGTCGTTTTTTTCACTTTCGGCGAGGGTTAATATCTCAGCTCCGGGACCATACCTGGCATCGGGATTGCTTTTCCCAGTGAGCGTGGGCCACCCCGGAGGCGGCTCACACCCCAAATGGTGGGTTTGGGCTCGCTCGCTCGGGGCCGGGATTCCGGCCAAAACGACAGGTCCGCGGTGGTCGTTTTTTTCACTTTCGGCGAGGGTTAATATCTCAGCTCCGGGACCACACCTGGCATCGGGATTGCTTTTCCCAGTGAGCGTGGGCCACCCCGGAGGCGGCTCACACCCCAAATCGTGGGTTTGGGCTCGCTCGCTCGGGGCCGGGATTCCGGCCTAAACGACAGGTCCGCGGTGGTCGTTTTTTTCACTTTCGGCGAGGGTTAATATCTCAGCTCCGGGACCACACCTGGCATCGGGATTGCTTTTCCCAGTGAGCGTGGGCCACCCCGGAGGCGGCTCACACCCCAAATCGTGGGTTTGGGCTCGCTCGCTCGGGGCCGGGATTCCGGCCAAAACGACAGGTCCGCGGTGGTTGTTTTTTTCACTTTCGGCGAGGGTTAATATCTCAGCTCCGGGACCACACCTGGCATCGGGATTGCTTTTCCCAGTGAGCGTGGGCCACCCCGGAGGCGGCTCACACCCCAAATGGTGGGTTTGGGCTCGCTCGCTCGGGGCCGGGATTCCGGCCAAAACGACAGGTCCGCGGTGGTCGTTTTTTTCACTTTCGGCGAGGGTTAATATCTCAGCTCCGGGACCACACCTGGCATCGGGATTGCTTTTCCCAGTGAGCGTGGGCCACCCCGGAGGCGGCTCACACCCCAAATGGTGGGTTTGGGCTCGCTCGCTCGGGGCCGGGATTCCGGCCAAAACGACAGGTCCGCGGTGGTCGTTTTTTTCACTTTCGGCGAGGGTTAAAATCTCAGCTCCGGGACCACACCTGGCATCGGGATTGCTTTTCCCAGTGAGCGTGGGCCACCCCGGAGGCGGCTCACACCCCAAATGGTGGGTTTGGGCTCGCTCGCTCGGGGCCGGGATTCCGGCCAAAACGACAGGTCCGCGGTGGTCGTTTTTTTCACTTTCGGCGAGGGTTAATATCTCAGCTCCGGGACCACACCTGGCATCGGGATTGCTTTTCCCAGTGAGCGTGGGCCACCCCGGAGGCGGCTCACACCCCAAATGGTGGGTTTGGGCTCGCTCGCTCGGGGCCGGGATTCCGGCCAAAACGACAGGTCCGCGGTGGTCGTTTTTTTCACTTTCGGCGAGGGTTAATATCTCAGCTCCGGGACCACACCTGGCATCGGGATTGCTTTTCCCAGTGAGCGTGGGCCACCCCGGAGGCGGCTCACACCCCAAATGGTGGGTTTGGGCTCGCTCGCTCGGGGCCGGGATTCCGGCCAAAACGACAGGTCCGCGGTGGTCGTTTTTTTCACTTTCGGCGAGGGTTAAAATCTCAGCTCCGGGACCACACCTGGCATCGGGATTGCTTTTCCCAGTGAGCGTGGGCCACCCCGGAGGCGGCTCACACCCCAAATCGTGGGTTTGGGCTCGCTCGCTCGGGGCCGGGATTCCGGCCAAAACGACAGGTCCGCGGTGGTCGTTTTTTTCACTTTCGGCGAGGGTTAATATCTCAGCTCCGGGACCACACCTGGCATCGGGATTGCTTTTCCCAGTGAGCGTGGGCCACCCCGGAGGCGGCTCACACCCCAAATGGTGGGTTTGGGCTCGCTCGCTCGGGGCCGGGATTCCGGCCAAAACGACAGGTCCGCGGTGGTCGTTTTTTTCACTTTCGGCGAGGGTTAATATCTCAGCTCCGGGACCACACCTGGCATCGGGATTGCTTTTCCCAGTGAGCGTGGGCCACCCCGGAGGCGGCTCACACCCCAAATGGTGGGTTTGGGCTCGCTCGCTCGGGGCCGGGATTCCGGCCAAAACGACAGGTCCGCGGTGGTCGTTTTTTTCACTTTCGGCGAGGGTTAATATCTCAGCTCCGGGACCACACCTGGCATCGGGATTGCTTTTCCCAGTGAGCGTGGGCCACCCCGGAGGCGGCTCACACCCCAAATGGTGGGTTTGGGCTCGCTCGCTCGGGGCCGGGATTCCGGCCAAAACGACAGGTCCGCGGTGGTCGTTTTTTTCACTTTCGGCGAGGGTTAAAATCTCAGCTCCGGGACCACACCTGGCATCGGGATTGCTTTTCCCAGTGAGCGTGGGCCACCCCGGAGGCGGCTCACACCCCAAATCGTGGGTTTGGGCTCGCTCGCTCGGGGCCGGGATTCCGGCCTAAACGACAGGTCCGCGGTGGTCGTTTTTTTCACTTTCGGCGAGGGTTAATATCTCAGCTCCGGGACCACACCTGGCATCGGGATTGCTTTTCCCAGTGAGCGTGGGCCACCC